>JAHLJS010000001.1:13224111-13670538 GCA_038502445.1 Eremochloa ophiuroides | reverse complement strand
GAGCTCCCACCTGAAATCGCTCCCGCCTGCAGCGCGTGCACGCGCGCGCACGCCATCGCTGCACCGCACGAGCCAGGCTCGGAGAAAATGGATTCCAAATCTGTTTTTAGCGAGCCTAGCTGGGGGAGGTCAGCTGCATCCCGGGAACTAGGCCCCAGCGCGCGACCAGGAAACCAAACATGGTGCGCTTGCATCTCGGGAGCCAAGGACGGCTGGGTCCGGCCAACCAAACAGACTCCTAGCGTACGTTTTAAGCGGATGAGGTGGATCATGGTTGGCTGGGACTGGGAGTTAGGCACCACGGCGGTTGGTGGGTTGTGGAGGGTCGCCTACCGGCAGGACGACAGCAGGGCGGGTTGATCAATCAGTTAGGAGTACTTTATGCTGAATTAGGTTGAGTTAGAGATCATATAACTTTTATGCTTTGGATCGCGTAGGTTATTAGTGGCGGGTTTAGTCCCACACTTTAGACCTCGTTTGGTTATGCGATATTGATTACCGGCCTCACCATTTCTTCACTAATTTCTACAGGGTCAGAATCGTTTTTGGCCAGGAACGAGCCGGATTGTCTTAACCGAACGAAGCCTTTAACAGGTCTAATGTTGAAGTCATACTCGTGTAAGGCAACGTTACAGCTTGGGGACTTAGACTTGATGACAGATTGGGATACGATCGACTGCCCTACGCTTTCGGATTAGCAGCATACCTTTAACACTGCCACATGTGCCCTAACACACGCTTTGCATCCACCACATGCACAGAAGGTGGGGTGGAGATTGACTGGTCGAGCAGGGAGAAGGTGTGGGGTGGACTATGGAGGAGGGGTGGCGTGAAGTGGAGGAGTGCGCGAGCGAGTTCGATGAGGTGGAGGCGGTGGTGAGGACAACGGTGTTGACAAGGAGGAAGAAGGGTCGCGCGGTTTCCAATCGTGCAATCGAAGTAGGATAATGTCGTCATTAATTTTAGTTTAGTACTACCATGCATACTCTAGATATCCGTCCTTCGTATAAGAGCAAGTTTAATAAGCTTGATTTTAAGCCAAGCCACATCACCTTTAGACAAGCTGTGAAGACAAATTGTACAATAGCTGAGCTCTTCACATCACCCAAAGTGTTTTTTAATTAAACCGACCCACCCGTTTGTAGGAAGGCAGAGGATGGAGTCACGATCACGGGAGCCAGTTGCATACGTTGTGGGACCCACTGCTGCATGGGAGAACGTGTTGCGCTCGGCGCTAGGGCTGGCGCCCATTTCCTTCTCTCTCCTCTTTTCTCTCTTCCACGTAGGATTTAGCTGAGTTGGCTTGGCTATAAACTAAGTTGAGGTGTATTATTTGTACCTGCTCTAAGAAACTAAAAAGAAAACAATATTTCAATATATATATATATATTGAATATTGTTTTCAATATTGCAATATATATATATATATTTCAATATATATATATATATATATATATATATATATATATATATATATATAGATATATATATATATATATATATATATATATGGTGCACTTAGATATGTGCCCTCTGCTATTGTCAAAAAAAAAAAGGACAATGTTCCCTCTGACCTTTTTCTTACGGATCCAGATGTCTTATGCATAAAACAATTACTACAATTAGATGGGCATCTTTAGTTTTGAATAATAGTGTCACACCCCCCGTGGCCACCGGTGGTGAGGACCGGGACATGAGGATCTTGACAAGACAATAATCTCACCTAGACCGCCCTTTACAAGGAAGAAAACGACTGTTCTCTAATTTTTTTTCTT
Organism: Eremochloa ophiuroides; assembly: GCA_038502445.1. NCBI lineage: Eukaryota > Viridiplantae > Streptophyta > Magnoliopsida > Poales > Poaceae > Eremochloa > Eremochloa ophiuroides. Next base: position 13,668,763 of record JAHLJS010000001.1, on the reverse strand, counting down.
TCCTTCTCCTTCCACGATACAACTTTATTATGTACTAGGCTTCCTCTGCAGATGTTATTTGGGCCAATACACTTGACGGCCCATGAACTTACTAGTTTGGCTGATGACATTGCTAGCCTTGAACCCATGTGTTACAAATAGTGTCTTGTTGTTCAGATGGAAACTTAATCTAGTGAGATGAAAGATCGATCTGACCTGCTTTATTAAGTAATACAAAGAATGAATTTGGTGTAGATGCTTCAGGTCAGTAATTGGACAAATTTATGATGTACTCCTATATAGACTAATTCCTGCCAGCAGTTAGGGGCTGTTTAGTTGGGAAAAAATTTTGATTATCCAACTTAGAATTAATTCCTTCTAAAACTTTATCATTAAAAGCAAGCTTCTTATAATATTTTCATTAATTCTACCTTGTTCTAATATTAATTCTCTCAAGGGTGGTTGTCTATAATTTGAAAAATTAGTATTGCCTTGGTACTTACCTTGACTGGCTGACCGAGGTTGATTCCATCCTTGTTTCTAAAAAGTGGACTTGATGACTGTACTAATATCTTCTGGGGGATTTGCAAACTCAATTTCTAAAGATCCTTCATATTGATTATGGGAATTGAATGCATTTTGAATAGCTTGACGATCTCTTTTATGATTGGCTCTTGCTCTAACCAGTTCAACAGTACATCCATCTTGGTTAACAGTGCACACACTTCCTCTGGAACTTCTTCACTCTTATGGCATATCTGAGTATTGTTGATCCAATTCTGATGTTCTGCTATCTTGCCATAATTTCTTCAGCTCTTCCAGGGGTGAGTGACATAAATGATCCTTCAGCAGTAGCATCTAGCTGCTCACGTGACCTTTAAGTTAGTCCGTGATAAAATGTTTGCATGAGCAACCATTTTTTCCATTCCATGATGGGGACAATCTGATATGTAATCTTGAAAACGTTCTCAAGCTTCTGAAATAGATTCACCTTTCTGCTAACAAAATTCTGAAATCTTTCCTCGTAGAGCATTGGTTTTGCTTACTGGGAAAAACTTTTTTAGGAAAGCTTTTAAAACATTCTACCCATGTCTTAACTCGATCTTTATTCTGATAAAACCACTGCTTCGCCTTTCCCTCCAATGAGAATGGAATCAAACGAAGTAGCACGATATCTTGACGAATGCCTTTGATGTTGATGGTGTTGCCAATCTCCAGGAAATTCTACAGATGGACACTTGCATCTTCATCTTTCTTTCCAGTAAATGTGATAGTTTGCACTATTTTGATGAGACTTGGCTTGATTTCATAATCATGTTCTCCAACGTTGAAAGTTGGCCTAACGCGAATATTCTCCGTGCTTGGGGCAGAGAATTCACGTAGAGCCTTCTCAGCCATGGCTTCATAAAATAATGTAAGACCCTTCTTCCTATGGTTGTTCCTAATTGATAAGAGTTAAAGTACACAACCAATCCTGCACTTACCCTATATAAGATATTTAAATATAAATAAAACACGGGTAAGTCTGTTAAAGCAAAAGGTTATGGATATCTCTAAGTATTTATGTCTATAGTTATTTTTATGTTTTTCTATAATATTATCTATGAAGAACTCTCCTATATGAAACTCTAGAATAAATATCCTGGCGAATAAAATTAACGAACTCAATAAATTATCCTAATGAATACAATTGCCATCCCCGGCAACGGCGCCAAAAATGCTTGTTGGTATTTTTAACATCACTTCACGTTAAGTTGTCATCCCTAACATGATGCCAAAAACCAAAGGTAAAATAGTCTTCACTTGCCTCCAAAAAATAATACTATAAAATATATCCGCAAGCGCGCAGATAATTCTCCCATTGTAGCACTTCACTCGGTAAGTATTTTGAGTATCATTGATTTGTTTGATGCCAAAAGGATAAAGAGGCATTCTACTCATTAGGATAACCTACTATAATGATTAGAAAGATAAATGTGCAGACATATGATAATCCATAACTCTAGTGGTTTAGCGATAAATAAGTCAATGATAAATGGTAAATGATAACTGAGTAAATAAGGTAAATGGTATTCCAGAGATAGAATATAGAGACTCACTAATGTAGTAAGACAATCTCGAGATTCGGCTAAAGTAAAGGAAACCTATGTAATTACTAAATATAAAGTCTATAGTCTACGCCACATTACACATTTTCATCTATAGCATAATCAACTCAGAAAACATCATAAGGAGCATCATCTAATGAGGATATTAAGACACAAGGGTCACCTCCTTCGCGACCGCGCTCTGCTCGTCCTACGTACGGGGGCGGACTACAGAGGAACCAACGCAGCTGTCACCTACGGGGAGTACCACATGACCCGGCACGTCAGGGTGCCTCCGTAGGCACACAATATATCTAGACACCACGTCTACATAATGTTTACCACCTAACTCACTCGAGTACTGAATTAGGCGCTTTACGATCAAATGACAATAATCATCACCAATAACAACTATATCGAATATGCAACTAGAATAAACTAAGAACTAAATAAGTAGCAATATATTAAAATAAAGCAAAGTCATAATGAGATACAAGATAAGATTACCGATCTCCAGACGAACGGATCTGGAATCCCGAGTGTAGCGCCCAACTCTACTTGAACCTTGCTAGACGCCTAAACTATGAACTTGAAGAACTAGAGCGCTATTTCTAATCTCTGGAAACCCTAGCTTCTGTGTACTCTTGACGAATGAAGGAGGAGGAATGAATTGGTGCTCTGTGAGGGGGGTCTTCCCCTCTATTTATAGCCCGGTGGGATGAACGTGCGCCATAGGATCAAACCGACTTGAACAAAGGGCACAGATGACTCCAGAGAGGCGGTGGAAGAAGACTCCAGAAGGTGGGCCGAAACCCTAGGGGGGACGCCAGCCGGCCCCACCCTGGTGGGTCTCAGGCCCCGGTTCTTCGGGTGTGTTCCAGATGCTTCTAGTGTTCTCGTGATGATGTTTCCTTGGCGGTTAAGTTTCGTGTAATTAAGCACTTTAATCCTTCTTTTAAAGCCTTTCATGAATAATCCCTGGAAAATACACAATTCACCAAACTCGTGGAATTTGTCAGTAATAACCCCCTATGTTTCTATTATTGATCTTCTCTAGGTATTAGTTAATGGTATAAAATTGGTACTTAACGACCGTCAACAATAGTCTTTACCAAAACTAAAAAAATGATTCAAAATCATTTGTCAATGACTTTGTGATGTGAGTGAGTAAAGTTTTCAAAACGCATGTAATAAGCCATTTATCTTTATCCGGTGTTTCTCATTGTTCTCTGAGATCAAATTCCTTGGTTTTCTACCCTGGCCCTTTCGTTCAGAGCTTCCCAAAATTCTTTTCTTATACTCCAAATCATTCCTTGGCGTTCATCACTCACCAAGTTATCTCTAAAATCTTTCTAAGGATCTTTCCACCTTTTTCTAAAAATTTTCCTTTTTTCTGTGAGCAAAATCTAATTTTTAGATGCTTCAGAATATCTTTTCACAAGCTCCAAATACTTTATTTGGGTTCATCATGTTCTAAAATGTCTCTAGAAATTTTCCCAAGATTTTTGAAGCCTTCGGGATATTTTTCCCGGACGAAGTGCTAATTCTAGACTTTTCTAGAATCATTTTATTCGTGAAATTAATTAATTCCGAAAATGATAAAAATCTTTCATTATTCTCTAGCCCACAAAGCCCATGTGCAATAATCCTAATACATTTCTTTAGCCCATGCATTATTTACTACTGGGTTTTGATGATTATTAGGCCTATTAGTAAGGGTGGAGGGTGCAACACCAATTAGTACCATATTGCTAATTCATCTTGAGGTGAGGAGTTCTCCCCGTTATATATGTCCGCCTACTTATTGACCAAATCGCAACAAAGCCACACAAAGGAAAGCCCCTCGTTTGAGAATCCTGACGTAGCAAATTGAATTTTTGCCCAGTTCCCATCCGGCGTTTCTAGCTCTCGGCAGCAACGTCCTCATCGACTTTGTTGGTGTCGTCTGTTGGTATTAATTAAGTGCAAATAGAATATGAAAGATTCCGTAAACACACAGAATACCATTGTAGCATTTTACCGGGAGTATTCCAGGTATCGTTATTTATATTTTACCACAGGAAAGCAATGGTTAAAGAATCTGATAGCTACCATCATGTATCTACTAACTTAGTAGACCAACTAGACTAAAATAGGGGTAAGTATTAAATGATAGGAGTTATGCTTAAATGACATAGACACACAGGAGAATTCTATGATAAAAGAGTAGATAGCTAAAGTGAGAGGACAACGGGAGTTCCTAAATACTTCTCTATTACTTGGTTTCTAAGATAACTAAAAGATAGGTAGGTGAAGCAATCACACAATAGCACTTTGCAGCAACAGTACCTTTCCGATTCTCGAATAGACTGGGAAGGGGTAATCGGGAGAAGGCTGTCAAAAAGCTCTACGAAACACCAACTCCGACGTGGTGGAATACGAAGACCGACAGAGTTGTCACCTCTGGGGCTACCACAACTAACCATAAGAATTGGGCGCAATCTCAGGTAAATACTAGCCTAGACACCACGTCTACACCAATGAATACTACTCTAATCACACGTGATAACTAGAGCACTCAATACGAACGGAGATCCTATGCCAAAGTATAACAACTATACTAACCAATCACACAATAAAGCATATAAGTAAATAGAGAAGATATATATATAAAAGCATAAGTCTTACAGAGATGATATACAAAGATATACCAGACCCCTGAAGATTTCTCCAGAACCGAAGCATGGCTCCGCTCTCCCTAACTCTCAACTAGAACTAATCTACTACATTGGAGAGAGGTTATCCTTTAATGGGCACCTCTCCATCCAATCCCTAACTAGAGAATATGAATTATAATATAATAATGAAAAGGGATGGAGCCTAGGGGGTCCCTGAGGCTGTATATATAGGAGCGCCTGGCCTCCCCTCCACCTTGCGCAAGCAATATGGTACTAAGCCTTTCCACCATGTGCACATAGGCTTTAATGGGCTAAATTCTAATTTAGGCCCAATTAATCCCACAGCCTTTAATTAATCCCGCAGCTCAGGTTTTAGAATATTCCAGTGTTTATAAAATCCATATCTCTTTATTCTAGACTCCAAAAATAGCAAACCATAGGTCCGTTTCGATCGTCTCGACGAGCTCTATGCAATGGTGAACTCCAATTCCTCATTTGAGATACTTTTAGTCGGTGAAAAATTGAATATCCTTTTATACCCTGCAAAACAAGTGAGAACACTAAAACTCGTGGAACTTGTTAGAATCAAACCCCATAACTATGTTGTGTATTGTTTTATGCCCTTGATTCATGTTTATTTGATGGGTAAAAATGAGCAATAACTACCGTCAACAAGTTCCCCCAAGCTTACCCTTTGCTAGTCCCTTAGCAAGGCCAAACTTTAGCATAAATCAAAAGTTATAGCTACCCCTCACAAGTATTCCGTTTTAAACCAAGAAGTACTCAAGGATTAGAGTAGACCAAACTAACCTTCAGATTTACCTGTATTACCTTTACCATGGAGCTTGTAGCTTTCTCTTGAGTCTTGGGTAATTGAAGGATAGAATGTCTAAGTTAAACACTATGTCTCAAGCTCTGTTGTTCAACTCTTATCCTGGAGCTTTTGTAAGTTTTCAATATAAAACTCAGAGTTCCCTTTGTATGACTTTCTCAAGTCTCTCAATATATGATATTTGTGGATCCTCACCAAAGCAATAGTGATGCATGCCTTCTCTTTTTCTCTCACCCTATAACTAATGGCTTATGTGGAGCTCATGGGTAAGGAGTCAGCTCATACATACTTGCAATAAATGTATTGTAAAGTCAAACAATGGATCTAAAGGAACAAGTTATACAATCAAATCAAGATGTGCATGTGTGTGGATGTGAGGTGGTACGTGGATATATATGGTGGCTAATCCTAATTCTACTCGTTTGCTCCTTGAGACATCTCTCTCTTTTTCAAACACTAGGGAATTGTGTTGCAAGACAACATAGGCTATCTTTCTTTTCTTTTTCTTCTTTTTTTAAGGCGGGCATCAGAGTACCCATTGTTTTGACAAATTCGGACACTTGTCCATTTTTACCTCTCAGGCGGGCATCTTTGTACCTATTGTTTTCTCTCATCTCACTCTTTTACATAGCCACATGCCTCTTCTCTTTAACAATACTTCCCTTTTTCTTTTTCTTTTGAGAGATAGCAATAAGAACCTTAGAGCATTGATCTGGGGTAACCAATGGGATATTTTTAGTGTTCACTCCTAGTGTAGGAGTAGAACATTTTCAGGTGGATCTAGATGGAAAATGTGGAATGTGGATGCGCCTACTCGGATATGAGTAGTGCATTATGGGTGGAGTGCATGTGATCTTGATTGTAAAAGCATGACAAGTTCCTAAGGTATCAAAAAAGCTTGACTAAACTCAAAATAAAGCAAGTAGCATATAATGTATATGTTTTCCTAATCTACCATGTATGGCTGTGGTGGGATTATAAAGCTTTTGTCATATAGGAACTCATCATGTGGTTTTAAGGATTTTCAAAATAAATCTCTAGAATTCAAGTATCACTAGGAACAAGATAAATAGCAGCTTAAACTTTGCATATCATATCCCTCAATTACTTAGACTTAGATCAAGCATTTGCTACCCACAAGTTTCAGGTTCAAAGCGAATCTTCAAGTTAAAATGGTTGTATCTTAAACTTGGGATGATTCAAGGTTGAAAACTAAGTTGGAATGAGGAATCATGGTGGGGTGCTACTTATCAAATTCCTGAGTATGGTTTTCATTAAGTCTGAGCAAAATTATTGTAAGCACTCTCTTTTTATTTTATTCAAACACACTAACTAATCTAAACACTATTTATTTGGTTTTCAAATTTTATTTCACTAGCTAACTCACACGAAAAGCAATATGGTACAATAATAAGGATGGAAAACTTATACTTAACTGGATTTAAGTGGAGGGTACCCTCCCCCAAGCTGGATGTTGACGAGGTCTTTGATGTTGCAAGTTGAGTGATCCTTATGGGAGCAGGTGTACCGACAGCGTAATGGCGCCGGGTTGACTAGCTCTTTGATCTTGTATTATCCTGTAAAACTCAATTGCCAACAAGAATACCAAATTTCATGGAGATGGGTTAGGTTAATACCACTCCATGGTAAGTGATTGGTTTTATATTTCCAGTAGAAGTTTCCTAATTGGGTGGACCTTCATGTGCCCACATATTTTTGGGTTTTTTTCTAAAAAGTGTGGACCTTCATGTGCCCACATATTTTTGGTATTTTTAGATTTTCTTATGGTACTATGGTGAACCTTCATGTGTTCACATATTTTTGGTATTTTATTACTTTATAAAATAGACTCGATAATCGCATAGGTATAATTACCTGATAACTAGGGGATGCTCCTTCCCCAAGCTAGATGTTTGCAATATTTGGTGTTGATGACCTTTAAAATGGGCTTACCAGCAGCAGTCTGGTGGGCGCCACTGATGGACTCACTCCTCAAACATAGAGTTATCCTGCATAATTACACTCCAACAAGAAAACCAAAACTCGAGGCTCGAATGTGTTAAGGGGTTAGCGGTCAGCCAATAAGTAATTGATTATTCTCTGAGTTGATTTTAATTGACAGATTCTAGCAGGATTCTCTTTTTAGGGTTTTCTAACTTTTTTATGCAACAATCAAATATGTATGCATGCTATATATTTTTATGCCACCATGGAGAATATTTATTCTCATGGAGCTTAGGATTTGCATAATGCAAGAAAGTAAATATAAATGCTATTATCAATTTTTTAATTTTATTTTTATTTATTTTTTATGCCACCATAGTGAATATTCTATAAATTTATTCACATGGGGCTTTAATGTTTTATGATGCAATAAATAAGGCAATAAAAATTTTTCTTTTTTTCTTTTTGATATGCATAAAGATGAATATGCTAAAGTAAAATTACTAATGTAAACTATGAATATTAATTAATTAGATAACTATCATGTTACCTTATGGCAAGGGTGCGGAATTAAAATTTACCGACAGGACTTTTTCTTCCACTCTTGTGTATCTCTCTGTCTTAGAGATAAAGGTCTTGATGGTTGCACCTCTGGTGATGGTGATGTCACTTTTGTTCTTTGCTTGGCCAACAGTTTGAAGTAGAGCATTAATAGTGCAAGCTGGCAGCATCTTGCTCAGCGTGCATGTTCACAGAACTTTCACTTGTAGAATTTTGGGAATTAACAAATTTTGCTCAAAGTGTTATCCTGTTTGCACAACCAAGCTAGAAATCAAGTGCATGGGCTCTGTTGGTAGAAAAATACCAACGGAACTAAATCTATTTCTTTATTTATTCTTCTCTAGTTTTAGGCACATTGAACAAGACAAAGTTGATGTTACATAATTTGTTTTACTCATGACATGAGTGGTAAGATCAGACGATTAAGCATTAATATTGCATTTAAGTTCATATGGCAGAAAAGATTTAAATTGCTTAACTAATGGAATGGTTGTCTATCTCTGCATAATATATAAATTTTCACATGAGTGTGATTACCATCTTCCAAAGATAGAATACAATATTTTAGCACATTTGGTTAAGATTGAGATCAAAAGAATGATGCCATGAACAATCTTAAAGGACAAAGCATGTTGAGTTAATTAGGTTAATCAATTAAAAATGTAACTCTAACATATTTATGTCTTTATTTATCTGTATTCCAAGATCAATAGGAAAATAGTGACCACTTACCTTAAGATATTACCTTCATTATTAGAGTATGATGGCACTAAGTAATGAAGGTTAGATGATTGGTGGTCCTTTTCTTTTCTTGCATCTTCAGTTGTTCATGAGCATCTTGTCTCCTTTATTGCTTATCCTCTTTGCCATCTTTTGCTTCTTTGATCTTATGATACCTTGTCACTCCATTCATTATTATGCCTGCAACAGATTAGTGGACAACACATATCCAAAGGGATTTATAACTTTGAAACATAGGTTATTTGTCCAGAATCATGTTCCATCTACGCTACTAAGAAGATAAAGTCGATATTTTGTTCTATACCGGCATGACTTGAGTCCAAGTAACTTGCAGCAGAAAATAAAGTGAATGAATCATTAATACTCACAGTTCTTCCATCCATAATGAATGAGTTATGTCTTCCTCTGTAAAGTTATTAAAGTTCAGTATGTGCCCTGTCTCATCTCTGATTTAAATTTATCTCGTGACTTACCCAAATTAAATTGGAATTTTTCTGCAAGGGTTAGTCCTACAAAATATCCAATGTCTACTATAGCATACGAGCGGCTCAAAACTCAACCTAGACACCACGTCCAATTTGACTTAGGAAGGCATTTTAATCTAAGCACCACGCTTAATTCAAAAAAAGCCTTTCAAAGTAAAATCATCGCACCTCTTGTTTCGGAGATCAAACTAAACACCTTGTCTAATTATGATTCCAGAAAACAGTTTAAACTAAGCACCATGCCTAATTTAAAAGGTGTATGAAATTTCTCTAAACTATAAGTATACTATAGCGAACAAATGTAACATGAAAGTTTGTAGAGAGTTATGCAAACAGAGATGAAAGAGTATGATCCTTGATTAACAATTTGAAAATAGATTGACAAGATAGAGACAACCAATATTAGCAACATAAGATTTTCTAAATAAGCCCATTCTCCCAAACTTGAATTTTGCAAATCTAAGTTAAGTTTGGATGGATTAATGTTGCATAATGATTGGTTGGACATACCTAATGATGCCATCCTTCTACTTCAAGCCTGAAATGGTTAGTGACAAAAATACCCGAGGTAATATTTTTATAATTATAATTCTATGCTCAATTCTCAAGGGTATTATATCAAAAAGTACATGCTCACATTATTTTTCAAGAGTGGTTATTTTAGGACACAAAGTCGTTCTTGGGAGACCTTCTAATTATTACACTTTTAGTTAATAATCTTAGATTAAAAACCTTTGAATGTAAGATCAAACACTCCTAAATTAGGCACCATGCTTCATTTGAGATATATGAAATTATTCTAGCTATAAACTATTGTAAGTAAAGGTAGCATGAAAGCATTACAAGGATTTATTCAAATAAAGATAAAATAATATGACCATAGTGAGGTGTATATATATATTTTTCTTTTTAATATGCAGTTGGTATGGATGTATGCAAGAACTGAACATGCTATGGATGAGGGAATATAAACTAAATGGTGTGGATGCATGGATTAAAATAAATATGCAATGAGATGTAAGAATTAAAAGATAACTACTCAAAAGTTTAAAGTCCATAAGCAAGACTTTCTCATCTTCTTGATCATACTTACCATGACTTGTGTGTAGCACAGCCTCTATGTTCGTCACTTGAGATGTGATTTGAATTGTTGTGACGACGACCTCCTTCTCCAATCTACACAGGGTTAGAAATATATATATATATATATATATATATATATATATATATATATATATATATATATATATATATATATATGTGTGTGTGTGTGTGTGTGTGTGTGTGTGTGTACAAACCAGTGAGATGGCAGGGTTCCATTATTGATGAATCTTGAATGTTTAGACACCCTGGGCTCTTCAATGTATGTTCTTGTCTTGTGGAAACTTGCCGGAAGGTCAAAACGGCTTCTGCTGTCCTCTCTTATTCTATAACTCAACAGAACAGGGGTAATCCTACTATATCTAATAGTACACTAAATTAGCATACATCAAGATCACTATAAAACTCTTATGCCAATTGCTTCCCCGGCAACGGCGCCAAAAATGCTTATTGGTATTAATTAAGTGCAAATAGAATATGAAAGATTCCGCAAGAGCACAGAATACCATTGTAACATTTTACCGAGAGTATTCCAGGTATCGTTATTTATATCTTACCACAGGGAAGGAATGGTTAAAGAATCTGATAGCTACCATCATGTATCTACTAACTTAGTAGACCAACTAGACTAAAATAGGGGTAAGTAATAAATGATAGGAGTTATGCTTAAATGACATAGACACACAGAAGAATTCTATGATAAAAGAGTAGATAGCTAAAGTGAGAGGACAACGGGAGTTTCTAAATACTTCTCTATTACTTGGTTTCTAAGATAACTAAAAAATAGGTAGGTGAAGCAATCACACAATAGCACTTTGCAGCAACAGTACCTTTACGATTCTCGAATAGACTGGGAAGGGATAATCGGGAGAAGGCTGCCAAAAAGCTCTACGAAACACCAACTCCGACGTGGTGGAATATGAAGACCGACAGAGCTGTCACCTCTGGGGCTACCATAACTAATCGTAAGATTTGGGCGCAATCTCAGGTAAACACTAGCCTAGACACCACGTTTACACCAATGAATACTACTCTAATCACACGTGATAACTAGAGCACTCAATACGAACGGAGATCCTATGCCAAAGTATAACAACTATACTAACCAATCACATAATAAAGCATATAAGTAAATAGAGAAGATATATATAAAAGCATAAGTCTTACAGAGATTAGATACAAAGATATACCAGACCCCTGAAGACTTCTCCAGAACCGAAGCATGGCTCCGCTCTCCCTAACTCTCAACTAGAACTAATATACTACATTGGAGAGAGGTTATCCTTCAATGGGCACCTCTCCATCCAATCCCTAACTAGAGAATATGAATTATAATAATGAAAAGGGATGGAGCTTAAGGGGTCTCTGGGGCTGTATATATAGGGGCGCCTGGCCTCCTCTCCACCTTGCGCAAGCAATATGGTACTAAGCCTTTCCACCATGTGCACATAGGCTTTAATGGGCTAAATTCTGATTTAGGCCCAATTAATCCCGCAGCCTTTAATTAATCCCGCAGCTCAGGTTTTAGAATCTTTCAGTGTTTGTAAAATTCATATCTCTTTATTTCAGACTCCAAAAATTGCAAATCATAGGTCCGTTTCGATCGTCTCGATGAGCTCTATGCAATGGTGAACTCCAATTCCTCATTTGAGATACTTTTAGTCGGTGAAAAATTGAATATCCTTTTATACCCTGCAAAACAAGTGAGAATACTAAAACTCGTGGAACTTGTTAGAATCAAACCCCATAACTATGCTGTGTATTGTTTTATGCCCTTGATTCATATTTATTTGATGGGTAAAAATGAGCAATAACTACCGTCAACACCGTCTGTTCATCTAAAGTGCAGCTCCACCTTCCCTCATTCGGTGCTGGTCCTGCCGAGGCCTTCCTCCCACGCTAAGTACAACAGGAGAAGTAAGAGTCTGTACGTGAAGACCTCCCAAGGTAGAAGACGCAATTATTTAAAGTTTGCTATCATCCGTATTTTCCTCATCGTTTTTTTCGTATTAAATCCGATTTGACCCATTCAAATTCCGTTAGGATCGTATTGACGTTATGTACAAGATAGTGCTACTGTTAGATCTGTTTCCAACCTTTTAATTTCGTGATTATATTTAATTTATTATTTTTCTATAGTAAATTTTATTAAATTCATATCTCATTCGTTTTAACTCCGAATTGATTCGTTCAAATTGCGTTGGTTTCCGATTCTCGTAACCTATGCATTAACAAGGTGGTTTAACATGTTTAAGTCTTCTAAATTAAATATTAATTTAATAATCTATTAATCACTTGTTTTATAAGTAAAAGCAAATCCTTTGGTGGATGTATCTTTTCAACCGTAATTCCGATTAGCGTGATCTTCATGTCTGTGTGCTCATAGCAACACGTAGATTAGTTTTCTAAACCTATTTAACTTCTATTTTCCTTGATTGGTGTATTGTTCTAATAGAATATATACTTGTATGCTATGCATGTATGTGTTGGATGCCTGTATAGTGCATTATGTTCATGTCCAGTCGGTGAGATTTACGTGGTGATCAAGAAGCATTTCATTGAAGGTTTTGGATCAGAGAAAAGGATCTCAAGTCTAAGGCAAGTATAGTATGGGATCTTCCTTGTTACCTATTCACCATAATGTCACTTTAATTCATGTTGCATGTGTCTAATTTTGTTACTCATAAGGATACCCTAGTAATTATTTACCTTATATCTTGATACCTATGGGAATTGCATGCATATGGGTAGACTCTGCTAGTGCTTGATTTAAATTAATATAATTTGAATAGTGATTTATGGATATATGCAACGAAGGATAAAACTTGCTTTTTAACAACATGGACTCAAGGGGCTAGAGCATAGTTTTTGTGATGCTCTAGATTCCTTTCCCTAAGGACTAATCTGTCAGCAAAAGCTGGGACTTACAGTGCAACCATGAGAGCTATATGACTCTGGCTTTAGTCAACAATGAGGACATTTTCTAACTTGTTAGTGGTTACCGAAAGGCGCTTAGGGAAAGCCTCGGTTGCAGAATGGCTTCTTGTCTCTCAAAGTGTGTATATGCTGCGTTTATTGTACCACTTTGTTAGAGGGCCTCCATTCGCCTAGCTGCTTATACTTGTGCGGCTACTAACATGTTTGGGGGAGTCTTTTGAAAGACTTCATAGTGAGACCCTGTTATGCACCTCGGTAATGTAGTGTGGGCCTTGTAAACCCCAACACATGGGAATCACGACTCATGGTTAAAGTGCACAACCTTTGCAGAGTGTAAAACTGGTATATCAGCCGTACTCACGGTCACGAGCGGCCCGAAAAACTCACAGAATATTGGATACTTAGGGGAAGACGAGACACATGGATTGAGATGATGATGGGCTACGATGGACTTGGATGAGAATATTTCACTAATGATAATTATGTAGGTTATTTGGGTTAAGCATAACATTTGCTAATTTAATGTTAAAACTTTGACTCATTAAAAGCAAACTGCTGTTAAACCTGTGTCTATCCTTTTTGAGCCTCATAAACCCCATGTTATATTTGCTGACTACGATATGTGCTCACTCTTGCTATATAAACAACAACAGTTAGGTTTGTGGTCAACCAGTCAGCTGTGTCACTGTGGAGTTGGCGCCTACACCTGAAGATCGGAGTGTTTCCGCTGTTCGTTACTTAAGATTATATTCTATTTATTATTACGTTATGTATTTGAGCATTGTCTTTTGATATTGCCTTATATTTGTCGGCTTATATGTGTGACTGATATTTGGACGCACATAAGATTATGCATTCAATTTTATCCTTAAAATTGGATGTGACATAGAGTCAAAAGATTCGTCTCAACATCTACAGAAAAACTGTGCAATTAGTTATTTTTTTATCTATATTTAATGCTCCATGTATATGCCGTAAAATTAATGTGATGGGAAATCTTAGAAAACTTTTTTGAGAAGTTTGGGAACTAAATGGAGGCTTAGGCTATGCGCACCGCAGATCTTTAAACCGCTCTGGACTGTAAATATGCAGTTCAGATTCATGCACCGCGCACCTGTATCAGCTACCCTATCATTCTGTTTGCTAAAAAAAAAACTGCACAGCTAGCGTTCGGTCTCTCCACCTCTATTAGCCTGCATGCAACAGCCGGACCTCTCACAGCATGACAGCAGCCTTGTACAGGTCCAAATGCAGGCGCTTGACGGCAGCTTTCCAAGACGAGCACCTGTACAGACCGATGCAGCTTGTGGGCCATGCCCTGTTTACAGGCAGCTTTAGCGAAGGAACGGTGCAGATAGCCTTAGTACAAAACCAGTCCTTGCAACGTACTGTACTATTGATCAGAGCATCCGACGTCCACGGGACTTTGAGCATATAATAATGGCATCTTTTTCTTGCGGAATCTTGGTAGGCACCTGCACCACCGAGGTCGCTGAGTTTTGTCTTAGGCCCAAGTTGCCTATAGTAGAGTTTTAAGGTGGATGATTGAGCAAAACTCTCGACGCTTGTTCAGAGTACTCGTGCCGTTCCAATCCACCGTGCCTGGCCGGCAATCCAAGCACGGCCCTTTGGGGCGTTTTCCGTGCCGGGCCAGCCCAAAAAGCACGGCTTGTGAAGCTTGTTAGGCCGGCCCAAGGCCCGAATCGTAGAGGAGCCGAGGCAAGAATGCCGCCGCGAGAGCTAGAGGGAAGGGGAGGCATCGGCATGGCAGGCAGCCGTGCTCGTCGCCGTCGCTGGGGACGCCGTCGCTGTTGCCGCCGTCGCTGTTGCCGCTGCCACTGGGGACGACGCCTTGCTGCCACTGCCGCTGCCGCTAGGGACACCACCGCCGCTAGGGACACCACCGCTGCTACTATTGCCGATGGGTCGGGGAAGACGAACGCGGTGGCGGCGACCGGACGTGCGGGGGTGTGGAGGAGGAAGTAGCGCTTGGGGGGCCGCCGGTCACGGTCGCGCCCTCACGGGAGAGTGTGAGCGGTGTGGCGTGGGTGGGGGATTGGGAGGGGGTAGGCCAGGTGAGGAGTGAGATAGGGTTTCATGGAAGGGAGTGGGAAATGGGATGGGCCTTTAGCAGGTCTTCGGGCCATCACCGGGCCTTCGACTGGTTTACGAGCCGTGCCATGCTAGCCCACGTGCTCGTCCCTCGGCTCAGGCACAACCTGCTAATACGGGACGGGCTAGTCTAGGCACGATGCTGCACGGGCCGTGTTGTGTCGTGTTTGGGCTAGGCAAAAAAGCCGTGCTCTAGGCCATGCCTTCCTCTCAGTTCATGGGACCATCTGTCAATCAGTTGTTGGCTTTCATCAGAGCTGATTTTTCTTCCTTCTGCTCCGCTCGCTCTCCATCAACGCCGGCAGGAGCGGGGTGCGAAAGGAGCAGCAGGGAGCATGTCCCGTTCCATTCGTGCGCGCGGCGGCTGGTGCTCTCCCGTGTGTCGCATCACATCGTCCTGCGCGCCGGTCCCAAACGAGGCTTTCAGTGACGACCGTCAAAGCTCATGATAGAGCGCCAGGGCACTGCCTCCTCGACGTATGCATGCATCGTTGCAGTGATGCGCGGCGCTTCACGTGGGCAAGGACGGTGCGGTGCAGGGGTGGATTTGGGCCTAGGGCCGCTAGGGCCACGGCCCTAGGTGTGGCCCAAAGAACACCCTTATATTATATGTCGTTTTCTGGCCCAATTTCGTGTTTTAGCATTGAGTAACAGACTCCCGGCCCATCACAGAGAGGAGACGACGTCCAGAGGCACATGTGATTCGACTCCCCAACCCCTGCTTCTCCGTGACTCCGTCCGTATTCTGCAGGGCGCCGTTCTTGGCGGCTCCGCGCCTCCGCTCGTCCTTCCTCTTGACGGACGCCGGCCTCTCACCGGATCTCCACGGATGGACCCCACTTGGGCTTGGCGGCAAACCGCTGGTCGTAGATGCACTTTCCGGGGGCACGACGACTCAGTGCGGCGGTGCCAGTATCTCGGCCATAGTGTGGCCCGATGGCTGTGTAGGGCAGGCAGCACGCTGCGCTGCAAGCCTTACGCACACTGCAAGCAGGCTGCCAAGTATGCGGCTCTGTGTTGCTTGCCGATTGCACGGATGCCTCCGTTGATTATTGGCAATCCCGATTCCAATTCTCAAGTCTCAAATCTAAGTTCTGCGTTGTCTATGTTTCTCCCCCAAACAGGAGTCTAAGCTATTAATTTATTCTTATGCCAATGAAGATATTTTTTTTATCTATCTGTAGCTGAAGTCGATCTCGAATGGAAAAAGTTACCTTCATTATCTCAAATTTTATGTTTTCCATTGATTTTTTTTATTTATATGTATCATATAAACTTATGTATTTACAAGCTACTTTTATTGTCTATCGGTATTAGACCTAGTGCGGATGGTATTTTGATCTGGTATTTTCACTGTGGCCCTAGTCATGAGAATCGACGAGCTCCGCCACTGGTGCGGTGTGACGAGCATGCTTCCTCGACGTATGCACGGGCAGCACAGATGTCGGCGCGACAAGCGAGCGGCCTGCGCGGAGAGCGAGGCGGCGAGCCGAAAAAAGCTTGGCGAGCGTGCGCAGCGCAGCGCAGAGGGCAGCCAGCGCAAAGGCCGCAAGGGAGGATACGAATGAATCTCGGGGAGGACGTCTCAGCCGCCTCAAGCCTGCAAGGGGCTCACCGTTGCCGGCCGCCGGGGATCACCATTCTCTGATACCCTAGTCCCTCTGAGCTGTTTCACGTCCAGGTTGCAGAGGCCATTGTGAGGCGTGACATCTTGTGAACTGAAGCAGTCATCAGAA
Organism: Eremochloa ophiuroides; assembly: GCA_038502445.1. Lineage (NCBI taxonomy): Eukaryota > Viridiplantae > Streptophyta > Magnoliopsida > Poales > Poaceae > Eremochloa > Eremochloa ophiuroides. Next base: position 13,651,591 of record JAHLJS010000001.1, on the reverse strand, counting down.
TAAAACAAGCTAGGACCTAGGAGGACTGGGGAGGTGCTTCTTTTTTTGCCAGGAAAAAAAAAAAGCTCTGCGTGGCCGACATGATCATCATGCTGTTCATACTCGTAGCTAGGACTGAAAGGTCGGAAAGGCTAGCACCGATGAGTCTTCTTCAAGGAATGTCCGCATATACGCAGAGGTATATGTCTCTGCAAAAGCTAGCCTGAAACAAGTCCAGCTAGCAATGCATGGTGGCTCACGCTTTCTTGAGATGGGTATCTCATTCCGCTTGAAATTCTGTTATTTTAGTCTGGCGAGGAGCTAATTAAAAATGTCTGCAACTTTGAATCCGGGTCTCACTGCGGTGCCGTTGCGATGGGTGACAGGCCAAACTGACTCGTGTCTTCGCCCACGCATCAGTCAGGAACGCAATTGACATCTACTCGGCAGCACACGCCGGGAGGAACGAGCTGCAGGCCTGCCGATGGACGCCGCGCACAAAGGAGACAGAGGCATAGGGCGAGCACAACGAGATAAGGAGCAGAAAGTAATATTCTAGCCTTTAAATTTATTTTGGAAATAATTCCTAGCATAAATATTTTTGGTTCCATACCCATATATTTTAGGCTCCAGCCCAGAATTTCAGATGGATGATTCTAATTTTTTCGAGCACCGTACAATTTCTCGTCATACTCCATCTGACTCAGTCCAACCAAGGGGCAAACGGTGCCTACCTTTTCAAATGGATAATCACAAAATTTAGAAAAATGAGGACAATGTCAGTTTTGGCCTTCACAGCAATGGAAAGGACACCAATGTCGCAAGTTGTGAACCGGTCCAATAAGAATATGCCACTAATCGGAACAGAGAGAGTGGGGAGCCTGGGGGCAGGGCAGCTAATGGTTAACACACTTGAAAAACAACCTTCCGCCATCCTTTGGCCCTCCCTCGTCCTGGAGTCTGGACCCTGGCGGCAGGACAAGGGCAGACACATATCCATAGGGGAATGGGGGATGGCAAAGCAGCCTGGCAGTCCTTCCTACGCGAAGCTGCCAACGGCGGCCGTCAATCGTCGTACTCTTCCGATGGGTGCTACCGCGGCGCCAGGAAGAGCAATTGAGATTTGAGAACCGGGGGCTCACCTGTAATGTCCAACACAAACATCAAGGAGCGAATGTAACGTCCAACGAAAACAGAAGTCACTCTGAAATCACAAGTTCACAACAGTGTACACAGAAACTACGTTCTATACAAACAGGGGGATTTCTTCTTTGGGGAAGATACATTCAAAGATGGAATACCAGATACAAACACATACATATATGAATAACCTAGTTTGACGTCCCGAATAGTTAATAAATGAGGCGATAACACAATCACCAATATTTAACTGCAATGTCGAATTGATTGGACTTCGAGCGCCTATCATTCTCAGCCTTCATCTGCTCAAGTACTGTGTTGACTGGTGCATTGTAGTTGCCACGACAGTTGAGCATAACCTTTTTCAGGTTGGTCAAGTGTTCAGTGCCAACAATGCTCCTCTCCGCCACGTGCGTGGACCTGTAGTCAAATCTGAGTGTAAGCATCTCCAGCGTTGCCATGGATCCTTCCTCAAATCGAATAACTCTGGGTAGATAACCTCCAAGACTCATGTCCATGAGCACCGGAAACTTGTGGCTGCTGCGTGCAACCAGCTCATCACCCCTGTAGCAGTACCAATCCACGTACAATTCCTTAAGGCTGGGCAGCTTACACAGGACACCAAAGATCTCATCATCAGTAAGACTGGTCTTTATGATGGTAAAAGTAACCAGGTGTGAGAGTGAGCCAATCCAGCTAGGCAACCCATCGATGATGTCACCTTTAATCCAAAGGGTTCGGAGGAGTCGCGGTGGTGTTGGTAGGTGATGGAGAAAGTTCAGTGTCTTATCACCATCATCACTGCTTCCATGTAGCCCTATACTAAGCCACCGGAGGGAGTGCATCTTACCAATGGACAGAGCAAGCTCTTTGAGAACCTCCTCATCAATGGTTTTGTTTTTGTCAATGGACAAGTCTAAATATTGCAGTTCCTCCAGTTCACCTACCTCTTGGGCAACTTTAGAGTCATTCCCAATACAAACCCTATACAATACACGTAGCCTCTTCATTTTGTTGAGTCCTTGGGGCATAGTCCACAAAGTATCCCAATAATAATTGTTGTTGCTGAAATGTATGCACTCAAGTTTCTCGAGCTTTGTGATACTTTTTGGCAGCTCAATAAGAAGCGTGAAAGATAGATCAAGAGATTGTAAATGCTCTAGATTCTCGATCTGCTTAGGCATCTTGCTCACTTTTGTGCCCTTCAAGCTTAGGAACCTAAGTAGGTACAGATTGCAGGCATACCTCACATGCTTGTTTGTTACTCCCTCACAGTTTTCTAGGTCAAGCACCCTCAAGAGAATGAAGTTGCCTAACTCTTTCAGGAGCCTGTGTTGCCCATGGAACTGGAACATGCTCAGTGATCGAACATGCTGCATGTTCAAATTATCCTCACCTCTGCAGCCTTCAACATTTCCCTTTGATACAGAATCTATACTTTCTACGTCAACAAGGATAGAGAGGCGACGGATCTTGTCATAAAACATCCCCTTATACTGCCCTCCATGCAAACTAAGGAAATTAGCCTCCAAAGACTTGGACACCATGACCTCAAGAAGCATGTCATGCACCCTATATGTTTGCTGATTCCAGGCACGACCCCCCACATAGCCTGCTTCTTCAATCATGTTCCTACTCAAGAGTTCGTCCAAGTAAGATTCTGCAACCTCCCACATAGTCAACCCCCGCTTCTGATGAACCAATCCTTCAGCTATCCATCTGTTCAGTAGCCGGTCCTTTCGAATCACATAATCCTCTGGAAAAATGCTGAAGTACATCATGCAACTCTTAAGCTCATGAGGGAGGTAATTGTAGCTAAGTGTGACTATATGCTTCATTCCATCAAGGGTAGGGTGATTCTCCATATGAGATCCAATGGATTTGCAGACTCTGTCCCACTTATCTTTGCTTTGTCGTGATTTGTATCCAACCAAAACACTAGCAATGCTGACAATGGCCAATGGCAGCCCACCACATTTGTTTAAGATGTCGCCCATTACTTCTTCAAACTCCTTGGGGTAAGAGGCATCTATGGAGCCAAACACTTTGCTAAGGAACAGCTTCTTGGAAACTTCATGCTTGAGCGGTTGCATTTTATAAATGCAATGACCACTAGCACTATCAGTACAACATGCATTGGCCACTGTTTCTATCCGTGTGGTCACAATGATTCTACTGCCCTTGTTGTTCTCGGGCAACTTTGATTGGATTGTCTCCCATGCCCGTATGGTCCAAACATCATCAATCACTATGAGGTACCTGCATGTTTAAGTGTGTGTAGCAAGTTAGCTTAGTCATATATTTAGAATATAATTAAAGGAAGTGTGTCAGCCCGGACGTCCGGACGGAGGGGCGGGTCCAGACGCCCGCGCAGCACTGTACGCATGCATTTTATTGTTGCTACCACTTAAAAATATTGTACCTCCTAAAATAAATATCCAAATTGAAATCCGATTGCACCATAATGTTTCTTATAGTAAACTCTTCAAAATAAGATCCCACATAAATATATTTTAATAACTTTTATTTTTTACATTTAATATATTTTTACAACATCCTTAGAGAACACCTGCAACATAATTCTGGAACTACTGAAACACTAGATACGTATTTATGCAACATGCATGTTTCACCCTTTCTTCTAGACAACGCAGAGCAGAGGGCAATGACCGATTCCGGCCAATCGGCGATGGAGGAGGTAGACAAAGACGATGGGAAGTTACGCCGGTCAAGCCAACCTGCTGGGATGGAGGGTGGCCGCTATAAAACACGGAAGGAGGCAAGGAAGCTAAGCACGTAGGCAGAGGGGTGATGATAGTTGCTGGGAAGATGCGAGGTCGTGGTGACTGGTGCGGAGGAGGGTCGTTGCCGGTGGCGGACCTCTCGATCCGACCGATGGGCAGGAAACATATATCTGAAACACTAACTGTAATACCAAATCTACTTTTGAAACATCTAAATGAAACGCTTGAAACATATATATCAAACTAGTGAAACACTCGAAATATGTGTATGAAACATTTAAAAAACACCTAAAAACCTTAGATAAAACAGTTAACAATACATATAACAACATATGAAACATTTACACATATTTATTTAGAAAACAAGATGAAATATTAGAAACATACATTTAAAACATACGTCCGAAACAGTTTGCAGCATGTATCTGAAAAATACTGGTAATATAAAAAATGAGAAAAAAGAAAAAGAAAAAGGAAAAAGAAACAAGGTAAAGGAAAAAATAAAAAGGAAAAAAAGAAAAATAAAAGGAAAAATGAAAGAAAAAACGGAAGAAAAAAATGAAAGAAAAAAAACGGCGCACACCGGGCGCCCGGGCGGGCGGCGCGCGCGGAGTTGCGTCCGGCTGGCCGGACGCCCGGAGGGAATCATTACCGTATAATTAATTATCCCATGCATTCCAAATGTTTGAGAATGTTTAGGCGGATTCTCTTTACTTTTTCAGAAAAGGTTGTAACTATTGTTACGTAAATCAACATTATTTGTGGTACAACCCATGTTCATAGAATCGTTGCAAGAGTGATAACTCTAGGAATTCATAGATCAGCTTAGGCTTGCATCTAATCAAAATTCTTACCTTTGCCCTGTCCAATTTTCTCATGTTCTAACATAGTACTAATATAGATACTTTCTTATCCGCATTTATTTGTGATAGACCTCAGTTACAAATTACTCTATATACATCTCATACCCATTCATTGTTTTCCTCATTGCCACACACCTCTATATGTGATTGCAATGTGTTTAGTTAACATCTTAGCTTAAAATATGTGTTTGTCACGAAAATAAATATATGAAACACAATTTCCCATATAAACAATATATATGCTTTGTGTGAATTGTGACCATTATGATTATATAACTTAAGTTAGTTCATTTCCAAATTAATGTACAATAATAATATCCGTGATTGATGATTTAGATGAAAATATATATATATATATATATATATATATATATATATATATATATATATATATATATATATATATATATATATATATATATATATATATATATATGTGTGTGTGTGTGTGTGTGTGTGTGTGTGTGTGTGTGTGTGTGTACACACACATACGGTACTGATACTATTTAATTCATCGGATGACAGTACAATATTCTTAGCGCAAGTCATAATAATTTGATGTTTTTTATTATACTTCTTTTGATGATGCATTTTCTTATATCAATTTTTTATTTTGGGCCGATAAATACTTATAATAGTTTTTTAAAAAAAATACTCTCGTTGCAACACACGGACAAAAACTAAACAATATTAATGGTTTCTATGGTCGTTTGCGATAAATATTTATACTTTTTCTACGTTGCAACGTATGAACATGTTTGCTAGTATAGATTAATTAGTAGTATATTGGGTTAGATAAAATGGGGAGTAAAGATAATTAATTTGGATTAGTTATGCAAATTGATTTTTTCCTCGAAACTTCTAATAATCACGTAACATAAACTTGTAGGCCATTCTCTAACATAGTTTGATGGGCTAGTTAGCAACAATAGAAACAGAAGCTCTATATATATATACCTCTTGTCCGCGAGAACCTCCTCGAGTTTTTTTGCGAGCTCATTGTCATCCAGGGCGTCGATTGCACTCAGTGCAGCGTCTTCCTTGATGCCTCTCTCGTTAGCCATCATGGGCTTCACGACCTGCTGAAGGAGGCCCTTGAGCAGCACCTTGAGGTCCCTGCTCGGCTCGAACCCCTGAGACACGGACACCATCGCCTGCCACGGGAACTCCGCTTCCAGCCGCCGGCACACCTCCATAGCCAGCGTTGTCTTGCCGAGGCCCCCAAACCCCACGATGGAGAAGACCGCATTGCGCTCGGCGCCCTCCTCGCCAACCCGCGCCTTCAGCCGCGCAGCCAGGGTACTAGCCTGGTCCTCAATGCCAACCGGTCGGTGGCGCTGTCCAGCGTCCTTAACAGCAGTGGACGCTGCCGCTGCCGGCAGGGGGGCAGAGAGCAGCGCACGGGAGCGGCGCAGCGCGTCCCGGTTGACGCCGAACCGCGCCTGGCGCTCGCTGATGGCGAGGGCACGGGCGCGAAGGGCGCTGATGTCCTCGGCGAGGCGGCGGCGAGGCAAGAATGTCCCGAGCAGGCGTCCGAGCCTGGCGCACACGCCGTCGCTGGGCCTGGACTTGATGCGGAGCCTGTACAGGTCGATGCAGTCCTCGGTGTCGTAGGCGACCTCGCGCCACTGCTTCATGCACACCTGGACGAAGCGGTCCACGGCGCCGTCCTCTGCCTCGGACTGCATGACGAGGAGGGCATTCATGGCGTCCAGATCGTCGCGCAGCTCGGCGACCTTCTCGCCGACGCCGCGGAGCTGCTGGTACTCAGAGCTCAGCAGCTGCCCGATGTTGCCGATCAAGCTCTGGGCCGCGCTCTCCATTGCCAAGTGTTTTTTGTGTGTGTTTTTGGGGGGGGGGGGGGGGGGGTTGGATTTTATATATATATATATATATATATATATATATATATATATATATATATATATATATATATATATAAAACATGGGAGTAACTACTCCCTGGGAGTAGAAAAAAATATATATATATATATATATATATATATATATATATATATATATATATATATATATATATATATATATATATATTGTGATTGTGATAGGTGTCTTGGATCTCAACCCAGCCCAGATGTACAAGGAAGGTTTGCATGTCCAGTAGGGATAGTATAGTAGTCGCTTTATGGTGGCGTGTGACTACCATCTTAACGATTCCTCGATCTGCCCTCATATGCTTCCCATCACTTTATTCTTTGCGTGGTACAAGATTGTGTGTGTCCTCGGTTTTTTAGAGTTTTTATTTACATTTTAGTCTACCGGATATATACACTGCCTCTCTCATTTTCATTGTAATACCATATAGTTATTCCTATTCTTTTTCACGAAACTACAACATCAAACTATGAAATAACGAAAAATTGTAGGATTAGATTCGTATAAGTAAAATTACTTTTAAAAAGGGAGTTTCTATATAATTTAGAGGCCTGAAATTTTAGAAATTTTCAAACAATCAACTAACAAATTAAAATGGATGACAGACAATTCTTAATTTTTTATTAGCAAAATATGATAAAATTATATGTTACCTCAACAACAACAACAACAAAATTGACATTTGAGATATACGAGAAATGTAAAAAAAATAGTACAGAGGCAAATGCTCATATACATAGGTGGCGTGTGACTACCATCTCAACATTTCCTATCCCCTCATGCCTCCCATTATTTTATTCTTTGCGTGGTACAAAGATTGTGTGTGTCCTCAGTTCTTTAAGTTTTGATTACACTTTAGTTTGTCGGATATGCTGCATCTCCCGCTTTCATTGAATAAACCTTGTAACACCTAACTATCAAATAACTATAAAACCAAACTATAAAATAACTAAAATTGTAGGATTAGATTCATATAACTGAAATTACCTAAAACCAGTGTTGCTATATTTCAGGTGTCTGAAATTTTATAAGTTTTCAAGCAACAATCTTGTACACTATCGACAAGTACGTTAAAATGGTGACTCATGAAAGGCATCTTGATCCTTTCAGGTGGAACCTGAAATTTAGAAATTTTCAAGCAACAATCATATACACAATCAACTAGTACCTTAAGACGATAACTCTTTTTTTTTTGGTGGGGAAACCGGAGCTTTATATATTAATCAAGGTAAACTATTACAATCATCCCTTATGATGTCCCTTAAAACCGGTGGGGTTATAAGCCACTCCGCCACCTGGTTGTGTTGGGACACCATACGAGCGCATTCATGGGCTACTTTATTACAATTGCGACTAACAAAGGATAATCGAAACTCAACGAAGCTCCGGAATAGCTCTTCCATTTGTTGTAGTAATGGGGCAATCTCGGACTTTTGGCTTGTGCAGTTCAGCCAAAGACTCACCAACACGTGACAATCTGACTCCAAATGCAACCTCTGCACCCCCCTGCTCAATGCAAACACCATGCCATCCCGGCAGGCTCACGAAAGGCATCTTGATCCTTTTAGGTAGAAAACCGATCTAATAAAAGAGTAGTAGAGGCACCCTATTTGACCCAATGAAATAAGCCATGAAGGAAGAACTTGGGTAGCCAATGAAAAAGTGGAGGCATTTTTTTTACTCCACTACTTAGATATAGAGTAGGGGGTTTCCTCACAATGCCTGCCTCGGTTAAGTGTTAACCAAGATGGTTGCTGGCTCAGCTGCCCTGCCTTGAATAACCGAGACGGTCAAGCGGGTTGCCTGCCTCCGAGCCCATTTGCCTAACAATGTGCAAAAGTATCTGTGTAGTAGTGGCGGCGTCACCTCCAAACACAGAACCAGTTGAAAACACATTTAAAATGATGAAAGAATATCGGTTGTTGTATTGTCGTCGGTTACAACATATGTCGTGAATTCATCACCTTGCACCCTTGACTTTGTCATGTAAGCCTGATTTCTCTCTATGACCTGAGACAATTAATAATGACCCAAGTTATTGTTCTTATGGGGAGTGACCAAAAGCACCCCTTTTTTTTAGATATTTACCACAAATTGGACTCCTACAAATGAAATCGGTACCTGCAACAACTATCTCAATGTGACAATCATTGAAGTCATCGCAGGTATAACAAGGTTCCGACCGAAAATCATATATTTAGATTGTAGATTTGTTTGAGTTAAACCCTAAGCAAACAAGATATAAAAAAAAATTGATGTATAAAAATGAGTACCCCTCTCCTTACCACCTGTAGACTCACCGAAAAAGGAGAAGAGCCATAGATGGTAGCAACGGCGGTGGTGAGGAGAAAGGAGTAGTGACAAACTGACAACACGTGACTCTCTAACAATCAGTCAATTCTTGATCCCAGCTTTGGTTTCCTTATAACTAGATTCTTACCCAAGTTCGTGTCTTTTTCAAGTTTCTAATAATCTACCGTTCCATGTAACATTTTTTCTTAACTGGTTATGCTGCGGTGTGTATATAAAAAAATGTACTAGATCATGTTTGTTTCGTTGTTATATTGGTTGAACTTTTAGCTCCTTTTTCTGTTGAAATTCTTTTGGTTAAGTAAATTTTAATGTGTTTCCCCAAGATAATGTGTACCATTGTGGGAGGATGCACGCAAGGAATAGATCCATCTGAGTACCCCAAACCAAGGTATGGTCATGGATCCTTGGCAGATCTAATTTCGAGCACCTTACGCAAATAGGCCCACTGGTCCACTGTGCTCGGAACACACGAGAGGAAAGGAACAAAGTGCTCGAGATTCAGAAGGAGCACGAGGCACACGGGCCGCAATGTGGGCTGGTTTTCCACTCAGGGCATTTGCGCACATGATGTTTTCAGATTTTTTTTTTGTAGTAGATAAAGCATTCAAATGAGCTTTATTTGATTAGATTTTATTTTAGCACAAAATTCGTTCATAACAATGATGTTGAAATAAGTGATGAAAATATTAGGAACTATTGCGGTTCCATGAACCCGCTCACTCATGGTTCGAAATTTGGATTTAATTAAGGTCTTATTTAGTGCAGTTTCACCAGTAGCTTTATGAGTTGTTGCAAGCTGTTTTTTTTATTCTTTTTAAACAGCTTTATGTGTGAAATTGTTTTTCTCTTCCTCTAACCAAGACAAAAATAGCTATATCTCAGTCTCGTGACACATGTGGAGCCCAATCGAGAAAAAAAAAACAGTTTTGCCCCACTAGAGAGAGCAGACGCTCGGGGGAGTGAAAGTGTGAAACAAACACTGATTTTAGCTAATACTACTTTATTCTGAGAGAAAAATATTGTTTCGTGGCTGAAAATAAATGCTAATTTATCAAACGAACAGGACGGCCCTAGGCGCCATTGGGGCCGTCGGGGCTCGCCACAGCGTGGGCTCCCGGCAGTCGGAGCTCGGGGCGCGGCTACCAGGGCCGCTTGCCACGCGAGCGGCAGCCGGGGATCGCCTTTTCACGCCCACTACCGTGGGGGCCGTTCGGCGTGGCCATGGCGACAGCAGCAGCAGTCACCGGCATGGCTAGCTCATGTGAGCGTGCGCGCCAGGGGCGGTACAGCGCCACAGCCTGGCGGCGTGCTCGGCACGGCTCACAAGCGTGCATAGCAGCGGAAACTGCAGCGGCACAGCAAGAGCGCGAGCAACGCAGAGCGCAGAGCACAAGAGGGAGGGCGTGCTCGTCTGGGCAGCGCCGCCGTCGGAATCGGGACGCGCCGGAGGTGCTGGCTGCCGGGGTCGCGGCCACCGTGGGAGCTGGCTGCTAGTGTCGCGGCCTCCCAGGGCACCTGCTGGGGCATGGCCGTCGGGGGCGGTCTGTTTGATAAATGGCAGCCTCCGCCCTCCGTGTCACGTCTTCCCTGTGTGGTGTGAATGTGTGATGCCACATTCGCTTCGGCCATGCCTCGCCATTGCTTGGTGCTCTATTGCTCATTGCAATTGCAGGCGAGTAGGAAGAAGCAACTGCCACCAACTGGCCAATCCTACGGCTAGGATTCGGAAAAGGAAACACATGCAATAACCTGATCAGGAGTCCGCCCCTGAACGACTAGAACTAAACTAACTCGGATTAAACAAGAGCATCGTCGCCTGCCCCTAAGCACCAGAACTGTGCTCCTTTAATCAATGAGCGCTCATTGTATCACCGACATACGTCGTAGCGAGGCCAAAGAAAACGGCGGATCCAGGACCATGACAAAAAAAAAATATTAGGAAAAGATTATATTGTATTATAGAGGTTAGGGATAGAAAAATATAGATAGGGCCATGAGGATATTATGGGAATTAAAGCGTTGGAAGAAATGCTTTGCTCTTTAATTAATATTAGTAGAGATAGAGAGAAGATAGAGATTAGGGATAGATTAGGATAGGGATAGAGATTAGGGATGAGGATAGGGATAGACTCGATTTCCATCTGACCAAGCTCATGGATGTGGGCTAGCTAGCTAGGATAGATCATCAGACATGATTATTTGTGGTAACGTAATTTGTAGAGGGAACATCATATATAGTTGTATGCCATACGAAACATGAAAATGGGAGTAAAATGCATGATGTGCAATTTGTTAGTTAAGTTGAATATTTTTATCTAACCGAATAAATCTCAGTTGGAACTTTAAAGATCAAATAAAAATCATTCTTATAAGAGTTTAATTGGACTATTTCCTTAAATTATTTGTATATTTTCCATGTAGCATGCACCAACACATCCAAATATAGATGCCCATATAATATAAATATAAATATAAATGTAAATGTAAATGTAAATGTATATGTAAATATAAATATAAATGTAATTATAAATATAAATATAGTCAACATTGGTAGGGCTGCCCAAGGTGTGCTTGCGTCGATGAGATTCCTACCAGGAAAGTGTTCATTATTGGTTTGGGAATGGTTTTGTTGTCACAACAAGTGTCTCCAACAACAAATTGTTTATGTTTCTACGAGGGAGAGTGTCAATGCCTAGTAGAAATGGTTTAGCAAATTTAAGCTGCCAAGACTGTTTTATTTGCTAAAGACAATAGTTGAAAAGGACATACTAGAGCATAATCAACATGCGGAGAATCAAACATACCCTAGGAGGCTATTCAGAAATTGTTTTTCCAAAATATGAAGTGGATGTCCAGCTTAGTGAAAAAAAAAACTAACAAGTACCTCAAGGTACCCTAGCCATTATTCATCATTATTCTACAAAATAAAAATGTCATTGTCGAAAGATATCCAATTTCCATAGGTGAGAAGTTGGCGATTCCCTTATGATGAGTAAAATTGTCATAAATGGCCATACACTAGAAGACCCTGGGTTTATGGCAATGGCCAGAGCTGTCCTCCTCAATGTTTAATTGTGGAGCTAAGCTAATAAATTAAATGACTAATTACAAGGAGTTACACAAGAATATATAGACTATTATTGTGAAGAAAGAAGAGAGGGCTCTATTAACTAGTAAGACGAATGATAAACTTTATGGAATGGAAGATAAACACATGGCTTGGTGGATAGAAAGGTGGCTAATGCTTTTGTTGTGGTAAGATCAACACTCCTCCTCTAGAATGTAGATTACCAAGGATGTTACACATTTAATTTTTAGTTTATTAGTTATAAAGTTTGCAAACATTTTAAAAGTTTTACTAGAGACGACGATGGACATGGTAGATCCCGCCTCAAATTTCATTGCCAAACTTGGACTACATAAAAATAGTATAAACCACTTTTTCTCTATGAATGGAATGATTCCCAAAGGAACTGTGACATAGCCACCTTCAAACATGGTATACTAACTTACTGAAGATAGCTATGACCCAATGAGCTGGTTTAGAAGTGATGGAAGCAGGCAAGAAGAAGAGACCCTTTGGGATGTAATATCTTTGTAATATGGCAATCAGAAGGTAGAGGAAGCTCGAAATGAATATCCTAGAGGACCATTGTAGATATCTTAGATGACCCTAAATGATGACTCCTTATGGGGATCTCAGCTCGATGAAAGGAGAAGAACCACACAAAGACACTCCAACTAACAATGCAAAATCTGAAAGTTTCGTGGAACTCTGATCTCAAGCACAAAGGGGGAAACAAGGTGCAAACCAATACCCTTTCTATGTCAACAACATTGTAGGAACAACATTGATTGAAGCTAGGACTCCAAGCACTACCTTTATGTCAAGGATTACAAATGCAAAGACTATTCACGTGATCTAGAAGGTAGGGTACAAAGGTACATGTCCATCAAGATCATTGGAAGGGTATCCTATAGGAACCCCAATTTCAACCATAAGTAGGTAGGTATGATAGATTCAAAATAGACCTAGAGACGCACTCTCTTTCTATCCTTTTACCTGAAGCCATCTAGAGTTGCTTTCGACTCTAGGCCTACTATTGTTATGTTGGATCAAGATTTCCTGATAGTTCCATCCATGGGGAATGAGAGATCCAAAGATTCATATATGGTCAAAACGCGCTACATGGATTCAAAATATGCATGAGATAAGATTCCTTCGTAGAAAGAAGAGAAAGTATCTGGACCCCACCTCGACTGGGGGCCATGATAGACCCATTGTAAAAGTGACAAGCTATATCCTCAGTCAACAGTGCCTTTTCCACAAATCACACATATGGAAGATGACGATTCACCATGAATTATAATGGATCGTTTCACTTTACTACGAAGGACCAAGGCTGGTGGCGGGGGTCTATAGCCCCCCAAAATCATATTTTTCTTGACACATCAAAGCATCAAGTCCTAAACCAATAAAGTTCACCACACATGCATGCATGTACCAATGCATGTGGTGCAAGAGGACTAGTCCAAGGACCATGAGTGCTCACCTCTGGATGTTAGGGTAACCAAGTGCCTGCTCTATCAAATAAAAGGCTTACGCAGGTGCTAGGAATGCCATCAGGGAACGTGTCTAACATAATTAGGTGCTAACACCAACTTCATAATGATAGAGCAGGAATATGAAGGCCCAAGCTAGGGTCTGGGTGCTAAGGGAACTGTGGCCAACCAAAAGGACATGAAGGAGATATTTCCCAAGTCTTAATAAGCTAGCTACTAGGTACGTGTAAGAGGATGAAGAGAAATAGAATAATGACTCCACCCAACTCCCTAAATATGTGCCTTACCATGATATCGGGCCAAGACCTAAAAGCATGCATGTTACGTTAGCTATGGAGTTTTGTAACAAGTTTTGGCTTTAGTCCCGGTATTTTATTGTGTTCGGGACTAAAGATCTTTAGTCCCGGTTTGTAACACCAACCAACCGAGACTAAAGGTTAAATATTAGTCTCGGTTCATATTACTAACCGGGACTAAAGGCCTAGACCCTTTAGCCCCGATTCGTAACACTAACCCAGGCTAAAGGTAGACCCTTTAGTCCCGGTTGGTTTTACGAACCGGGACTAAAGTCCCTTTTAATCCCAGTTGGTGTTACGAACCGGGACTAAAGGGTCATCTGCGGGTTAGTTCAAAAGGCAAATATCCTATACATGGTCACATGTGCTGTGTAGGTGGGGTGGTAAGACACGCGCATGCTATGCACGAGGTCTTGGGTTCGAATCTCGTGGGGCACAAATTATTTTTTAGTTTGCTCAGACTTTTAGTCCCGATTATTGAACCTTTAGTCCCAGTTGGGATAACCGGGACTTAAGGCCCTTCCCAACCGGGACTAAAGGCCAGTTATGTACTAGTGCTACATGCATAGTATCACAAGACAATAACCGCACTATGTGCAGACAATCAAGGCCTCATGATGAGGAACCCATATGACCACCTCTACCTAGTAAAATCTTGTAACTAAACCATAACGTCTTGTATTTTTTAAAAAATATATGTGTTGATAATTTATATCAGCCTAGGTTAATAAAATTATTTCATATCCTCTCTCTCTCTCTCTCTCTCAATGTGTGTGTGTGCATGTCTATATCTAGATCAAAAAAGTAATTCTTGTTCATGGTAAACGAAATAGAGTCTAAAAACACAAAATTGGGGCCAAATAATGGGGAATGTTGTGCCCCTACTCAATTGAATAAAATTTGTCCAAAGAATGTAACTAAGCTAATTTCATATCCAAATGGTCAAAGCACACATCATACCTAGGATCTCTCTAGCTAGGTAGTGCAACCAAAATCTAATGAAGCCACTAAAGTAGCACTAAACATAAAAAAGTGACATATGATTAGCATATATTCTTGCTTTCTAGAGACAAATCCTTTCAAGGAAAATGAGAGCATCTTTGATCCTTTTTTATCCTTGGATGTACAATTTATCCTGAGGAGAAAGGAGGCTATTACATATATATGAGCAAGATTTATAGGGCTAGTGGGTACACACCACTCTTTGAAACCCGCCTATTTAGGGGCAGTCAACCGTATGGCCCACCCTTAGGTAATTTGCATTATTCAATGTTTGGTTTGCAAGACAGACTATCCCTAGATAGCTAGAGGGGTGTTTTCCATAGGAGGTTGACAACATTGACCCTTCCATGTCCAAGGGCTACTGGAACTGTAGCCGCATGTGAAAAAAGAATCTAATGTGTGTCCCTAGAAATCATTATTTTTGTAGTGGCATAGAAAGTTAGTTTTTGTAGTAATGTGAACACCATTGTCTAAAGTTAGGGATTATTGTTAATTAGCTCGTTGCTTTTTGTTATCTCCTTTGTAGCAGATAGTGTATGTAGTAGCGATTGCAGGAGCCGTCGAAGCAAACAATAGTGTCTTTGACATGCTCTTAATATGTTTTAGTCTGATTTGGAGGTGTTTTATGTTGGCGGCTTCTACTATAGTATCATGTCATGAAGCTGAAACTAAGATGAAGCCCTACTGAACAAGAGCTTCAGAGCGGGGAGGGAGCGCTAGAGGCAATAATTACTACTTTCCAACTTCCTCCGTTGTTTATTAGACTAGCACGGTGGGCGCGCTACCGCCGCGCCGGCTATGAAGAGCGCGCCCGATGTGCCGGCAAAAAAAAAAAAAGGGGGGGGGTCATAAACAGTGATCATTGACGCTACCAGAGTTGCTGACGTCATTATGAACAGTACCGGCCGTCGCTGCTATGAACAGTAGCGGGGCGCTGAGAGGTCTAGTCACATACAAATTTGGCTGCACAAAAGCTTCGCCTGAACAGAGTTTATCCGAGTGCTGTCGTATTTGTAGATGCCTTGTTTTTATTTTACAGTTGATCTTCTCTATACAAATTACTGGAACAAAATATAGGATACACTAACATGAGTAGGAACATATTATTGTACTGACCAGAGGAGTACGGACTACTGGAGGTTGAGAGGAACCAACTACTGATGTGCGTCCCATAAGTTGTAGTTTGAATATTGTCCAAGCTGGAGGACGTTGTAGCCTGAAGCCAGAAAGGCTAGTGAAAAATAACTAAAATAACTATAATCACAGTTCACCAAAAGAAACAACAGCCATAGTTATTTGTTGATTCTGCATATCACAAACAACACATGAGAATAGCGAGATGTTAAAATATGACCACTCAAGTGTCGTCTTAATTATGATTCAACCAATCCAATCTTCTATTTTAGCAAAATCTACCTTGCTAAGCTCGTTATTGGCCTACATAGATTTTAAAATACTTGCAGCAGGCCCTTAAGACCTGCAGATCAAAAGGAATAGATATATGGCAGGCAGTGCAACTATGTATCCACCGAAAGAAACATATAGTGAGTGAAGTGTAAGCAACACTAGATGAACAATCAGAGAGAATAACACACAAAGTGAAATAAGTTTGTAGGTAAGATTCAGAATCTTCTAAGTTATGAAGTGTGGAAGTACCAGAAGAAGAATCCCCTGCCTGGATTTCATACGCCGCACAATATTGGCTGAACAAAACAGGAAAAAGCAGATGAGATTTAGTAGGCCATGGATCCGAGGTATCTAATGGAAAGAAAGAAATATAATTGAGAGTACATGTACATAACAAATGTGTCTGTTACTTTAGATCTGGCATTTTGTACAAATAGAACTCTAAAGAAATCTTGGTCATCTCTAAAATTGCACATGACCCAAATTAAATTATAAACAATGATACTGCAACAATCATAAGGCAGGAAGCAGTTAAGCAGAAGAACCACTTCATTTGATGAGTAGTCTGAACTCAATATAACAAAGGTAGGTATGGTAAGCCTTGTTTGTTTCCAATGCTAGCTCAAACTTTAGTCAATTCTTGTAATAATTTAGAGATATACAACACATGACAAATCATAAGAGCTAAACGG
Organism: Eremochloa ophiuroides; assembly: GCA_038502445.1. NCBI lineage: Eukaryota > Viridiplantae > Streptophyta > Magnoliopsida > Poales > Poaceae > Eremochloa > Eremochloa ophiuroides. The sequence continues at coordinate 13,634,699 of JAHLJS010000001.1, read as the reverse complement.
CAATAAACCTGTATGACAATGCTTCCCTACAATCGAACTACATATTAACCTTTGAAGAAAGCACGGTACTGAAAAAGCTGCATAACCTACGGTAGGAAGCATATACAACACATTATTGACATGGGATACTTGAACAAAAAATATATATTTTGCAGGCAACACTGTATCGCAAATTTTGTATAGAGCAGAAAAACAAAGAACCAACCAAAAAAAAGTAGCATTTTTATTTACCTTACCATCTGAAGTCTTGAATAAGCAATGAAGAGCGTAATTAGGGAATTCATAAGTAACAAAATCATCCAATTGCTAAATTAACCATTTTTCAAATTATTTCCTTACGTAACGAACGTTGAATTTCAAATAGGATTGTACTTTTTGTTTGTAGCAAGCTCTGGTCATGCACTAAATAAATAGTGTGTTTGTAAACATGATCTATTTGCTGTTCATCCACATCCAGTGGCATAGTTTCTGTATGGATCTGTAGCCCAAATTAAATAATTAGAGTGCGTAAGACCCATGTCGATGAGATTAGTGACACACCAAGCTAACTGAGATTTGGCTACCTGCAGTCATAATATGTTAGAACAGAGAAGCACAAGAATGGATGGGTTGATAATATTTTTTGTTGTAGCCAAAGTCCGATACCTTTCTTGAACAATGCATCTCCCGGTAAGGTCAGTGTTAGGTTATCAATGCAAGGAACAGGAAGGAATTTTGTAAACTTCTGAGGTTACATTCGTGGAGGAGAGGGCAAGATGCCATTCACGGACAACTTGGTGAGCAGCGGCATGGATAGGACCAACAGCAGGATGCTTATTAGGTGTTGCAGACTGGTGTAGGTCATCGTGCAGCACAGACTTTTAGAAACTCTGGACCTGAAAGACCAGAGATTTGGGAGTGTGTACATGAAGGTTTCATCTCGAACCCCATTGCGTTGGAGGAAATCAGGAAATGGAAGAGCAGAGGATCCAATGGTGGCGTAGCCTCTGTTGCGCCCACAAGAGATCGAAGATCACCTTGGTCCACCCATGAAGCATAGAATAGCGTGGTTTTCTGGTCTGCCTAATTTTACACGGAGACAGAAATAGGCCACCAGATTAGAGAATCAATATCATGTGGTCAAGAATCAATATAGCACCATAGTTTTATATCATAAAGCACACACTGGGGTAGAACAAAATTCTACACAGACCAGGTAAACCTATCACCGGCCCAAGAAATAGAACATGTGTGTGTAGCAATCGAACTCAACCCAAATATTGTTAGGCAAGCTGTACATACCCACTTTACTTCCAATAGCATGGACATTCGGCAGAGAAGCCTGGGTGAGATAACAGTGATGGGTGAGATAATAGTGAAGTGCAAGCATTCTTTGGCTGACATATAAACGTAAGGTCCCCTCATAACTGAGTACATTTGAGGATGAAATAATTAGCAGGGAACCTAATCATGCAGTAATAAGGAGGGACACCAACAACTACACAGAGAAACGGCATCATCAGCTTAGATAGAATGTTCTGAAATTTTTCTTTGGTAGGCTCTGGCCACTATTTTTAGTAAAAGGAAATGGCAAATTTGCAAGGGGCACCTGTTGGTCTGCTAGATAAGAAAAGTAATAGTACATTATCCACCCTGGTTAGTTGATGAACCTCTACCGAAAAATAGATTTATTCATGAATCAAAATATATACAGAGGGTATGATTATCCAACTGTTGGTGTGTGCCCATACTAAAACAGAGCACCCAACAACTTCATCTTTGCAACAGTAATGGCTATCGGGACGAAACAATATAAGGAAAGGAAAACAAATAAAATAATGAGTAGAGAAGTGTAGTATTTACCTATGAAAGATCATGGTATATGGAAGGTTATTTGAAATACTGGGGTTGTCACAGCTATAACGATGTTCATACGCATTCCAAATTTGTGTATAAGAACCTATTGTAAGCATATCGACAGAAACAGGCACTATGAGTCAAAAAAAAAGTGTAGCGATAACTGAATTCTTTTTTTCATCTTTTTCATCTCAAGTCTGGTTGTGAATGAATGGCTAATTGCCTAATCACAAAAAAAAAAAACCCACAAATTCCCAAGTGGCAAGTGCACTGAACTGCTGGCTGCATATTTCGAATTTTCGCAGCACCCAAAGTGGAGAACTGATGTATAGCCATGATAGCATACACCAAACTTGACAGTGCAGCTATCTAAAATTGCTGTGGACTGTCGCAGCACCGAACTGGAAAATCCATGAATACCCATGATGGCATATAGCAAACCTACAGATTTATAATATGATAATGCTGTAGGTAGACATTTAATTGCCAAAAAAAAAAAAAGAAAAAGGTCTGAGGTGCAAGAACAAAGTACGATATCGAAAGCTATTGCTTACACAATCATGAAGCTATTGAACTCATGGTTGAAGATCATGCCTGTGATCATCAGTATGTTTATCTGCAATGTTTGTACATGACGTCTTGTTAATGGCTAAGCGTGATAGACAGAGTTTGTCAATCATCTATACATTTAGCTCCCTGAAAAATCACGAAGAGACTGAAGCTACCTGAGTATGCCTGAATGGAGTCTGTTTGTATACATGAAGTAATTAAAAAATAAAGTGACCGCAATGGAGGCTGTGGTCATACATAATATATGTCCGCGAGAGGCAATTGGACAACTGCAATTAGTAAATCTTAATCCCAAATCCTAAATGACCCACATGGAACCAACGTAATTAAAAAAACAAAGCTGAATACGGAGAGAAGACAACGCACCAGCGCGTGTGGTCCTCAGCCGTGGACAGTAGCTGCGCTAGCCCAGGTGGCTTGCAATCTCTGGCCGCGTCTCAGCGTCACCGCACAGCGCTCAGAGACACGCGGTGTCGGATCGAACTGACAGTGAGGAGATCCTGCATAGGCTCATAACGGCGGTCGCTGCTTCCCCAGGTTTGAACAGGGTGGCGGAGGCGCCGAGAGGGAAGGGGAGAAGATGACGTCGAAAGAGAAGAAGAAGCAGAGAAAAGTGAATCAACGATGGTAGACGGAAAGGATGAGGAGATGCCGGAGCTCTGTTTGCACCTGGCGGCGGAGGTGCTGCCAATACCCTCGGGCCGGAGGCCGCGCCGGGGGCTGTGCTGCACCGGTGATCCCTCACGCCTGGAGCCGCACCGGAGGACCCCCTGACGCTGAGGCTTGCTTGGGGCCGTGGCCTCCACGCCGGAGTGACGCCGGAGTGGAGGAGCCGAGGAGGTCAGCCGCACACGCCGACAGCGCTACCGCTGCAGCACGAACCGAAGACGCCGCGTCTGCCTGAGGGCCGACGGGGAGGCGCTGGACAGAGGCAGGTGCGGCCGCGCGCTCCGGCGAGTGCACCCGCGGCATCGGAACCTCCGGTGCCGTGGCCGTGCGTGCGCTGCCGCGAGTTGGACGGCGGCCAGTCGCGTGCTGTGCGGGTGGCGAGCCGCCGCGAGGACAGAGAACCAGAAGGGAGAGGGCGTGGATCAGGAGGCGCGGCGGCGGGGCGAGCGGAGGCGGCGATGCGGATAGGAAGGCAGCGTACTGGATGGGGAGGTGGGGGTGAAACCAGAGAGGATAAGGCTGAGGCTGTGAGGGACGATCGTTTTTTTTTCTTTTTCCTTTGGCCGTCGAACCAGCGGAGGTGGTGGGCACTGGGCAGCGCTTAAAAAATTTATTCGCCAGCGACGGACGGGCTGCTGCCAACAGTCTACGCTACAGTCGCAGGGGACACGTGGGGTGGACGGCCGATCGACGATTTATTGGCGGTTTAGGGATCTTAATATACCGTAAGCCAAGTATTTGAATCTTTCACCATTCACTACTGAAATCCGTGATTTGCCGAGTGTTTTACGTTTTGCTGAGTGCCAAAACACGGACACTCGACAAAGAGATGGTTTGTCGAGTGTTAGGCATTAAACACTCGGCAAAAAAATAGTTTGCCGAGTGTTCTCAACACACGGCAAACTGCACAGTTTGCTGAGTGTAAACACTCGGCAAAATAATACACACGGTAAAGTTTGACGTTGGGTAGCCGCCATTAGCAGTTTTCCGAGTGCCCCAATTTAGCACTCGGCAAACTGGCTGGTTTGCTGAGTGTCCTGCTAAAACACTCGGCAAAGTGCACTATTTGCCGAGTGTTTTCGTAGGACACTCGGCAAAATAATTTTTTTTTTGTCTTTGGCTTCCATTTTTTTTCTGTTGGCTTCCTACAATACCTTAATTAACATGTTGAAATTTCGCATAAGTTTAAGATAGTTTGCTATATTTCTTCAATTTATTTAATTTCATTAAAATTTTTTGAAAATGCAAGTTTGAACTGTAAGTGCATCAAATAATAACATTTTATGAATATAAAATTGATAATCATGTTGTTAAGTGTTGTTTGAGGCCGTATCAAGGAATAGACCTGAAATTTCGCACGTCTTTTTCTCGAAACATAAAGAGGAACTTGCGAACAAATAGTTTTAAAATTATATAAAATCCAAACGGAATCCGAAATTCATGAAACTCGTCGATAAGTCGTGATATCATATGTAGATGAGGTGATAAAAATTTGAGAAGATTTCGGGCATATCATCATGTACATTGCTTAGATACCCGGCCATCTTCACATGTGATATCATGAGGAGGTGGTGGAGTTGTTAGGGTTTCTGAGCATCATACGTGACGACGTGCTTGAAATCTTCTCAAATTTTTATCATTGCATCCACATGTGATACCACGACTTCTCGGCAAGTTTCATGAATTTTGAACTCCGTTTGCTTTTTATACAATTTTAAAACTATTCGTTCGCAACTTCGTGGTCATGTTTCGAGAAGAAAATGTGCGAAATTTTGGGTCTCTTGCTGAATACGGCCTCAAACAATACTCAATAACATGAATATCAATTTTGCATTCATAAAATATCATTATTTGATGCACTTACAGTTCAAACTTGCATTTTCCAAAAAAATCAACGAAATGAAATAAACTAAAGAAATATACCAAAATGTCTTAAAATTATGCCAAATTTCAACATGTTGATTAAGTTATTGTAGGAAGCCCACATAAAAAAATTGGAAGCCAAAAACAAAAATATATATATATATACTTTGCCGAGTGTCACATAAAAACACTCGGCATAGTTTCTTGTTTGCCGAGTGTCAGCTGTGGTCCCGTGGACACTCGTCAAACTTGTATAATGTGAACTTTGCCGAGTGTCGAGTATTTACGCTCGGCAAACTGTAATAATTTTTTTTCATCCACAAAAGTAAAAAAAAAATCGGAAAGTTCGCCGAGTGTCCAATCTGGCACACTCCCCAAAGCGGGAAATACAAATACCGTACAGCTTTTGGACCAGAGAAACCGCGCCCCTTATTCACTTTCGCCGGCTGCCCGCGCGCCCTAGCGCCCGCGCCGCCACCTCCCGCGGCTGCCTGCGCCGCCACCCGCCGCGGGCGCTCGCGCCGCCACCAGCAGAACCTCGCCCCGCGCGTCCGCCCGCGCTGCCCGCCGCCGCGGCCGCTCACGCCACCCACGGCCGCGGTCGCCCGCCCCCACTGCCTCGCGACTCCTGCCGGCGACGGCCGCCGCCTACCGCCTCGTGATTCCTGCCGGCGCCGACGGCTGCTACCCGCGAATCCCTCTACCCGTGACCTCTGCCTCCCTTGCCGAGCCTCTCCACTGTCGCCGTTGCATACAGGAAGAGGGTACGAGGATCCATAGGCGGGCAGCCTCCTCTGACGAACTTGGGTCATCAGGATTCACAAGCACGGTGAGACCTTCATCCTCAGTGCTCCTCCATACTCGTGATGCCCGGTCCCTGTTTTCACTTTATGAAGTTCGTCCCAGATCTGCTGCTTCCATATGGATTCGAGAGGATGGGGAGAAGGTTGAGGACAAGAAGCTACCAGATCTGACATGAGGTGTGTGTGATGCTGCCAGGCTCGTCACTTTCTTCCTATACATTTCTTCTCAAGCTGCTATTGCTTTCTTACCAGATCTGACAACTATGGCCTCTGTTGCAATTACAATTTTGGAAAATATGCAATGCCTTCTTATTTGTTAGTTATGATAATTTGCAATAATAAATTGTAGCAGCAACAGCTTCTAGTTGCCTCTGCTTTCTTACCAGAGCTTCTAGTTGCAGTGGAAATTTCAGGTTCTGGAAAAAAAATAAAGAGACAAAAAGATAGTCCCAATCTCATTTTTAGCTGGGATATACTATGGTAGTAGTAGCAGCACAGCTTAATAGAAGCACTAGTAGTTAAAATGCGTACATCCAGGAGTCCGGCCTTGTCGAGCTAGTCAAGTAAAGATCTCAGCTTTGTTTCTTTCATCTATTTCTTCGAACTATTTCTGTTCCGTATGCACAAGAATTGAGATTATTGGCTATTTGGAAAGCCTTGGTGTCAGGAGAGACTGGATTGGTTATGTAGTCAGCAGATGTCCATAGCTGCTAAACTTGCCGATGGATGAGTTGGAGACACGGGTCAAGTTTTATACGGATTTGGGAATGGACAAGAAGGACTTTGGCACAATGGTCTATGATTATCCAAGAGTTCTTGGATTTTTAAGCCTGGAAGAGATGAACAGTAAGGTGTTTACTTTGTATTTTGTTCAGTTCTATGTTTTTTTTCTGCACATTGCTTATTTATAGATCGACCGTTCCTTTTCTGCATTATATTTATCCATTGAGTTGTAACTGTTCAATGAAAAAGTGATGGCTCAACAAAAATGATGTTACAATCTACTTCCTCCCTTTTAGTATAGTGTTGATATGCTGATTGGTGTACAACTCAAGTTTAGAGTGTCATATGATATTAACCTTCTAAAGGAACTGATGAGGAACTTGTTAGAATTACGTTCCTTGTACTTCTGGAAGGATTCTAGACTTTTAGTAAAGTTGCTGATATACTTTTTGGTTCTTGAGTCTTGATACTATTTCTTTAGTTATTCATTAAATAGCATTGTTGGTCACAGTTCAATATCTGAAAGAGTTTGGTTTGAGTACTGAAGAACTTGGGAGGTTACTGGCTTTCAAGCCACAGCTCATGGCCTGCAGCATTGAAGAAAGGTGGAAGCCTCTTGTAAAATACTTGTATCACCTTAACATTTCACGAGAGGGCATGAAGCGAATGTTGATGGTCCAACCTACAATATTCTGTCTTGATTTGGAGACAGTGATTGCACCAAAGGTAATATCTTAGTTGCTTTGACACTTTTGACACACTTCAATTGTGTTACTCATGGAACGATGTTATGATTTGTTAAGCTGCTCTTTAAAATACTGTGAATTATTTGAACTCTTAAACTTTCCAATAGGACTAAGTGTTTCCTTATTTCTGTTCTACTGGAATTTATAACTCGATGTACTGAAGTCTGCTACCCAAACATATATTTTAGGTACAATTTTTAATTGATATTGGTTTGAGGAGTGATGCAATCGGCAATGTGCTTGTGAAGTTTCCTCCTGTATTGACTTATAGCCTGTACAATAAAATACGCCCAGTGGTAAGTTCTCATCTCTCATTACTATTCTTTTCAGTTTCTGTAAATATTGATTCATTTTATTAGGATTTTATTGCACCTGGTTGTTATACTACTTCCAGTTTTGATAGGAACTTAGTGTACATAATGTAGGGACTTCTCTTATTTGGCAACAGTATAGGTGCACCATACTATGTAGTCTCAGAAAGCCTCATTCTGTCAAAGATACTAAACTTCCAATAACTGGAGTTTTGTATAACGACTATAACCAAACATTTTCTCAGTGAAGCTGTTGAGCATAAAAATGTTTGAATCTAATATTCATCTTGCATTAATGATCCATTCATTTAAATTGAACATCCCAAGTTAGCATCAGTGAATCTGACAGCTGTCCAAGTGCCTTGTTTGGAAGTGCTGGTGTTGTGGTCAATAACATGAGACATAATTCTATCCAGGTGGACCTGATATGAACCGTCCAGTTCTTGAAATTAAACATCCGAAGTTAGCAACATTGAATTAGAATACTTGGCTTGTTGGCTTATCTCTGGATGCCACTCACCTATATATTCTTGCTGGTTCCCTTCTTCTGGTTCCAATTATTTCCAACTAGTCTGCACCTTCAGGCCTACCACTAACCATTTTCTACCTATGCTTTGCTCAACTACCTACCTAGCTGCTGTAACCTTAATTTCTTACTTCTAAGTATCAATCTATCTTAAATGTTGTTAGAAATGTATGGTTAATTCTGTAGTAAATATTATGGCATGAAGTGATGTTTGAAACATAGCTATTACGAGAAATATATTTGCTGCCATCTGAACTCAAGCTTATTTTTGTTTTACAAATGCAGATATGCTGTTTTTTTTTGCAAAGATGAAGACATTGTTTTCATGCAACTTCACAGGCGTCATGGCGTAGTTTGCTGAACTTAGATTTCTCCACGGACCTAGCACAGTGGAGTCTTTTTTTTCGCAACCCTGTTGGCTTACTTGTATGGAATTGAAATTGAGAATCTTATATTGAATGAGTGGATCTTGTATTGAAATGGTTTGAATTTGTTTGAATGACATAGATCTAAGGTTTTCTTGCATAGTGAAATATGATTATATTATATTTGAGAAATTTCACGCAAATGGAATTTTAAAAAAAAAATCAGATTATGGTCACTTTGCCGAGTGCCAGGAGTCAGACACTCGGCAAAGTGGCCACACGTGGCATACCTGGGAACATGCTTTGCCGAGTGTTGACACTCGGCAAACTGTGCATGCTTTGCTGAGTGTCAGACGTTTGACACTCGGCAAACCGACTGTTAGCATTTTACCGTTACCGTCTACGTTTGCCATGTGCCGCATTTGACACTCGGCAAAATGTTTACCGAGTGTGCTTTGCCGAGTGATTTTTTGCCGAGTGAGGTTTGCCGAGTGTTACACTCGGCAAATCTTTTGCCGAGTGTTTTTGGCGCTTTGCCGAGTGTCCCAGACACTCGGCACACCGCTGATTTCCAGTAGTGATTGACTTCAAAAATCTATACAGATTCATGTCATAAGATTTATGCTTTTAGGTTTACTGTGAGAAATATACTTTCATAATATATGATTCATGTGTTGTGGAACCATAAGGATTTTTAAAAATGACTAGTCAAAGATAGACTTAGGATCAAGGTAATGTGACATGTAAAAAAAACAGGAGTACATCCATAACTTCATCCTAAAGAAATTAGCAGCCAGATTTGGATTCTTCCTTCGCCATCCTTATACTACTACCATGGACTTTGGTCACTTCCATTATCGTTGACATTGACGACATGTGAGAGCACAGAGTACATGCTACTAAAATCTACTCCCTCCATCACAATTTATAAGTCGTTTGACTTTTTTCAACTCATGTCTTATTCAAAAATTTATGCAAGATATTACTTATTTTATTATGAATTTTTTATTAATAAAGTTCTTCAAAAATAATTTAAAGTTAACTCTTTTTGCACAGAGTTTTTGAAAAATATTCAAAACGACTTATAAATTGGGATAGAGGTAATATTAAAAAACTGTTAGAATAAATCTTTTCTGGAGCAACCGTTTATAACATACTTATTAACCTTTTGCCGTGTTGAGCGACCAAGTGCTTTTCTCCTTTATCGATCTGTTCCCATCATAATTCATAACGAAAACGCTAAAACTGTTGTCGGTCACAGCGCACTTTATTTTTGCTAGTCGCTTGACGCCGTGACCCATGAAATACGTCTTCGTTGGTCGCCGCCGGGGTTTGGATTTTCATGTGAGAGGGGTGCTACACGTATACAGAGCGGAGAGAGCCACACAAAACCAGGCCACAGCGCCGCACACAGACACAGCGACGACGTTTGGCGGCTGTGGCTAGGGCCTAGGGCTGCAACTAATTAATTAACCGCAACGGCAACTGCAGCCAGCGATCGATCGACCAAGGCGCGCGCGGCTCTCGAGGTTGCTTCTCCAGACCGGCCGTCCGGCCGGCGGGCCCCACATCGCCGTCCACCACCTGAGAGGGACAGATGTCGGTAGCGTGGGCCCCACCGAAGCTCCTCGTTCCCCTTTTGAGACGGGAGACGCGGCTTCTCTCTCTCTCTCTCTCTCTCGTCCTCTTTCCATTCCAGCGATCAGTTCTTCGTCATCACGCTCACGCAGTCCGCCACTCGCTCGCTCGCTCACTCTCCTCCCCGCTCCGCAGGCCCCCAGCCGTCCGCGATGCCGATGCGCCGCCGTGCAGCCTCTCCCTCGCCGTCGTCATCGTCGGTGGACCACCGAGCCCCGCCGTCGCCGGAGCCGGAGCTACGGCTGTCGCAGGCTGTGTTGCCCCCGAAGAAGCGGCGCCGGAGCCCGCGCAGTCCAAAGCCGGTCACCATCGTCCCCGTCGTCCCTCCTCCTCCGGCGGCCGCTCTCCCGGTCCCCCATAACCAGATCTCCGCGCCCCCGGCCGCCGCCGGGGCTGCCGATGCCGATAACTTCATGCTCCTAGTCCTAGCCCACGCCGCCGTGTCTCAAGCCGACGCGGAAGCCGAAGAAGATGCCTCCTTTCCTCCAGCTCCCGCGGGCTCCTCCGCCGCGTCGCTGCTGCCAGCCACGGCCGCCGCGGACGAGAAGAAACCGCTGCTGCCGCTTCCTCCTCTGGCCGCCGACGACGAGAACCCGTCGTCCTTCTCCATACGCGGCCATGGCGATGGCGCCGCCAAAGGAACTGCGGGAGATCGTAAGAAAGCCGCTTGTCCCCATCCGCCCCAAGGGAACGCCGGCAGCAGTAGCTCGAAAGGAGACCAGCGCGGCGGAGGTGTGGTTTTTTCTGCCGCCGGAGCCTTAGCGCCGCCGCCGCTGCTGCCGCAAGCAGGGGGCGATGAGGAGCTAGAATTGGGCGAGATTATTCCAGGGGACGACGACGAGGAGCTAGAATTGGGAGAGATTCCACCTGAGAAGCCGGCCGCCGCTGGCAGCAATGCGGATTCTGCTGCCCATGGATCCTCACTTGGCAAGGAGGAGATGGAGATCATGACGGAGAGGGAAGAAGCCAACACGACCATAGCCGCCGGGGAGCCTGCCGCGACGGGCAGCAGTGCTCGCCGTGCCGCCCCAACGGCGGTGGCGAGCAAGGGTGTGGTGGGGAGGGACGATGAGGCCGCAGCTAAAATGGCTGCTGCGGAGGAGAAGAGGATGAGGGAGGTGTTCGTCGGTGGGCTCAGCAGGGACACCAGGGTGCAGGACGTCAGGGCGGCACTCTCGCCGGCGGGAGAGATCACGGAGGTCCGGATGATCAGGAGTAGGACCAACAGGAAGAACATGGGCTACTGCTTCGTGGCCTTCCGTGACGCCGCCATGGCCAGCAAGGCCGTCGCCGAGTTCAACAATGTGAAGGTTGCATTGCATTGTGCTAGACTGCTAGCTTACCAATTGCCTGGATGCATTCTTTTTCTTTTAATTTCCTGATATTTGACTTGCTGGATCGGATGGGATGGATTCATGTTACTGCAGTTCCCGCTCATCAGCTCTAGCTATGTGCTGTGCTACAACAATCTATATATACTGCATGCCCGTACGTTTTTATGGTAACCAGCAGAGATGTCATCATTGGTTTTGCACCTGGCCTTTTGAATTTTAATAGTTAGATGGAATAACGGGGAAGTAACTCCTGCCATTGTGTTAGATCTTGATTTGTTTTCGTTTTCCTGTTGATGATTAATTAACTACTTATTATATATGACGAGCTAGTTAACTTATGGATACCAACTAGCTTGATCATCATGCATTTTAATTAGTCTACTGTATGTGTGTGTGTGTGTGTGTGTGTGTGTGTGTGTGTGTGTGTGTGTGTGTGTGTGTATGTATGTATGTATGTATGTATGTATGTATGTATGTGTATATATATATATATATATATATATATATATATATATATATATATATATATATATCTTGGTAGTCGTCTATATATATTTGTTTGTTGTATCGGATATTCGTTATATTGGTGAAATTCCACCCATCTTTTCCTTGACTGGAAAATGGTACTTCTGAATGTAGCCCCTTGGTGTTTATAAAATACCGTTCCAATGTATATATGTCTTGGATATATGACTACGTTAACATGGCGTGCACATGATAAGTACATTCTTTTCCAATGAATTACTATTAATATTGAACTTTATTTTTCTATTTGATCTCTTAAATGCTCCATGAATATTGATACTGCTACCTTTGTTTTCTAAAACAAATCATCAGATTTGTGGGATACCGTGCCGAGTTGCTGTCCCTGAAGGCAATGAAAAAGCTAATAAGATTGCTCAAAGTAAGTTAATTTTCTTCAAAATTCCATCCACCTTGTAATTCATTAATTTCAGATTTAGGAGTAGTTTACCCATCTCAAATCATCTGTTGTCTACTATTTCTTTTTATCACAATGATCTAGCCATGTGAGTATATAGCCACCATCTTTTTTATTGTCATTGGTGACATTACATGTGCTATATACACATGCTGGTCTATATATGTGTAGCGGTCCTGTTGTTTTTTGAAGTTGCAGATCTGATGTTGATTTAAATTATCGCTCTACATATATCCTTTTGTCCCTCTTTCTTCATCTTCAAAACTGATTGAATAATTAGGGTTTGGTGCATGGCATTGATATTTAATTTTCCCAATTTTCTTGTATTAAAATGAAAGGCTATATTGTTTTTGTGGACTGCTCGCTTCGCTCCTTGACACGGTGGCATCTATAGCACTAGCTAGTTAGGTTTGTATTTTCATTTAAAGGGTGAACAACATTGGACTAAATAACAAGCATGCATATAATAGCTTTTAATCTAACAAAGTGATATCAAATGAGTTTTTTTATATTTCAAGTGGTCTTATATATGGGATAAACTATGCATGCAACAGATGTCAGATGTATAAGATTTTTAGATATGTAACGATTGGTCTCTCGTGTTATATTATCCTAGTGTTTCTGTCATTATATGAATATTCAGTGGCCCTAATGCGAAGTCATTTTTTTTTTCTCCAACGGACCTAGATAGTTAATTTTCTGTATTAGGTCAGAAGCTCTTCTTTCAGTTGTTTGCTAATGATTGCGATTTGCAATGGTCATATTATTTCGATGGTTCTTTCTTTCATTATTAAGCAAACTTGACAGTACATCTTCTTATTTTGGGTTAGTATTGGCTACAATTCTGCTTCCCTTAGTACTATATATATGTGGATTTATCTTTTATGGCATGCATGGTCATTTGAACATTTACTCGTTTCTGGCACATTGAACAAAAAAAATTACTATTGGCCACATAATAACTACTATTTCCAATCAGAATGCATCAACCTTTAAAGATCTTAATTGTTCATTGCAGGAGATCCTATTATTGACGAAGATTATAACCGCATGTATGAACAGAGACAGGTAATTAATATATTCTGCACTAGAATAAAATTACTAATTGATTTTGTTGCAATAGGTTTAATCGTGCCTAATGCACACAGGCTGTTCATTCTTCTTATATAACAAGCTGGGACCCTCATGCTTGGTATGAGAATAACACATATGCTATTCCAGCTTCAAGGTTATTATCTCAAATTCTAAGCTATATCATGACACATATAAAATGTTTTACATTATTTCAGCATAGAGTAACATATTATATTCCTTCCTGAATTTTTTGCATCTTGTCTCATCAGCTATGTTGCATCACCCGTTGGTTATTATATCCCCATGTATCGATATCATAATGGAAACCGTGTGTATCCTGCCACCACCAGGTAATAAATCTTGCAGCCTGCTATCTTGTGCAAATCTGACTGTTATCTGATGTTCGAAATTTTTTATGATGTGCTGCTATTACTATATATCAGATCTGAATCGTGGACAGGCCAGACAATCGGGAAGAAGTCAGGTAAACCTTCTCATCATGAGTGTTCACAGCTTTTTCTTTAAGCAAATGACACTGTTTCAAGAGGAAAATCGATTCAATTAATTTATTAACTGCTACCTTATTCCATTTATTCTGATTCATGTTTCATTTATGTCGAACTTGAGCGATAATAATTGTTGATGATCTTATTCCTTTGTTCAGATGGGGCAATCTGGTTCTTCCAGACCAGCAGGGCAGCCACATAGAAGCCGAAATTAACAAAAATGTAAGTATGCCTAGCTTGGCCATCATTATTGGCTTCACGGCAATTTAGACATCTTATATTCAACATATCGCCTCACATGGACTTCGTTCCACAGGTTTACTGCAGTTACTGATGGGGACTTGGGTAAGTAGAGACTAGTGACTAAGGACTCTTTTTGTAAATTCACAAGGAGGCTTGTCTCAGAAGCCCCATACACCTGAACGGTAGAGGTGCGGAGTTGTAGGCATGACTATCTATGTATTCTATGTGCATTTTGTACTGGTTGCCGTATACACAGTTAAGATGTGAAGTTGTTATAGTCATCTAGCATCCGATGGACAGGAGATGTGCACAGATTATTTGCCTGTTTGGTAATCACTGGTAATATATACTAATAATCTGCTTAGATTTATATATTATCTAGTATGCTTCAATCTTGAACAACTAGTGACTAGCAACAGATAATAGATTCATATATATTCAGGATTTTTCAATCCCTTGTCAGAAAAAAATTGAACATAACAGTTCAAAACAATTAACGGGAGCTTAGGGCATGTATGGTTCCTTAATTCCCATCCCCTTTTTCTTTGGTCAAGAAATATGTGGTCATTGCATAAGCGCAATAATGATAGTAACAGGACAATTTCATCTCCGAGCGTCACTTGTTAGAAAACAAAACACTTCCTAAGTTCAGATAGGTGGCCAAATATGTTTACATGTGTGTGGTTGATTTTCAATATACTAAGTCTCTACACTGGAAAGTCACTGAGGCGAGAAGTAGTTTAAGCTCCACTAGACTACAATAATCATGCTACTTCATCAAGAAAAAGAAAAACCTGCCAGAAAATTCAGAGTTATAGGTATCATGGCCGTCTTGGACTCAATGATAAACCTAATTCATCCTATGCTACACATGACATATATGTCATTAATTGACTCAATGACTCTATAAACTTGTATGAATGTTGTCATTTCAAAAGGAGTTGGCAAACAAAAGGATATGGTGCATGTGGTTTGCTAACTGACCTTTGTAAATGTTTAAGTTTGGTCTAAATCAGACACAAACAAATCAAGAAGCATGATTATTACAGTCTAGGGGAGCTTAAGCTATATTATTGATGGGAAAAGAAAGGAATGTGCTACTTCTATATGATTTTCCAGCATAGCATGCAGCTACTATATTGAAAATCAACCACACACAAGTCAATCAAGAGGGAGCTTGTCATAGAAACTAAATGAAGTATACATGTTTTTGTCTCCTGCCGCTCCTTATATTTCTGAGCACGGAGAGCGATTGATGTTAGCTAGTTGGCTAGATAGATGATAGCTAGGGAAGAAGATCATGTCGAAATCAGCACAAACTATCCATGCCCGTCGTCCTTGCAACCGTCGGGTCTAATCTGTTGTAGTCTGTTGAAGCCTGCAGCCAAGAACAATATAAACCGATTTGCTTGCCATTGGACATCCAGGAAAGGGGAAGGTGCACACAAACGGTTGAATCAGGATCCCTCATGTATGTGGCGGCAGACTACAGACTACTGGTGGATCGCGAGATTGAAAGGAAGGAATGCCTAAATCTAACTCTACTAGGAATAAGAGGAAGCCCTAGGCCTAATTTGCGGATTGTCGGTTACGTGATGACTTGCTCAGTGGTGATGGTGTGGGGAGTGTATCATAAAGCAGCATATCTACTTTCCATTACAAAGATATTCATGGCCAAACGATTGTTAATAGGAATTTATTATACCCCTTACTAGGTACATAGAGTTCAACTCAAACTCTACTAACCGCCAATACAATTTAAGTCCTACCTTAACCAAATTGTACGCACATTTGACATATATCTAATTAACACTACAAGAGGCCGACTGCTACTCTTTGGGACAGTTCCAAGTGGCGACTGATGGGCTCAAATAAGCTCATGCGAATCTCCTTGCCTTTTTTTCATATTGATTCAATACATAAGGAAGTTATGACCAAGCCAGCTTGTGGATTACATTTTTTGTGCATGAATAACAAGCAGGGAAAATAAGAAGCTAATTCTCGGCATGAGTCTGACTGTGCATGGTGATTTGGTGACAAGTGATGCTACTATGTACAACTGTGCATATATTAATTCTTGTGATGATGATACTACCTCCAGTCACAGTTTCGTTTTGGTTGTATATATGACTAGAGCGAATGCTTCTAAAAACTGTTTGGACAATTTAATAGGAGGGGAGTGTTGTAACATAGTTACGAGTGTCACGGAGGATTGAACCAATGAGCTGTCATGTGTAGGGTCCAAGATAGGGGCCCCCGCCAACCGTGGATTAGGCGGAGAAGGTAACGCGTTGCTTAATCTGTTTCGCTATGAAACATGCAGACGGTGTAATCCTTCACGAAACCATATCACATCAAGTGAGATTGCACCACATTATCTTCATGCGCAAGGTTGTTCTTGCAACTATTGCATGGACAAATGGTGTCTTCTCGCTTCATCCTCAGACGATGCCTTTTCACAACGGCAACAAATTTTCTCACATGATTCAGGTAAGAAGGATCTACCTTGAGGTGTAATACATCCATTTATTATCCATGAGCGTGAACTTTGCATACACCAATAACGAAAATGGAAAAAATTAGTGGGCCGGCCTTAGATCTAATTTCTCTATCCTCCATATAGATCTAGATCTATATATTAAGAAAAACAAATACCAAAATCATGGAAAAGGGAGAAGAATGAGGTTTGGAGAGTGATAATCAACCTCTTATGATTCCCCTTCAATAAAATCAAGGGCAAAACATCCCTCCTAGATAATGACCAAATTTTAGGGTTTTGAGTTCAAAACTCTAAAAATGAAGGTGGAGTCATGTGGAAAAGAAGGATGGTGGCCGCAACATTTATAGCACGAAATTAACCGAGGTGTGCATCCTTATCCAATCGCCTCGGTTAATTTATTTTTAACTAAGGCAGTCATTTAATAAAAACCGCCTTGGTTAATCAATTAACTAAGATAGTTATTCTAGCACAACCGCCTCGTTAAATGTAGATTAATCGAGGCGGTTTTCCTTACAACAACTGTCTCAGTTATAGGTTAATCAAGGTGGTTGCTGGCTCGGTTGCCCGACCTCAAATAACCAAGGCAGGCAACCGGGCCGCCTGCATTAGAGGCCATTTCCCTAATTCTGCCTAAAAGAATATGTGTAGTAGCGAGTGCTTGCATCCTTTGAGTGTCATATACTCATATATTTGTTGCTTGCTTAACTAGTTCTAGGATGAGTTTAAGCACACGACATAGACTATCTTGGGACTACTTTTCAATCTTGTAATTTATGAATTAAAGTACTACTATTTCTTGCTACTATATTGTGCATGTCCAAGCTCCACTTTCTTCTTACCAAGTACATGTTCACCTTTGCAACTGTTACACTTAAGCTACAATGGTATCACAACCAGCCATCGATTGTACCGCCTGTTGCTTTGGTAGGAACACTTGCAAGCGTGTGGCAAAACGCTTGAGAGTGTGTGACTTTACTCCTTGACTACATCCTAGTAGCTAATAGAAAAAATACATACTTGTGTGTTTTCTTGTTTGATGCTAACAATAATAGGTTACAACACTCACCGCTATGAGACATCAAAGATGTGTGAGACTTGCACTATTGCCGCTACACCTCCTCCTGCGGGTTGTTCTATTCTTTCTTCACCACCCACTTATGATGGTATTAGTGCTGATGAGTATGTATATTGAGTGGGAAAATAAAATAGACAATATTTCTGCACAATGTTACATGTGTGAATGGAGAAATCTAACTAGTGTTTTGAGACATTTGGCATCAACTTTGTGGGAGTCCTTAAGTTCTTCCGATAAACCTCACATATGGAATGATATGAAAATTCTTATGAGAGAAATTTTTGTTAACTCATCTCTTATAATTAAATCAAATGATGAGGTGCATCAACTAGATCAGTCTCTCGTTATTCCTCTTGCTATGCCTAACCTTTTGCAGGACAATGTACAAAAAGGGTGAGGAGGACATGACAGAAAATGAGGTGCTCACAACCTCACGTAAAAATTCAGAACCATCACCTATTACTCCTACTGACAATGAGAGCAAAGGTAATGCCCTTAATGCTAAATTCATGGAAGGTGAGAGTTCACTTTATGTGCTAAATCTTTCCACTAATCATACTATGATAGAGCAAATGTTAGTGGTACCTTCGCTTCATTTACCTTTGTCACAAGATGATTTGCTTGATGTTTCTGTGATAAAGATGGCTTGTGTGATAATAATTATGTTATACCCATGCAGCCATTAATGAATGATCATACTATATGTGTGTTGGAATCAAACACTGCGCTGAAAATAGACATGTTATTCATAATGCTAGCGATGTTGATCGATGAGCTAAAATTGTTGTCTTCTTTACATACTTTGGGTTACATTGAATGTTATGCTCTCTATAATCTTAGTTATTTGGAGGAGAAACTTTATGCATATGCTGATTTGCCATGGTTTTCTAGAGACAAATATTATAGTTTTAGTAAATTTGACAACAAAGGACAATATATAATCCAATGAATTTACATTTTTTGTGTGAATTATCCTTTTGTTGTGCAAAATTGTGATCAATTAGAGGACCGTAAAATCAGTATTGTTGGCATTCCATATTCCTCTAGTCTTGTTTTATGTATACAAGCTAAATTCAAAGAAGAGAAACATATGTTTCTTGCTAGTCTAATCTTTTGCAGGATGGTATTGACAAAGATAATGTGCATCTCAATCAAGGATACTACATGAATATAAGAGAAGACCCACTGCAAATCTTCTCATATGGTCATATCTTTCTCACAACATTGTTTGTTCCCATTGTTTTGGCAAAATCGTTTGTCTTCATGCTGTGCAGGATCGATTTCAAGTACAATTGATGCCGAGGATGGCTTTTCTTCAAGAAGGGGAGGATGAGGAGGACATGACCTCCATGCATATGACCATGCTTGGAGATAAAGGCCGAGGAGATCAACAAGGATGTCCTAACCGAGAAGGAGGCCCAAAGATCATCTGGCTCGAGTCACCAAGGTAGAGGCCCAAATCAATTTCGAATTCATCTCGGAATCCTGGAGCAATCCCGAGTAAAATCACGGACTTCGTTTTTGACGATCCACATATGGATGGAAAGATAATTTGATAAGCTAACCGATGGCTTTAGTTTGACATCAAAATTTGCCCTGAGTCAATGGAAATCATCGAAACAAATCAGTGTACCAGAATCTGTCAGTGTGTTATGACACTGTTTTTTGGTCCATTGGGCCGTGTAAGCCCATTAGGGCGGTGCGTCCAGCGGGGATGATGTCCAAAGCTCTATAATTAGCTGTTGCCACTCTCGTTAGGATTGGGTTTTGTTGCGATCTTGATTTCCTTCACGAAACAGACATCGTTTATCGCACTTGTATTGCCAAGATCGCTTGCTGTGAACCAGGCCCCCCATTCTTGATCTTGTTCGCTTGTGGAGATTAGTGCTTTCGAATAAAGACTTGAACTCATAAGCTTCATATTTATTTACAATTTCATATTGTGTTCATACACAATCTTACTTGTGTTCTCGATCCGCTTGCGGAAAAGCCTTCTCGGCAAGGTCAATCGCGTCTTGCGTGGTTGATAACCAACAGAGTAGTGGTGTAATGGTTTTGGGGGTCCGAATCAATCTTGGTTCAAAGCCCAGATTGTGGACGACTGAGTCTCTACCAATCGGCTTATCGTACCTATCGAAAGATCAGGATGTGTTTACATCACCAGTGCGCCCGCACGCTCTCACAGCTCTCTGGTTGCTCTCAGGAACGCGCCCGGACTCTGGGTGCCGATAGTTTGGACGGTTACTGCCAATCCAGGCCTGCAGTCTAACTCTCACAAGGACGCCTATGCCTCAATCGAATCCTTGCCAATTTGTCCGGTTGGCCTTCTGGTTAGAGGTGTTTATATTCGTTTGAATCTGAGTCCAGACACTTAGCATCCAACATGTTGATATCCAATTATCCATTCCTATCTTATCAGACACGTACATGTGGACACTCCGATCCGAATCCGAGAGAAGAAAAACTATTCATATTCGTATCCATCAGTATCCAATCCATTTACATCCATCTATCATTTTGTATCCTGTTTTTCGTATGATGTATGCAAACATGGCATGTAAGTGTCAGTGCATCAAGCTCCACTGCGCACGGAAGAAACTAGTGCATTATCTAAACAAGGTGACTGGGGCAGACATGATTACCAGCAATCTCAAGTTCGGGCGATCATTTGTGAGATGGAGCGATCTCTTTTTACAAAAACGGAAAACGGACAAGAAAGAGCGTATCCAAGTTTTAATTTACCCCATGTGTAGTTGAGCCATAAATGAACCCCCATTCAAATAAAATAAACCTGACAAAAATTGTGAAAAATTAAGCACATTTTGTTTAAGTCAAATATTTTAGCTACCAGTCAGACCATCCTGCAGTAACCGTTAAAAGTATAAATATATTTATATTGTTTAGACAGAGGGGCGACGATACCACTACTGGTTACTTAGGAAACGAGTGATAGCCCTCCCAATTAAAGATGGCAAATGGGTATCTAAAATCCGAGTACTCGATGAGTTTTACCCGATAAAAAGACGGGTATGGATAAAGTTTCTACCCGTGGGTACGTTATTGACAGAATCCTATACCCATCAGGTATGGCGGGTAGGGTGTGGGTGTGTACTACCCATATATACCCGCGTACCCGTGGGTAAGAAATACCCACAGACAAGGCATTTTAGCAATATTTCTACTATAGCTTAATCATGATGCAATGATGTTGTATTTGTACGTTAATGTCATCTTATTGCAATGATATTTTTTAATATGAATGTTAGTATGTAATTTGTTAGGAATGATATTATTTTTGTATGTGAACGTATAATAAATATATGTAAATATCGGGTATATTGTCACCTGTCAGGTAGCAATTACCCGCGCGGGCACAGGGTATGGGAGCATTATCCTACCCGTGCCGCGGGTATGAGTAACCCGATGGGTAAAATTTTATCTCGCAGGTACGGCTATGAATTGCTACTACCCGTCGGATATGTACTCGTTGCCATCTCTACTCCTAATCTACTATACTTAAATAGGAGTAACCTACTGGCTTATTTTCCTAACTTCTCCTTAAGCCATGTCATCATTTGGGCCCACCACGAACCGTCCCTACTGTGCGTCTACGCTTGTGTCTCTGCCATCGCATGATGTAGTCGTGCCCAAAAATGAAAAGACATGGTCATCATTGCCATTGCCACTTTAATTCCTGTGCGGCTGTGCCACCACAAATGCATCAAAACTGTTACCGCATATGTGTACACAACCATCGCTGGCTCACTCCCTTCATGTTTAAATAGGAACTGACTTCCGTCCTCCTCTTCTTGGATTCAGATCGACGACCATGGTGATCCGAGGAGGCAGTAGTCGCGGCACACACTCGCGCGGAGGCGCGCTGGTGCTCGATCGTGGAAGAGGAGGTGCTCACGGCTGGCGGCACTCTCAAAGGCCCCTCGCATGGCAGGTGGTGCACTCGCAGAGGTCCCTCGCTGCTTGCACACTTGTGGAGAAGGAAGAGGTCCTCACGGAGGCCCCTGGCCAATGGCACTCGCGCCCTTGTAGTGCTAGAAGAGGCCCCTCTCTGCCAGGCGGCCCTAACGGAGGCCACGACTTGGTAGCGCTCGCGGCCGTGCTCCTCTGCCACATGCTCGCTCTTCTCCAAGGTTCGTGTCATCATTGTTGAGTCGCTTTTGACCTTTTGATTGGGTTCAATCCAATTCTCCCTTTCATACCTAATTACCTATAAGCTCCATGGATGTTGGTTGGCGCAGCCTATACGATGGATCCACGGTGGACTTAATTTGTAGGATGGATGGTAGGGTGAGATGAACTACAACAAGCATGCCATGGATGAGGCAGATGTGTCCGTGTTTTGCAGAAAAAATATATGTGTAGGGAAAAAAGATTTGGTAGTGATAGGTGTATGTGTAACTAATGGATATCAGTATAAAATAAAATACAAATAATTTATTTTTATCTGTGATTTGCTTTCGTGGTGAATATACCTTTGAGCTTTGAGACAAACTTCGATAGTTCCTTCCAACCTTTGTATACATGTCACAAAGTGCATTATATTTCGTCAATCAAATGTTCAAATAGATATACAACGCTACAAATCGCCGCAGCAACGCACGGGGCATCATCTAGTAAGCTAAGGTACAGCATACATATCCACATCAAGTGCACCATAATAATACTAACATAGCTCGATGCGTTAATAGCCTGACACCGTCTACATGAGAGTCCTTCCCATAAGCTCAGGGACATCATCCATATCTTCATCAAGTGCACCATGATACCAATATGGTTGAGGCACTGGCCACCTGTCACCCAAAATATTTCTCCCCAATGTTAGGTTGAATAAAATAGTTTTCAGTCTCAAACAAGTGGCAATGAGAAAACAGAACAGATATTACCTGTTTTCCTTCTCTTCAAGGGTATCAAGTCGCACAGGATTCAATCCGCTGCAATCCAACATTTTTTTCAACTTATAGACTGATAATCCTACCCTGTTATAACTTACACAACAGAAAAAAAAACCTTTCTGATGGTAATTTGGAATTATTTGTTCCTTTTAAGGCATCGACAACTTTGTCCCTTGGAAGGAAAGGAGTTAGATCTCTTCCATCATAAAAGTTCATGCCAACAGAAGTCCCATGAAAATCAATGAGGGGGCCACCAATCCCAACCTAATACCAAAAAAAAGGCAAATGTTACTGGAAAACTTCTATTCGTGGTATATAAAGAGAGCTTGGATTCTAATGCAATTATCTAATACAGGCCACCATGCAAAGAAAAATAAAAAGCAAGAGAAATTCAACACAGTGCCTTACTGATTTTACAAGTGGAACATCGAAGCTCTTGACACTCAAGTTTACGATCCTTGTAATTAGGCTTCACTTTACCAATTGTGCCCATCAATAGCCCAAATGGAGTATCACGCCCTAGAGCAACTACCTTTTTAGATGATGACTTTTGCTTGCCTTCATTAAAAATGTCTTCTGGGCGAATAGCATTGAAACTTTTCTTGACACTGACAATAGCAATATTTTTGTCTAAGTTATACAATTCCAATGTCCCATGACAACGTTGATTCGGTGGGAGAAACACCTCAATCTGCATTGATTAACTGAGCTCAACCAACCATATATATTACTGAAAAGACCAAGTGTGATAGGAGCACCAACCCTCAACTTTTCATCAATGTTGCTTTCATTATCATGACTTCTAACTAAACTGGCAGAAGTCAGGACAACAGTGAGTTTAGCTCTGCTTCCATGCCACTTTACAAGCAACCCTGTGCAAGCAAAAGACCTCGAGTAATCACGGTTGAAAGAAGCAAGCGAAACAACTCTACGGAATATTTTTATTACAACTTCCTTTTCAAGTTTATTCCATACACGCTCCCAACGATCATTGGGCAGATCACCAAAAGGATACCCATTCCAAGCACGCAGTTCACCAAAGCGGTCTTCAAATTGATTAAGCAACTCCCCATTGACTGGTTAAAAAAACCAAGATCAGAAGTTAATTATAAAGAAGAGAACAAGGGAAATCAGAAATATCAAAACCAAAGAACTTTTGTTGAAAAGGGAATATATTAATATCCCCACTTCTGTACATTCAAGCACAAGTGGTGGTGGCATTGGATAGCCCAAGGATCTTAGCCGGTAAAATTTTTTCATGAATCCTGATGCAACAAGGTCATTAATATTAGTACTCCAAATGACAACACATAATATTTTGTGGACAATGGTCAATAGGTAACATTTACAATGATGGATTGCAAGATTATTCACACCTGAAGGGATTACGCTTGATACACCTGAGGGCAACAAATAACCATAGAAGTGAAGTTTTTCAGGACTGCAATAGAAAACATCGTTCTCATAAATAAAACAGTGGAACTAACAAAACAGCAAAAATAGAAGAATATACCAACACATTAAATAACTCATATGGAAGGAATCAAAGTGTGGGAAAAATTAGGCAATCAGACATACAACTCCAAGGGATATATTTGCTTATATCATCTGAATGAGTTGTTTCATCTCTTTCTCATCTAGACAGAGTAGCTTTAAAATTAAGCACGAGCA
This sequence comes from Eremochloa ophiuroides, assembly GCA_038502445.1. Taxonomy (NCBI): domain Eukaryota; kingdom Viridiplantae; phylum Streptophyta; class Magnoliopsida; order Poales; family Poaceae; genus Eremochloa; species Eremochloa ophiuroides. The sequence continues at coordinate 13,610,396 of JAHLJS010000001.1, read as the reverse complement.
CTAATTTAGCAATAGGAGACAGCACTGATGCAGGTCTCCATCAGGTAGAGGTAACAGGAACCAAATTGTTTCACAAATTAGTGAGTGAAAACCCACATGGCTCCAATACACCAGAAAAAAAAAAGGTAACAGATTATAAATAAGCTAGCTAACCGGGGAAGACATCTCTGCCAAAGACATACTTGAGTATCTGAAACAACTCCAAGCGTTCACAAAGTGATTTCCGTGATAGGAACTTGGCGCATTTCCTATTCTCACCACCATCATGACAAAGATCAACGATCATCCCATGAAACCTCCCGTCATTTCCTACAAGTGCCCCTCCAAGTGCAGCCTAGAACAAAAACAAAAAGGCACAGTTTATGAAGGAAAAGTTCACTTTGGTGCATGTAATACATTAGACTAAAAGATAATCATAACGCAAATATTATTTTCAAACTTTCGATCATGCCAAAAGTAAAAATAAATCAACAACTTACCTCTGTGAAACCTTGACTATCAGAAAGGAAGATGTTAGGGGATTCATTAGACAGAGACCCACGCATGGCCATTAAACTCCCGGAATTGAAGGCACGCCCAGCAGCTAATACATGACCATCAGGTTGGTCAGGTGATGCCAGAAGATCGAGATCTACAGGATCAACATCTAGGCGGTCGATGTATGTAACAATAGCAATATCTTCATCATATAGTCCCAAGAGCCCATCTTTAGTTGTACTATCAGGAAGACGCACTTGAATCTAATGATAAAAGCAGTAGATCAGCACAGAATGGCCACATTTAGCTCGAATCAACAAATAAAAAATGTAGGAAACAATGTCATATCAGCAGCACCAACCCTCAAGATATCATCTCTATTTCTTTTTCGATTGAATTCTCTAACCAAACATGCTGAAGTGACAAATCTTGTTAGCTCTTGTATAGCTGTCCCATGTGGTAGAGTTATGCCAGAGCATGCAAACAACATGTTTTCTTCTGCACAATGTTATGATTTAAATCATTAACAAGTGACAACAAAAATAATAAAGTACAAATTAGGAAAATTCATACCGACACAATCACCATCAAACAAAGCAAGTGAGACAACACTGGATCCACAGAGTTCTTGGCCACCTTCAACTTCATCACCAAATGGTTTCTCTTTAAAGGGAATGAATGGAACTTCCCGATCGGGTAATCCGCCACCGCCAAATCGTTCCTCCTCAATAGCACGTAGCTTCTTGTCAAAATCAGCCAATGCTGCCAGACTCGCTTGTACTGATTAACAGATATGATACGCTAAAACTGTTAGTGTTCTATTAGAGCAATATGTGCAAGGAAAATGAAGCAGCAAATTCTAAAGCAATTACTCACATTTCGACATTCTTTTCATGCCATGAGTCATGCCTTTGGGGCCATCACTACCACTTGAAAGCAATGATGCCTCAAGTTTCTTCCTTCTTTTTATGGCTCTCTGTTCCCTAGTCACACCTCTCTCAACTCCTCCCTTGTTTTTAAGGTCCTCTGCAGTCCTGAAGCAGAGAGTAAATGCAGAAGTTTGTAAACCTACTTATGCCTTGTTGTGAGATTGATCATAATGCTCAAACATCTATTGGAAACCTTGCGAACTTTAATCTCGGGTTCACTAAAAAGTAAACACTGTAATCTGACAGGGAAAGTATAGGGAATCTCACAGCACTAGACTGGAGAAGTGTGCTCACATACAATTATTTTGCCCCGTGCAAAAATACCGCTAAAATCCAACTCACTCTCCCAACCTAGCGCTCTGTCAAAGCCGTTAGCACCTTCTTCATACTGACACTCAGAGCTGACAACCACCAAGCTTCTTCCTGTACAACCAGATGAACATCACCACCACAGCATCAGATTCCCTACTTCTATTCCCCGCACGGCGACGACTGTCCCCTTCCCTTCCAGGACGCACTGCCTGTGGAGAAGTGGCAGCAACAGTGAATTGGTGTGGGCACCTTGAGAGAAGCATGGAAGGAGGAGACTGCGGTCAACATTCCAAGGACGGAAAGAAGGCGCTTCAATGGGATGGTCGTTTACACGCTTTGGAACATTTGGAAAGAGAGAAATAGGAGAATTTTTAACAATGTCCATGAGTCGGCTGTGCAGGTGGCCTCAAGGGTAAAAGAAGATATCGAGCAAAGGAAAAGGGCGCTAGCTTGGGGGGTTTCAAACTCCGTGGGAACTGTGTTGTAATCACCGGGGGGATTTTCTTTTGAACCCAACCTCCTTTTTCCCTCCCTGTACATAAACGTTTCTTTCTACCTTAATTGAAGGGTAGAACTCCTGCCATCTCGTTCAAAAAAAAAAAAAGAGAAGCATGGAAGGAGAAGCGACGCATGATTGGGGATGCAGCTATGCAGGGGAGAGGATTTTAGGAGTAATAAACAAACAGAGTAAAAGGTGGGAATGGATCAATGGCTAATATGGGCCTGTTAGTGTACAAATAATCTGGGTTTTGACGAGATGGAGTTAACAGAGTTAATGGTGGGGTAGGATCCATGGGTAGCCGTTAGTGTACAATCTGAGGCACGGTGCTATGAAGAAGATCCGAGTCAAATATATTGCTGTGAGTAATAAAAAAGTAATGGTATGTAAGCACGGTGCTACACGCAGAAGATTTGAAGTCAAATATGATGCTGTGAGTAATAAAAAAAAAATAATGCCGTGGACGCAAGATTTGATTGCTGCGAGAGCAATTAGGCCAAAAAAACATAAGAAGTGCTCAAAACTAGCATCAAAGAACTGATTTTTTGGCATAATAAAATGTAAAAAGGCTCCAATTTATTTTGTATGGCTAACCAGCATATGATGAAAATATCATCATGCAGCCTTCCTAGCAGCTGGTCAAGACTACCAAAAAGTATGCAAGCGGAAACAAAAACTATTGGGTTGACTGGACACAGGCACGCATACATGCTAGAAAGAACAACAGAAGTCCTAATGAAACAGGAGCCAAAGTTGTAACATGATACTTACATCCCGCAACTTGTTCCTGATGAAGCAGCAGGGGGACCGCATGGTGCGTACGTTGGCACCGCTGGTTTTTGCCCTTGCCTAGCCCACTCGCAATCGCAAGGCAAGCGTTGAAGCCTTTGGTTCTCTGTTGCCCGCCACTCGCCTTGCTCGAGCGGAACCCTATCCGGCGGCGACGGAGGCTCGAAACGGCGACGGCGCACCCCAATCCAGCGGTGGCGGAGGTACACGAATCGACGCCGCGACCTTGAAACCGAACCAACCACAGGGAAGCTGCTGATTCAGCGGCAACAGAGATCGATTCGGTAGCGGAGGCAGGAGGCTTATACTCTTTTCGGGCCTTGCCTACCTGCTGGGCTTAGCGCAATGAGGCCCATTAAACTTCTCTGATGTTGTTGATATCCTCGTCCTCCCTAAACTCAAAAACCGTCCGAACAGAGACTCCTTGCACTATCAAAACCGGTTATTTTACCTCCTTCGCCCGAAACTAGGCCGGGATATCGAGCCAGCTCGGCTCGTTATAGCTCGTTATACAAACGAGCCAGCAGAGTAGCTCGGCTCGACTCGCTAAAAAGCTCGAGCCAGCTCGTTTGGCTTGCGAGCCAAATCATGCTCAATACAAAACGGAGAGATTATAAAAGCTGGTAACAAACACAAAATATTTATAAAATTAATAGTGGAGATTGGAGAATATAATCCATCCATCGATTGGCCACAATTCCACATTTCCACTAAGTTTTTGTCTAGCCAGCTCATATATCACCATGACCATGGCTCATGGGTCCATGTCTCCATGAGACCATACAGTTTGCATATCAATGACAGTATATCACCCATTCATACAGTTTACATATAACTCATTCATCCAAACAGAATGCAAAAACGAAGCAAAAGAAATGAGCTGCAGACTACAGCTTGAGTGGTAGACTGATCAGTTTTGTAGGTAATATGTATACACCAAAAGCAAATCAAAAGCAGGCAAGCAGCCATGGAACGCAGCCAACAGGTCTCGTTACAGCTCGGCTCGTTATGGCTCGTTATACAAACGAGCCAGCAGAGTAGCTTGGCTCGACTCGCTAAAAAGCTCGAGCCAGCTCATTTGGCTCGCGAGCCAAATCATGCTCAATACAAAACGGGGAGATTATAAAAGCCTGGTAACAAACACAAAGTATTTATAAAATTAATAGTGGAGATTGGAGAATATAATCCATCCATCGATTGGCCACAATTCCACATTTCCACTAAGTTTTTGTCCAGCCAGCTCATATATCACCATGACCATGGCTCATGGGTCCATGTCTCCATGAGACCATACAGTTTGCATATCAGTGACAGTATATCACCCATTCATACAGTTTACATATCACTCATTCATCCAAACAGAATGCAAAAACAAAGCAAAATAAATGAGCTGCAGACTACAGCTCGAGTGGTAGACTGATCAGTTTTGTAGGTAATATGTATACACCAAAAGTAAGTCAAAAGCAGGCAAGCAGCCATGGAACGCAGCCAACAGGTCCCTACTCCATGGTTCTTTTCTCCCTTTATATCTTGTTACTTACCTGCATGTGAACAGCACATCAAGTGAGAAAAAAATATGATAAATGTTATTTTCTCCACAGTGTGGCACATTCTAAAATAAACTTACTAGTTGCTTTCCACCACACTACTGGGAAGCTCCACACTCTCAATGTCACCATAATCACCCTCTTCTCCCTATAAAAACACTAAAAGAATTAAGCATAACATATTTACATGCACAAACTTAGGGAAAATGGAGTTGAAAAATAGACTACAAATCACATACCAGAATAATTCGAAGACTTTTAGAACCTCGTATCCAGCTAGATGCACACACTAGTGCTTGAACTGTCGCTGGCTTCAAAGAACTCCTATAGTCATCAAGAATTCTACCTCCACAACTGAAAGTGGATTCAGATGATACACTGCTAGCTGGGACAGCTAAGAACTTCTTTGCCATGCTAGACACAACAGGAAATCTAGGAGCATTCACCTTCCAATAGTGAAGTAAGTTAAAATTCTTATCATGTAAAGGATGGTTTGCTTCATCTAGGTAGATAAGTAACTCAGATTTGGAACTTTCTGAAGCACTTGATTCTAGAAAGGACTGAAATTCACTTGAAACAAGACAAGCCACTGAGCTGGTTGTTTCTTTTGATGATGAGGCTGATTGAGTGGTTGATGAGGTGGTACTACCACCCATTTTTCCGCCGCTGCTCCAACTCATGCTTCTTTTAGAGCTCTTCTAACTCTTTTTTTATATCAGCAACCTCTTGTTCACACCTTAAGGAGCCATAAAGCTAATTAAAATAGAACTGAATATATCTCATTTTGAACCTAGGGTCAAGGATGGTAGCAATAACCATTACATTGTTCTTCTCTTCCCAATATTTATCAATTTTTTCTAACATTGCAACAGCCATTTTCTTCAAATATGGGTCCTCAGAATTTTTTGCATTTAACAATGCAATCTTGACTTTCAAAATGTAAAGGTAGAAGACATTAGCAGTAGGGTAAACTGATCCTGAAAATGCAGTGGTTGAGCCATCTCTCCTAGAATTGGTCTAATCTTCTCATATATGTCCCATTCAATTTGTGTAGGTTCCCATGCATAGTTCTGGTCTACTTGAGCATAATAACCAAATGCAGACCTATACTCAATGCAAGTGTCAAGCATTTTATATGTTGAGTTCCACCTTGTTTTAACATCAAGAGACAAACATTTCCCAACTTTGATAGCATAATCATTGCAAACCTCAACAAATTTATACAGGCGATCTGGAGACCTCTTGAAATATTCAGTTGCTGGCTTGAAAATTTGCTGGCTTGTTATGGCTCGCGAGCAGCTCGCGAGCTGGTTCGAGCTGGCTCGTTATAAACCGAGCTGGCTTGTTATGAAATGAGCTGGCTTATTATTAAGCGAGTCGAGCTCGAGCCGAGCAATTAACGAGTGAGTTGAGCGAGTTTCGAGTTTTTCGTCCAGCCTTACCCGAAACCAGTCCAGTTTTGATTAAAGATACTCCTTGCAGTATCAAAACCGGTTATTTTACCATCCTTTGTCCGAAACCAGTCAGGTTTTGATTAAAGATCGCAATAGGTACCTCATAAAGGGCGGGTATGGGATGAATTTTCTACCGTTGGTATGTTATTAGGTAAAATCCTATACCCATCAGGGTATGGCAGGTACGGGTGTGGGTTGCACTACCCATACCCACGTACCCGTGGGTAAGAAACACCCGTAGATGATGCATTTTAGCTATATTTCTACTAGCTTGACCATGATGCAATATTGATATATTTATATGTTAATTTATATGTTAATGTCATCTTATTGCAATGATGCATTTTTAATATCATTATTAGTATGCAATTTGTTAGAATGATACTGTTTTTGTATGTGAATGTATGATAAATATATTTAAATATCGGGTATGGCTATGTGAGCATTATTCTACCCGTGTGCGGGTACTGAGTAACCTGACAGGTAAAATTTCATCTCGCGCGTGCAGATATGAGTTGCTACTACCCGTTGGATATGTACCCGTTGCCATCTTTAGTTTTGATCCTATGGATCACTGACGAGGTGGCAGTTTTAACACGACGTGGCAACAATATAAATGAAAAATAAAATAAAATTAGCAATTCAAAAATATGGTCTCCAGTGGGCCCAATTTATCATTGTCTTTAGCTAAGCATAAGAGCACTTCGACGGTGGAGGTACATACATGCGGTGCGGCAGCAATGGGCAGCAGGGTGGTGCGAGGCAACGTGTTCGGCGTATAGGACAAGCGGCTGGCAGTCTGGTGCAGGCAACCGACAAGCTCTTTTCCTAGCCCGACAAGCGCTGTAGCCGCTCGTTTCCCACCTTATATGACGCGGGAAGCACACTGCACGGCCTTCATCGACCTCGTGCCGCCCCCTTTCTTCCTTGTCAGCTGATGCCCCCACCATCATCCCTTCCCACCGTCGCAGCGCCCTAAGACTTTGCTGGAGATCCGCGGCCACAGTGCCGCAGAGCTCCGGCCAAGCCACAACGTGCCCACGGTGGCCGCCCACTGCCTCGACCTTCTCGTCCACCTTTATCGCTGCTAGGGCTCCTAAACATTCCGCCTACATCCCCACCGTCTGGCCTAGCTACCTTCCTCCCCAAAACATTCCTTCTAGATCTGCTGGAGTTGAGGGAGATGAGAGGAAGAGCTCGCTAGAGGAGGAGGTGGTGGTGGAGAAGAAGGCCTACCATGCCAGATCTGCAATGGATCAGGGCTGGATTCGTCGGTTCCGCCATGTCTGCGGCCGGATCCGCCCCTAGCTATCGTCCATGGCACGGTGGCTGAGATGCAACTGAGGGGAAGGAGCTAGCTGGGGAGCAGTTCGTCGGGAGAAGCTCGCCGCCGGAGGGAGAGATTGAGGAGCTACCAGAGGGAGAGAGGGAGGAGTCGCTGGAGGGGAGGAAGCAAACGCGCGCGAGGTGGAAGATGACCGGTGAAGTGTGTGCGCGATAAAGGACGGTCGGCCGTGATAAAGTCATTACCTTATATTATATGATATTTTTTATGAAAGAAAAATTATATTATATTTGCACAGCTATCATATAATATAATTTTTCTTTCATCCGAAAAAAAGCCACGGCGGTGATCTACAACCAAGGCGTGTGGGACCTAGGTCAGCTATGCGTCTTCACAGGCACATTCTATGAGCAACCACAATGTCGCTCAAAAACAGTACATAGCGATTAAAATAATATCCACCCACTAGCTGAAACACTTTGAGGATAGTCACTAGAGTAGTCCATAGTAAAAAGATATTCATAGTCCTATGGAACTGCTCATAAGCAATAAATAAATATTTCTTCTCTTTGCTCTCTCTCTTCCTTACCTCTCATATATATACCACCTAGTCCATATCATTGCTGGTGATAATAATAACTATAGACCACTGACACAAAAGTTACACATATGGACTAGTGTGTCCATATACATTGAGCTTGCTCTATTGGCATATAGCTCGTCCGCGAGCACCTTGATTGTCTCGACACATTCTCTCCGGTGCGCGAGGACTGGGAGCGGCGACTGGGTAGCCGCGGTGGAGGAGAGCGAGGTGGTGGTTGTAGTTGGGGAGCAAAGGGACAAGTGTGGTGGCCTGGACGAGGTGGAGCGTGAGGAGGGGTCTGTAGGCCCGGAGGAGACGGCGCAAGAGGACGTTGACAGTGCACCCATCGAGGCAGGACGCGGTGGAGAGAAGGAGACACTGCGGTGAATCAGTGATGCGCCTTTAGACTAGACCTTGGCAGCGGGGCCTGATGTATAAAGCACATCCACCTGGCTGGAGCCACTCACAAGGAACCCTCATAAGGACCAAGCTCATGGTTGGATTACTTCGTTGAGCGTCGGGCCTTCTCCACGCGCAAGTGGGCCTCCGATGTGCCTCGCCAGACAAACCTCTCTCGGATGCTCCCCACTACCTTCACTGTCAAGCAGGACGAATCGCCGCTGGCCTTGTTTCATTCGGTACACGGAGGCGGCCGCACCACAAACACGATTGGTGCAGTTTCGCAAGACTATAAGCTCTGCCAAATACAACAATAGTGCGTGCAAAGCACCATCTCTCAAGAGGTATGCAAACCTCACTAAGCATTAGACCAAAGTCTAGAGCAAGGTATAAGCCGTGGTCTAACTAGCCTAATCATTTCGCAAAACACCTATCACTAAGCACTATGCTTGTGGAGAACACCAAAGTGGTGTCACAACACTACATATTTTTCTTTGACATGGCATTTTTTTTCTTTATGTTATATTTTCTTCTCCTTTGATTTTATTTTCTATTTATTTTCTTCTTCTTTATAATTAAAAGTTGATATAATGAGCATTGATTGGTTTGCTTGCTACCTACTCATTGAATAGAGAAGATCTTGAATTAATAAGTGTCACCTCCAGAAGAAGATCTTAAAATCACAATGGCACTCAACAATTGACATCCTCCTAACCTCATTCTCTATTTTCTATGCATAGAAGCAAAAATAAGACCCTTTTTAGAATACCAGATTTTCTCCTAAAACTTGTATTTTAAAAAAATGATTTAAGTAAATTTATATATGATTCAGGTAATATTTCCAAGGTCCAAAGAGCGCTTCAATTAAAGTTATTGCTCTCCACGGCACAAAAGAAATAATCTAATACACTAAGGTGATATGCTAAGAGCTGTACCATCATGTCAGTGTGCGTGTCGAAGTGGAATAAACTGATTTGTTTTGTTAAATCAACTTCATTAATTACTCTCTTCAGCTGAACTGAATTTAGCTGAATTGAATTCCTATGGTTGAATTGTTGTTGAGATAAAAAATACTAGTTCTGAACCTAGAAAATAAGCTGAATTAATTTTTTTAAATTATGTCTACCACTAAGACCATAATAAACATATAATAAAAGAACAAAAAATAAAAAAAGGAAGATAAAAGAATAAACAAAATAACTTAACATATGCATTAATGCATTACAAGTAAGAACATTAGAAGTGGTGACCAATCAAATGTATTTTCTTTACAAAAAATGGAGCTTAAAAATAAATTAAAAAAGGAAATCCCCATGACAAACGCAAGAAACAGGAAAGCAAGAACCGGAAGAAACAGCCAATATACAGAACGAGCCAGCACACCGTTTTCTCATACAGTTGGCCCCGGAATTAGGCGCCTCGATTGCTGGCTAGCCGCCGGATTAATCTTTCCCTACCCTAAGGTTGGTCGCCTTCGGTGCTCTCAATTTCTTCTCATCCGATTTTTATTTATATTTTAGGAGTTTAGTTCGGAAAAATAAATCTATTTCTCTCTGTTTCTTGGATGCCGTTATCGGATTCTGACCTTGTAATCCATCTCAGATCGGTCGGAAGAAGAACAGCCAAATCTCGTTTCATCAGAAGTAACTCGTTTTTTTTTTTTTTGGAAGTTCCTAGATCGACGAGGCGAGTTGGTTGGGTACTTGGGTTGGTTTGCTTCAGGTGAAACTGCTGAGAGCAAATTTCTTGGATTCCTTGACTTCAAAGTTTGCATGTATGTAAGTTCTGTCCGGAATTCAATTTGAGCTGCTGCTGTCTGTCTTCTTTCAGTAATTCAGTTAGACATTCCAGATTTTGTTTCCCCAATCTATGTTCAAAAAGATAGTTCTTCAGGTGATTTATTTAGTGCTCACGGATCTGCAAGCCCCAGTATTTGGTTTGCTTAAGGTACATATCAGTTTGTTGTTAGTTTCTTGGAATTTCTTTCCACGTTGTAGTTTGGTTAGAGTAGGATTAAATCAAGTCTTCTAGTCAGTTGCTACACATTTTTGGATCAAGATTCGAACAAGCAACTTGTTCTCTCTTTATTTCTTCTTCTTTTTGAGTTCCTGTGTTGCCTTTCCAGTGTGGTACATGATTAGATCTATGTTTAATTTTTGCGTCCACGACTTCAGATTGAGCTTGTATGCTGTTCTTCTTTTGCTGTCAGAACGATTGTTCTTCTGAATGGTTAGGATTTAAGACATGCTTTTAGCTGAAGTTATGTGGCATCTGTTCTGTCTAACAGGTTGCAAGTGGTTTGGATTTTTTTTAAGAACAAAAGTCTGCAACCTGTATGAATTATCTTCTGTTTCTGGGATCTGCCCATCAGGCGAATTGCTCCTGCTTCAGCCTCTTAGCTTGAAGTCAGAGCAGGAGGCGATTTTGCTAAATTGGTTTTAGTTATCCTGTTTAGATAATTTCGGTCTCATCTAATAGGATTGAATCTTTACCCCCAAGCTTAGGACCTGATTTCTTTATTATGTACAAATTATTAGTTGATTCACCGCTTTTTTAGGCTCGTCGATTTTAATCACACCCCCCCCCCCCCCCACCCCTCCCCCCCCCCCCCCCCCCCCCGCCCGCCCCCCCTCTACATGACTCTTTGATTCCTGCTCAGCGCTAACCTAAATATAAGGTTGTACTCTGAATTTTGTGACTGGGCTTGTGGAGCTTAGATAATGGATATCTTGTGCACTTCTAATATCTCGGGTATATAAGAAGATTCAAGTAAATTATTTTTCTCTCTCCTGACCTATCTTTGATAGTAAGCCAAGTAGTTTTAAGAATGCATCTTAGAGCGAGGGACAAGATCTTGCTTCTACTGCCACTATGAATCTTTTTCAGTCATGTTTACCATACATTCCTTGGATTATGTTGGCAACCTTGAATGTTGGACACTATGAACTCTGCCTTCATTTATTTTGCTCATCCAGATTATTGGACTCTGCCTTCAGCTCTTTTCTGTTTTCCTCATCCAAGTTGTGTCTCAATAACTTGCTTTGTTGTTATGGTGTCAACAAACACCTAGTACAATTTGTTAGCATACTTTTAATCTGATTAGGATAACGCCATACAAATGACTGTTGGTTTATTCTGATTACTTCATATCCTTGACTTTCTGTAAAATCATTTGTTAAGGGTGAACTTTGTATTCCACTTGTACCCTTTACCTAGAAATACAATACTTGGCTCTTAGCAAACAAGTTCTTCCATTAATGTTTTCATATTCTTCCCTGTGTACTTTTATTTATGATCCACCTTGTATGTGCATATACATTTCAGGCTCAGGTTTTAGTGGGATATGATGAAGCTAAAGGGTAGACAACTGCCGTTCTATAAGGATGTTAAGCCTGAAGACTGTCGTTCAGGCTCAAGTCTTCCACATTTGGCTGCTCAAGCGAAGTTTGCAGCGAACATGTAGACTGAAGGTGTCAAGCCTCGTCGACCAGTTGAAGTCAGACGAAGTAGATGGGTTCTTGGTGATGTAACCGAGGTGTTGGATCATAACTCTTGGAGGCTTGGGAAGATTACAGAAGTGCTGAAGAATGACTGTTTTGTCATCAGGCTAGCGGGTTGCATCCAACCAAGAGAATTCCACATATCTTGCTTGAGGATTCCACATGATAGCAAGCAGTTGACTGTAGGAGATAGGGTGAGATACTGTTTAGAATTTATATTTCTAGTTATATCTGTGAAGTATGTTTGTTTCATATTCTGGTTATTTTCCAAATGAAAATAGTCCCACTGCATGTGTTTGAACTTCAAACCACTGAATTATTTTTTTCTAATAGTGAACAGCTGCTAACTTTTTTATTGTCACATGAGAAAACATACCTGGACAGAAAAGGTACTTCATGTAATGAATATGTTTCATTTCCAGTTAATAAAAAATAGGAATTTGGATGCAGATCATGGGCAAAGTGCAGATAGATATTTCAGATTGCATATATGGTTTTGTTTGGTCTAGTGTGAAAGCATTAACACTTGGTGAAAGTTGAAAATTGAATTCCATATCTTATTATAGACTGAACATTTTTTACTATACAAATTTTGTGCTACAAGAGGCGAGTGATGGTGAATCAGCGGTACCTCTCACCATGAGCATTTGCTTGGCTTCAGTATCTGGCATAACAATCTCTGTACTATCTTCCCATTACTAGTGTAATTTTTTTTTTTTTGCCTTTCTTTGAGAATTCATTGATGTCATTCCTTTTTTTAGGACACTGAGCTGAATAAACCAATCCGATTTGCTGACTGCTCCTCTCATCACTCAAAATTTGTGATGGAACAGGACAATCAAGCCTATGAAGAAGCTCATCACTATGCTAAGAGGAAAGCTGCCATCATTTGTGCTTCCACTGGTGCTAGATCTGTCAAGAGAAAACTAGAAGCAACTAGGATTCCACCTAATGATTTAGTTAGAAGAACAGGCAAAGAACAGAAAGTAGCTGCATATGAAGTTCGTCAGTTAACCAAGAATGAGTTGCCTCTGAAGGTCTCTGCTATGAATGCCATCGATAGCGATCACTTTTATAGGCCTTTAAGTAGCAGATACAATGATCTTACCAAGAACATTTCTGAGATAAAACCAGTTTTCAAAGTTCTTCCTTTGTCTGGGAAACCTTTGTGCATCAGAGAAGAGAATGAGTGCTCAGTGGCTAGTTGCAGCGCAAATTACTCAGAGTACTGTACCAGTGATAACCAACAATCAGTCGGAATCGGTAGTTGTTTCCCTGATGATGTTATGTCTGCATGTCAATATGAGCAGGAGACTAAGAATGCCGATGGCTCTGATTTATTTCTGAATGTCCATGAGCTGGAGCTACAAGCATACCAATCAACAGTCAGAGCTTTCCATGCTTCAGGACCCCTGACATGGGAGCAAGAGTCACTCCTGACAAACCTGCGCCTCTTGCTCAACATCTCGAATGAGGAGCACTTGCTTCAATTGAGGCATCTCTTATCTCTTTGAAAATTTTCAGAAACTAATATGTTTTTTATATATATTTGTGGATTACCTCCAACTCGTAGTGATCTCAATAGGCTTGTAGCCTCTATTTTCCACCTTGACGGTGTTGTATATAAAAAAGAGTTCAGAGAAATTCACCTATAGCTGTTGTACTAAACCAGAACTTTGTTGAGTAAATGAGTCTTTCATTTTTAGTGTTTTTACAATTCAAGGAAATGTAAATCTATCGTCAAAATGTATTGGCCATGCTGATAATCAAGGTTGAAATATCAGTTCCTTTAATGAAGCTGAAGTATCATTATTAAGTTACTGATTTCACTCGCTGTATCTTTTCTTTGGTATCATTCTGTATGTTCGTGGCTGGAATGGTTCACCATTGATAGGTCCTGTTTCAGATCTATCTTTACTAGTTTTCCATTGGTGATGCTGATGTTTAAACCTCATGCTGTGAACACACAGATTTCTGAGCAGTGGATAAATACCACTTTATGGGAAAGATATTGCTGAAAGAGACAGTGCACTGAAGTCTGAAAACCAGATGCTTGGGGTCTCTTTCTCTGCCGTCAGACCATCATAGTGAAGGCATGTCTGGATTTTGTAGATGCTGCCAAGAGGTGGCCCATTATTCATTGATCATGGTAACGGATAAGACTGAGTACGCCATCAAATAACTTGGGGAAAGTTGTGACAAATATCTGTCGGGCTGGCGTGCCTCCCTTCTGAACCCGCTGGTCGTCTAACGCTTTCCATGTCTGTGTTGAGTTCAGTGCCCCTCCACTTTATGTCGGCCATCAACGTTCCCAAGACTGTGATCAGTGCTATAGATCGCCGTAGAAGGGCTTTCTTCTGGACCGGGGAAGGCAATTGTCATGGCTCCCGGTGCCTCGTCGCTTGGGACGACGTCATGATCCATAAGAACGCCGGAGGGCTAGGAGTAAAGGATCTTCACCTTCAAAACAGATGCCTTCTTATGAAATTTATTGATAAGCTCTTCTCAAGCGAACCTATTGCCTAGAAAAGGTGGGTTCTCCGGGACGTTGGCACCTTCGACACTCCAACCGGCTCTGATAACAGCTATCTGTGGCAGTATTATTGGTGATGAACTAAACACCTATCGGGCTATCACCAGCGTCGTGGTTGGAGATGGCTCATCCACCTCTTTCTGATTTGATCACTGGTTACCTAACGGGCCTCTCTGTGCTTCTTTTCCTACCCTCTTCTCTCATACCACCAAGCCTAACGTGTCGGTTTAGTTTGTTTTCCAAAACAGGTTTGAATTGTGTCTCCGGCCTCGACTTACAAGTGTGGCTAGTGCCCAACTAGCAACACTTCTCTCTATCTTGCAGGGCGTTGCGCTCAGTCAGGCACCTGATAAAAGAGTGCTGAGAAACACACAGAAACCATTCAACACCAGAGGAGCGTATGCAGCCCTCGAGCGAAGGCCGGAATCTGTTGACCCGCATGGTCAGCAAATTTGGGAAACTAGATTGCCCAACAAGGTCAAGGTGTTCGCCTGGCTCTACTTCAAAAACAGGCTAAGCACAAGATCCAACCTGCACACAAAACATATCTTGGATAGCGACATCTGCCAAAGGTGCACGGGGTTTATAGAAGACAGGCAGCATGTGTTCGAGGATCAATGATGTGGACTCAATGCCTGATGAAGCCGTTTGGAGTCGGCCCCCTCCTGCAGGTCTATACGCAAAGCTTTGACCTTTCGTCCTTCTTACCATACTCTGGAGAACCTGGAACGCCAGAAACGGCGAGGTGTTCCGAGGTGAACACAGTGATAGTAGAGCAATCATAACTCGAGTGTGCGAAGATCTTGTAATCTGGAAAAAACGGGTACATCGCGACCTTGTAAACAGTCTGAAAGACTGGCGTCAATATCTCCAATCTTGTAACTCTGTAACTACTTCCAGGGTTCTGGGAGACTAAGCTTAATGAAATTTGGTGGAGAAGCCCTCCCCCCGTTTGTTAAAAAAAAAACTTGGGGACATCTAAAGATGTGCTCATTATGCCCTCTGGACGTTCAAATTCTGTTTATATTAGATGCCCCCAATGTACCCCTTTTTCAGTTCAACTGAAAAGTTGTGTAATTTTTTTCTTTTAATCTCTCCTATAATTAGATTTGCAAACAAACCTACCCTCCATCGTAATCTACGGCCAAGTTGAAATCTACGACCACGAGTGCTGTTAATCTTGATCCAAGAGCTGTAATCCTAACTCACCATCCACTCACCATCCCCGCCCATCGACCCGCGCGTGCGATACTTTCTATCCTGCCCGCCCTGCACGGATTGAAAGTAGAGGCTTTTACCTGTGTACCATTATAAAAGATGACATTCTCCTGTGTACCATTAAAAAGTTTGTGCGCACGCAGATACCATCCATGTTATCTTTTTTGTCTCCCATACCATTCCGTCTGGTTTCCTATCTAACACTGTTAACCTGCATTGACAAAAGTCACGAATGCCCTGTCGTCGTGACGAGCGAGTCCATCCACCATCTCATTCGCCGTGAACTCCCTGGCTTGGCCATCGTCCAACGCCACGCTGAGGACCACGCGGTCGTCCTGGCGGCGTACACGACCCACGCGCGTCACCTCATCGTGTCGTCGGCTTCCCAGACAGGCTCCTTGGCATCCTCGTTGTTTGACTGCATCTTGAGGAACTGCCCGGCGAACAGCCAGGCCAAGCCGAGGAAGCTGAGGCCCTACATGGCGGTGTCGCAGGTGCACATGGCATCCTTCACCGCGCGCGGCGAAGCAGGATGCGGCCTTGGACTTGTACACGTCGTTGATGCACGCCCTGCTCCAGCATCAAGGACTACACACCCTGTTCGTGGAAGAACGCCACCACAACCAGCCCTGCGGGCCTGGCGCCGATGAGGCGCCAAATTAAAAGCTGAGCCGCGAAGGCGAGCTCGGCCTAGAAGTAGTTCACCGGGCATAATTATTCAAGCTTGTTCTTTCCTGAGTTCTCTTCTAGGACAAAGTTCCAATGAAAATCATCTACTTTTTCATTCAAGTGCCACGGTAGGAAATTCATGCATATTGGCGGATGCACGTTGAAGAGAGACAGAAACGCTTGCAGGCAGAGACCAGCCGCACATTCAAGCTAAGCCAGACGCGACGGCATAGTTCGCCTGATCGATCTTGTCCACCCATTCCCACGCGACGAGGATCACGCTCTCCAGGAACATATCGATGGGCATGCGGCCGTCCTCCAGGGCGTAGCACAGCACGGCTTGCGGCCGGCCCTCAAGGGCGGCGTGCAGCGGCCAGAGCAGAGGGCACGGGCGCCGCCCTGAGGTGTCTCACGGCCAGCGCCGAGGCAGCGTGTGGCCGTCGCGTAGGCGGCGGCGTGACTCTCAGGCGGGCCCGAGATGCATGCCCTGGTGGTACCGAACGACGTGAATGGCGCGTAGGTCGAGCTACCTCGGCCGCCGCGGGCATGTGCGAGGGCGAGCTCCACCCCCGGCCACCGTGGGCGACGCGTGCAATCTCTACCCTGGCAATCGTGACCCGGCACTGGCGAGCTTCGCACGCCCACCGCGACAAAGCCCCGGTGACCTCTGCCCCGGCCCCGGCGAGCTCCACTGGCCACCGTGAAGGAGCGTGGGCGAGGTCCCCCAGCTACGGCGACAGAGCGCAGGCGAGCTCCCCCGGCCACCACAACGGCCTGGGCCCGGAGAGCTTCGCCTGACCACTGTGACTGCCCAGCGGCGGCGAGCGTGACTGCCACCGGCCTCCGCGCCTTTCGTCCCTTGCCAACCACGGGAGGAGGAGGAGGAGGAGGGGTATTTTAGACGTTTGTACCAGCGGGTCCACATGCCAGGGCTAGCTAACGGCAATAATTAAACGGAACATGAACAGAGTGGTATGAGAGACAGAAAAGATCATATGAATAATATTTAGATACACGCAAACTTTTTAGTGGTACACAGAAGAAGCATAATGGTAGATGGCTAAAAGCCTCCCGTCAGTCACGACATTTCCTCCCTCAACCCGCACCTGCTTCTTCCCCCTTCCCGGCTTCCCCACACCACGACGCCGCCTCCGCTCCCAGGCATCCCAGCCTCCCGGTGCATCGCAGCGCGCAAGCAGGTCTCGATGCATGTGGATTTTGGCGCAGAGTTTGCCGATGCCCCGGCGTGGCCAAGCCCTTGCAACATCTCAGGCATGACCCCCAACGCGCGAGGTCTCCGGCGCGAGCAGAACCAAGTGAAGGTGACCTCTCTCCCTCTCCTCCTCTCTCTCTTCCGAGATCCCGCCTCCGGTTCCTCTCCTTCTCGTGCGTGAGCTTAGCAGGGTGTTCTTTGGGGATGGCAGGCTTCGTGGGCAGCGTCGATGGGAACCTACCCTTTGGCCTCCGATTGCACGAACCGGACCATGAGATAGTCGCGGCCATCGTTGCTGCTGATCTCGCTGCGCCCAGGGCGGCTTCCGAACACCAGATGGAGGTGCAGCAGATGGTGAACACCCTTCTGAACACCACGAGGCACAGCAACAGCAATGCCATGGCCAGCGGCCAGTAATGGCATGGCCCCGTCCTGCACTGCCTTCGCCCCCATCCTCCCCGCACTGCTTCACGCCGGCGCCGATGCCGACGCCGAGCAACAGTTGCTCAAGATTTCGTCGGGCCCTTCGTCGGCGACGAGCACCCAACAGGTATGCCCACCCTTCTCTTCCCTTTGTGCCGTGCGAAACTGAGGTACATGTCCACCACACCCAATGGCAGGATTTGCAGGCGGAAGCGAAATGCCTGCATTCTACAGCTCCGTATTCATGCAAGTACACCAGGCGCTCGGCGAAATGCCTGATCTGTCAAAGGGAATCGGTTTAAAATTTTTTTGTGTTTCTTTTCTTTTGGACGTTTGCTTGTGCAGATCACAGAAATCGGGTGGGAGCAGCTGGTGAGCACCACAGCTGACAATGAGTGACCTTTCTCACATTCCGCGTTGTGTAAGAGCAACTCCAGCAGACCCCTACATGAGCCCCAATACCTAAATATAGGAGGTCAGACAAAAAAAACGAGCTCCAACAGGGTCTCTACTACAGCCCCAATATTTGGGTGGGCACCAAAATCCTCCCTCCACCCCCAATTCCTGGGGGGCTAATAGGTCGCACCCCATCTCGCGGCTCTCTCCCCGAGGCCACTTCCCACGCCCGCTAGGGCCGTGCTCGCCCGCCGGGGCCATGGCCGCGGCCGCCCGCCCGCCTGCTGGGGTCGTGGCCACGGCCACCTGCCATGCCCGCGCCGCGCCCGGCCGCCGTGGCTGCAGGCGACGGCCGCCGAGTCCCTCCCTCCGGCGGCGAGTGGAGCCCCTCCCCTCCAGTTGAGCTCCTCTTCTTCCCCTCCCTGGTGTCGAGAGGTATGGAGAGATGAGAGATAGAGATGAAGAAGAAATGGAGGATGATGAGCGGGGCCCCTTTGTCATTGTCTACTGGAATGGTTTTGGGGGGCCAAATGTAGGTGGTGCTGTTGGAGTAGAATAAAAAAAAGTAGGCCAACAAAAATGGGGGGAGCACCCAAATCAAAAGTAGAGGGTCTGATTTGGGTGCTCTTGCTAGAGTTGCTCTAAGGACTCCTCTCGTGTTCTGCCCATTGGCATCAACGTCTTTATTATATATATACTGTATGATTGTTTGGAGAAAAAGTTACTGCCGTTGAGCAAGGCTTAGCTCATGATACTGAAGTTTGGCAGTTATTCAAAAAGGTTATTTCAGAGACCTGTTTGAACATTTTGATGCATGTGAACAATAATCACATTGATAAGGTCTATGATGGACAAAATTGATAAGGCCAATGAACCTTGCTGTTAATGTAAAAAATGATCACAACTGTATCCTATGCTCTATTTGTCCATGCTTACACCTGCAATTTTTCTATGAATCCTTATTTACACATAATCACTGAGATATGCAGGATGTGTGATGCTTATTAATTACTGATCTAATTTAGTAAGAGGTGTTGCACACCTATATGTGGTCTATCTGTTGTGGATTGGCCAAATAGAAGCTACACATTTTGAAAGAAAATAAGAGAAAAAGTTATGGAGGGCCGAAAGGGCAAGGGTGCCAAAACAGCTCCCACAGAAAATGATGATTGCCTAAAAAATAAAATTGTTGCCTTGCATTTCCTGTCATAGATTGAAATTTGAGTCAATTACCCTATTCTTGCATGTTTAGAAAATTAAATTATTCCTTATATATAGACAGAAAAAGATCATTAGCTAGATGTATTGAATTCACGCAAACTAATTGCGCAATTCCATTTTTACAGATTACAATTACAGTAAAAAAAGACAAAAATCATGTACGAGTAAAGCTGAGCAATTTAAGCATAGCGCATATATTTTCCATTTATCTTTTTATTTTATTTTTCAGTCTGAAACAAATCTTTAGAATTTGGTGTCAACCAGAGTAAAAACAATGCCGCCCTGCTCTCCTCGGTGACCCAAAAAAAACGTCCCTAGCTGAGGGCTCTAAAACAATGCCGCCCTGCTCTCCTCAGCGACCGCCGCCTTCTGCTGCAGCACGCTCTTCTTAGGTAAGGATCTCTCTTCGGATCTCAATTCCCTGGCAGCGCCCTGGGCTGACTGAGTGGCGATGGTCATGTTGGTGTGCTGCTCTCAGGCCGAGAACAACTAGAAGGGTGTGTCCAGTTGAGGCAATCAACGCTGACCTGCTGCAGTGTTGTCTGTTCCAATCCATTGACACTGCCCCTTTTCTAGGTATGGATGTGCAGAAACATCTCTCATGTTCGGTGTTCCAGGAGCTTGCAATTTTTGTTGTTGTTTATTTCATAGCTCATAGAGCTTAGATTAGGTTCTTGTTGTTTTG
Organism: Eremochloa ophiuroides; assembly: GCA_038502445.1. Taxonomy (NCBI): domain Eukaryota; kingdom Viridiplantae; phylum Streptophyta; class Magnoliopsida; order Poales; family Poaceae; genus Eremochloa; species Eremochloa ophiuroides. Next base: position 13,590,264 of record JAHLJS010000001.1, on the reverse strand, counting down.
TCCATAGTTGTGTCTAAGTTTAGCCAAGCAATTATGGTCTGCACATTCTTGGCTCAGTTCCAGTAATCTAATGGAAGCTAATAGATTCAGATTGGCATGGTAGGTTACTAAGAAATCACACAATGTGTATTTTGTGAGCAATAATCATCGCTATCTTTTACGGAGATTTTATAGTGTGGCAAAAAAGGTAGATATATGGACTGCTAGGGTGCTTATGTATGTTCTACTGATGGACGGTCCTCCATTCCAAGGAAACTCTCACGAAGCTATCTTTGATGCTATAATGACCAAAATAGATGGACAGTCTTTGATATTTTCCTTATTTTTAGCCTGAGATATTAACAGATATCAACAGCACAATACTTAGATATCAACAGCAGGAATGAAACTCCAATTCCTTTTGAGTTGAGCTGTACATTCTGAGCATCAACGTAACCCCTTTTTTCTAACATTGTTTGGGTTGTGGTCAGAAGATTCTACTAGAATAATATTTTTGAATGTTGGGATTATAAATCATGTACTGCATATTAGCATATTTTTTTTAGTGCTACTTGTGTACAAAAGTACAGAAGTAAAATACTTTCTCATTGAGTATCTATCTATTTTGGCTGTGCAGGTGCTCTTCCTATCCATGTACTGGGTCCTTGCCTTCTATAGTTGCACATTTCAAAAGGTGTAGAACACTTCACACAGTTCAGTGATTTCAGTCAGCACGAGAGGATGGGTTATCTACTCAATACTTCAGTAGTTAGAATCATCCATGGAATCTGCTGACACTCTTGTTTTTGTTAGTGTTTTATCGGCATATCATTTGTAGTTGAAGATGAAGGAAGGGAGGCACCATCAGTTCGGTCTGGGCTCTGTGAACTGTTCAACCCGGCCAAAGAGGCATCAAAACTGTTGATCATCTGGTGTCCAACGAGAAGGTCCTACCTTGGATGTGGGGCAGTACTTTTAGTGTCCGCTCATAACCGAGAGACTGGTAGTAGTGTTACAGAAGTTATAGCTCCTCGCCCAAACGCATCCAAAAGCAGGGCTGATGGTTGTGTGAAATTTGAACAAGCTAAAAGCTGCTTTTGGTTATATAATATATAAGACATCAATCTTAATGAATCTGTTTTCTGTTTTATTTTATTTTTTTAATAAAGTTTCACCCCTATGTATATGTCCGTGTGGAATAGATGTAAAGCAACAAATATTTATAATAAGTTGAGTATAATATACTTTGTGTTAAGGTTTTGCGAGAGATTTTTAAGACATGCAGTATTACTCATGTGACAGGCATATATTCTCGAACTTGATATAAAACATATCTTAGCCAAATCATAGAAAGGTCTATACATTAGGGTTAGTGAGCATATGACGTCATGTTCTTCGTGACTATATTAATTTCAAGAATTTTATTTTTAATTAAATATTATTTTATGCCACAACAGCAAAATTTAGCGAAGTTTGGGAACCAACCAAACATGCCCTTGATTTTATAGTATTATTAGGCTTATTATGCGATTTATATATTTTAAATAGCAACGTACGTGCACGATACCTGTCTTTATAGAGTACACTATTTGTTAACAGAAACCTAGCATTTACAAAAACCTAGGAGCTAGCCACCGGACCACCAGATCGACGGAAGATGGAGGGGGGGTGTTTCGTAGGGACAGCACAGAAGCTGGAACCTTAGTTATCAAGGTGTCATCCATTACATGTATTGTGGTCTGGCTTGTGTTTTTTTTTGAAAATAAACTGCCTGTAATGAACAATAGCTGTCGCTTACGTTATGGAGAGAAATGGCATCGTTTGGTTGTTGTCATGTGTATCCCTGAAATAAAGCCGTTACGTTAGCACGGATACTATACTAGGTATTACAAAAATGTCATGCTTGCAAAAAGATATTACATTTAGATATTTAAACAAAACATGTGATATTATTTATTCAAATATATCCACAATAAATCTATCCATAACAAATTCTATTGATTATTGATTACTAGGTAATTCATGCAAAGGGCATTTGTGTCTTTTCAACCTTCACTTAACACTGTTGAATCTCCGAATAGGGGCAACTGAAAGCTTTAGATTACAAAGACAGGTGCAAATCTGCAAAGTTAAAAAAAAGAGAGGAAAACATGCCATTAGAGTTGAGAAGGAGGGCAGTAATGCAATTAGCCCAAAAGTTAAACTCTCCAAAACAAATTAGTTTATTTTACATTATTTCTTTGAAAAAACCGTAGCGTTAGTACGGACATTATACTAGTCCAACTATAATTGTGTTTGTCAATTAGTATTCAGCTAAAACCTGTGCTTGTTTCTGGAAGCTATATTTCTGCAGCAACTTGTTCGATTCTGGTACGTGCACGACACTGGTAGGAATTAAATTAGGCAACTGAATGCATGCTGGAAACTTGTCCATATTTGAACTTTGTTCCGAAACTTTTGACGAGGCTGCATTTCAGTACCTTTGTACTCCATAATATGGTTTTACAAAAGTTACTGTTTTACGGTCTAACGCTTTTAAGAAAGCTAGTCAGTTGGAAAGAGAAGCTACTGTACCCGTACATTATTCCTTACAAAATAAAATGCAATTCTAGGGGCATTCTTAGTTAACGTGCCTAAAGTTTGATTAAATATATATATGTAATAAATATAAATTTTTACTGTACAAATAATTATATATAAAAATATAATTTTATAATAAATTTATAGGGCTAATTTATTCTGGCTGCTGCTAATTTATATAGAGCTAATTTATTGTGAGGGAAAAACACTTTTTTATGACTATAAAGTTGGACTAAATAAGCTGAAAGTAGATTGAGCGAATTTAGTATTAATGATACTTATTTAATTTATTTGAAAATGATATTTCAATTTTTATAGTTTGCGTTCCTTCGCCGACGGAGTACGGCTGCTGCCTTTGGTGCGGCGTGCGGTCAGCGACTCAGCCGGTGCCAATGCCGGCCGATGCTGCGCTCAGCGAGTCGCGTGGCCATGCGCGTGGAGGAGCGTGCAGACACAAGAAAACGCTTTTGCGCTAGACGTGTGAGCAACCGAACAACAGCTCAAGCGGACCTGTATGCATGCGTACGAGAACCAATCAAGCAGCCATGCATACAAGAACCAATCAAGCAGCTCTGGCACCTGGCGAGCCTGGCCAGAGCGGGCCTGTACGCGGCAGCGAGCCAGGCTGTGGCCATCCTGCAAACCAAACGCGCCCTAAGCCGTGCCCGGACGCTCTTCATCTCCCCCATTAAATTATACAGAGAGAAAAGGAAAGAAACAACGGCGGAAAATGGTCGATGCCGGCGACACCCCGGCCGGAGCGCCGCCGCGAGCTCACGAGGAGGAGCAGGCGGGACCCCCGGCGTACGGTTCGGTGGTCCTCGGCGGCACCTTCGACCGCCTCCACGACGGCCACCGCCGCCTCCTCAAGGTGCTGCCAAAGAAAGAAAAAAAAAAACAGGCACATAATTCTTGGTCCTCCTGACAGTTGCGACGGGTTGTGATTGAATCTCTCTTTCTTTGCTCGGGGTGTCGGGGAATTGGTGGGCGGCAGGCCTCCGCCGACTTGGCGAGGGACCGGATCGTGGTGGGCGTCTGCACGGGACCTATGCTTGCCAAGAAGGAGGCAGGCATCTCGCCTTTGCCCAAAGACTGAGCTTTTTTTACTCCGAATCATTATGTCGTCGATTGCTGGACCTTGTGATGATTCATGGTCGGTTTCTGAATTCTGTTGGTGCAGTATGCGGAGCTGATTGAGCCTGTCGACAAGCGCATCAAGGGCGTGGAGGATTACATAAAGGCAGCGTTTATTTCAGAAAATTTCTTCTCTCTCCCCATCACATCGATTGTACTTTCTGTCTGCATGAAGCACTAAATAAAGTAGCACCTGTTGCATGTTTGTACTTTTTGCCTGGCTATCTCGAGATGAATCTTTTGAGTCTATTTGGACTATGATCGGACAAAAATTATCAAATACAAACGAAAGTGCTACAGTTGCAAAACTTCCTAAAATTTCCAAACTAAACGCAGCCTAAGGTTCTTCTTTACCCTGTTTTCTTGTTCTGTGCGATTGCTGCTGCTAAAGAGTTGGACGGATTTGGGGATGAGTCCCAGGCCTTGTTCTATGCTTGTAGAGGAGAAGGATATTTTCCATTTGTCTAAAAAGTATATGCAGAGGAGAAGGTGCATAAAACATCAAGTTGTAGTCGTTTTGGAACGGAAATTCGTCAGTTTTGCAGATGAGATCGAGTTAGTTTGTATACGTGCTTACCTGTTACTGTTATGTAGCTAGAGATTTGTTCCTAGTTATCTTTCTAAGAAAAGTTGTAAGCATGGTTTACTTCGGATGGAGTTTCTGGAATGGAAATTAGCCCCATGTTTTCAATTTTGGAGATACATGGCTTTGAATGTGGAGGGGTTGCCTGTTCTATATCTCCAATTCTGTATGTTCTTGCATGGTTCTGCATTGAGTAAATGTTTGTCTGTGTATCTGTGTTTTGTGTAGCATTTGATGTTTGACAATAATCTGTGATTGGTTTGTTGTTATATGCAGTCTATAAAGCCAGAACTGATAGTACAAGTGGAGCCTATTGAGGATCCTTATGGCCCATCCATCACTGATGAAAAGTTGGATGCCATTATTGTCAGGTATCAACAATAGTGCCATCCCCTTTTTCACGCATTTAGCTGTTCATAACTATTCCATTTGTTCTTTGTGCATATGCCCTTACCAAAAGGTAAAAATTCAATACTACTCTACCACTTCAAAACTATACTACTGGTTCTGAAGTCTCAGAATATTACTTTCAAATGTGTAGTCTCTGAATATGTAAACAGTTCATTTCATTTTAAGCTTCTCTTTATACTGTACATCATTTGATATTGCAATGCTTATATTCAGTAAGGAGACACTAAATGGTGGACTTGCTGTAAATAGAAAAAGAGAAGAGAAAGGGCTCCCACTGTTGAAGGTTCATTTGTGCTTGCTTCTATATTCCCTTTAATTGATTTTAGTCTACTATTCGATGCACTATGTAACTGATTCAAATGTGGATGACCTAAATTTCAGGTTGAGGTTGTTGATCTCCTTTCTGGTGGGGTGGAGGGGGGGAAATTGAGTTCTTCTGCTTTAAGGAAACTTGAGGCAGAGCAAGCTCAACAAAGTGAAACAGAAACTGCTAGCATTTCTTAGGAAGGAAAAAATGAATACCTGAATCTGGTTATCTCAATGCACAAATGCAGGGGTGATCTCCTACAAGCTCAGTGTGAACAAAAATATGATCAGAGCTGATGGTTTGGTTGCCTGTCTGGACGAATAATCTTTGAACACTGGCCCATGGCCCTGTAACAGTATCATTCTAACCTTATAAAATCAACCTGGCAACATAGACTCTCCCCTACTAACCAAATTTACAGATTTTGTATTGGCAATGCCATCTGAATGTAAAAAGGAAATCTCCTTGGGTTTGTATAAATGTCTACAATAGTGGCAAAGCTACAAATGGACATGGTTCTCCTTCACAAGAACTCATGCAATATACCTTTTCATTATAGTCCTGGTCCTCTTGGCAAATTTGTATATGCGCATTGGTTGAACAGGTGACTTTGGGTTCTCCATGAATTTACAATCAGGAAACTGAACAAAACCTGTAAGGGTACAAAGTTTTTTTTAGGTGATTAAGGTTATGAAAATTCAAACCATACCCTATAACCCTGTTGTTCTGAATAATTGGTGAATATAGCCTAGTCTACTAATATCTTACTAAATCTAGTAAATTATCCTCTATGGAGATAAGCAGTATGTTCCTAGCGACCATTGAATTATGAATAACTGAAAATATGGATAATCCCAAATGATGTTGGAATTTATTTTAGTAAGAATCGTCTAAAGAATGTAAAATTAAAAAAAAAAAAAAACATATGGACTTAAGAGAAATAATGAAAGAGTATGAGCTCAAGACTTAAGGGGAAAAAAGAATGGAAGTATAGTGTTTCCAATGACCTACATCTGGTATTTGGATGGGATCTGCAAAATCAATGCAAGATAACAAGAGGCTAATTCCCCATATATACATGAATACATCAATGTGGCCTGATGAATCAATCGTTTAGTACTATTATAGTCGTGAAGTACCATCGAAGTATTATTTTGCAGCATGCAAGAAATCTCACATGATACATAGAGATGCTTGTTAACATGGCTGCTTCTAGGTCTCAAGTTTCTGTGGCCTGAAATTGGGTCATTGAGAGCTACAGTGATCAAGACCAGGAGTTGGCCACCTTTCTCACCTCACGAGTGCACTGATACGGACTTCTAAGTTGAATGTCATAGATACCCCCGTCTTACAATTTGGAAATACTAATATGGTGTTCTTATCCAGCGCCCAGAACAGAGCATTGGCCTGAAACACAGGCGGTGTTGGTGTTGCCGGTTTGATTTGAATAGTTTTACCCAACTCTTTGATCGCCCCAATTCCTCGGTGATATGTAGACGCTGCTCCCCAAGGAGGAAGAAGAATACAGGGAGGTGGTTCCACGGAGCAGGGTTCGATGACGTTAGGCTCCAGAGAGAGCCAACCGGTTCAGCAACTGACAGGCGTCAAGAGAGCTTTGCAGGTACCTGTTGCTCGTTGCAGTTCAGAGCTCAGGCTCCCAAAGGGTTGCCTCTGCAAACGAGGAAGACCAGGATGCATGCGTCAAGAAGATGGTGTTTCAGGATCCCTGAGTGGTCGGTGAAATAGTGGCCAAATATCCAGATCACGGCACTAGCTTCCTAGCATTTGTGTAATTGTGTTATACTGTTACGTAGGCTCCGGTTGGAGCATTTTAATCTTTACAGAAATTTCTTGGGTTACAGTTCAACACCTGAGAAGTGAGGACGCAAGATTCTGGCTCTAGCTCAACTGGAACATAGCCTGTTAAGAGAAGATCGGACTGAACTAACGGCAGCAGCCTACATAAACCACATGTGCATATCGGAAGTGGACAGCACCTTATATCCAAATAAAAGCATGACAATTGACAAGATAACATGGCGTGACATTTCAGCATCACTGACAGTGTACAGGACTTGAGCAAAAGATAACTGACCAGACCACAAGTTCCTACTGACCAGACCACGACTTACCAAATTCAGCCAAGAACCCAAGCTGCAATTCCCAGTGCAGAATGCAACACTGACAACCAAACACACCACTCGTGCTTTGGACCACACACAATTTGTAAACACCCATCATTAACACTCCCTGAAAGTTGTCGATGAGCCATTGCTCGCCCTGTGAACTGCCAGTCTACACTCCCTCTAAGTTGCTACCTTGCTTCAATATATACAAAACCCACCCCGCTTTAGCGCAAATGGCCGCTACCGTGGCCCTTATGCCTGAGTATGCTGCGTGATCTTGTGTGCATGATCAGAGGCACCTCTGTTTCAATCTGTTTCTGAGCCGCTGAGTGCCGAGGTAGCATCATCAGTAGTTGCAGCAGAAGTGCTGGACTGCTCAGACAACTCAGAAACGTCCTCAACATCATCTGAGTTCCGAAAGTTCCTGATTTAGTCGATCCAAATGCGCCATCACTATTTCAAAAGCCCGTTCACTGCTGCAACCAGACTTTACAAGCTCCATCGCAACAATGAACAGCTCCGACATTCTAAACGAATTTGAGTTTTCTGCAGCCCCATCGTTCTCAATCAGATGAACAGGCACAGTATCCCTAGCATCCATTGTCCAGCGCTTCACAATATTCCCACATGGTATCTCCTGCATCCCCAAGTGTATCATCACCTGCAGCAACATAAATGTCACTTCTCTTACATCTGAAACCTAGAACCATTGCATTCAAGAAAGGATTTCATTACAGTCTGAAACACAGCAGAAACTCTACCTTCACAGCATGGCAGCAAGGCATCCCCGTGTGCTCCCACAATCCGCATTCACAAACAACTGCACTATCTTCAGCTCTAATGATTACCTCAAATTCCAATTGAGACCAGCTCTCCTGCCGGTCACTCCTAATGTGCCTTGCCAAATATGCCTTCCCTTTCTCCTTCTCATGCACCACATAAGAACCAGACTGGGAAATTACTCCATCAAACTTTTCAAACATAGCCCTTGTATAGATTTTCGCAGCATGCTCCATAATTGGAAGTCCTTTGCTCATAAATCTGGGTCTCTGCAAGACAGGGAAATTCAAATCAGGGTGTGACTTACCAATTAGAAAAGTACGACAAACAGCAAGATGTGTTTCAGGATCTATTACCTTCCTGCTCCTATTCTCCTCAGTGCTTTCCTTTGCATTGAGATCAGATTGCAGCTTGTTGTAGTGTCGCACAAACATGTTGATAGATCTATTCAGTGGTACATAACCCTTAAACATGTTTTCTGCGCTCTCATTTCTTTGGGTACTAGTCTCCTTGGCACAGAAGGTTTCTTTCAAGTAGGGGTTCGCCCATTTATGTCGAGAATCATAAATCTGTGAAAGAAATGCATCACCATGCAAGTTGTACTTATCAAGAAGATGTTGCCAAGCACACTCGAACTCTCTCACAGTCAACATGCCATCAGTGATCTTATGGAAGTCATCCTTAAATCCACTCTTCTTTGAACAAATTGGCCTAAGGAATTCATTCTCATTGCTCAGCACATGCATCTTGCACCATCTGTGAATTGTTTCTGGTAGCTCCTCCTGAATTGCCACCTCCATCTCATGGCACCGGTCTACATTTAGCACAACCCACATATTTGATATCAGTTTGAAAATTGTGATAGCAGTAAACCATGAACTGAAAGCATAATCAAGTTTCGAAATAAAACATGTACCTGTGAGAATAGTACTAGGAGCTTTACCACCCATTAATGCAACAAACTCACGGAACAGCCATTTGAAACTTTCCACTGTCTTGTGTCGCATAAGCGCTCCTCCTAGTATGATACTTTGATAGTGATTATTAACACCAACAAACAAGCCGAAAGGTATGCCATACAGGTTAGTCCTATGCGTTGTATCAAATGTTATAGCATCACTGAAATGTGCATATTGCGTTCTGCTACATCCATTAGTCCATAACACTGAATTAAACTCGGTGATCGATGTCATCCAACTCAATACGGAACATGAAGCTTGGGTCATCCCTCTTCAGCGAACCAAAGTCATCAAACAACGCACTCAGCTTGTTGGAGTCAATTTCTGATACATCCAGTGATATATTCTTACACAGTGATTTCAAATCCCGCTTTATGAATGTATAATTCTCCACGCCCCAAAAGTATCCATAAACACTGTGGCGCTTCTTACAGAGATCCACGTTATCATCCCTAAGACTGGCGAACCAGATTCTTAGTGTAGGGCTCGAGGTGATTGTGAGAAGGCCAACAGAAATTTTCACTGCATATCCCAGAGAGGGGATGATTGTGGTCACATCGAATTTCCTGGATGTACCAACAATTGTCATCGGACCTGTGTAGACGGATCATAGCCTTGCAATCAGTTTGCGCAGAGGCAGTGGACAGCTCTGGTTTGCCCTAAAACACACAGCCAATTTTCACAATTAAGCCACACTGCATATCCTGGAAGTGAAATACTGAATCATACAGAGTTACGAACACACAAGCAGGACATCGCCCCACCTCGCAGCTGCAGACTATATCTTGACTAACAACCCTTTTATCCACAGCCATATTGCATCGTATTCCAAAACCCAGCTCCCAGGAATGCAAGTTGTAAAACTGATATGCTTCGGCACGGGAGTCAAACGACATGCCAACTGATGGACTAATAACAGTGATGGACATCCTGTCGACATAATCTTTCAACGATTGCTCATAAGCGCTAACACCGCCACGTTTTGGCGCCCTTTCAGGTGGAACAGAACCCCGGCCAAACCTACCAGAGACAAAATGCAAGGCGACACATTCACCGTTGTTAAAACACATGGTGCACGTTGAGCAAAACTGCAAAATCTCTAACAACAAAAACCCTAACGAGCCAAATAGCAACGCAACAACACGGGAATAAATCTACCAGATTGGACCAACAGTTGGCCGTTTTGTATGTCCCAAATGCGTCGACCCGAACCCCAATCCCTAATGATCACAAAAGGACAGGAAAAAGCACAGGGTTCTAACCTCCCCCTCCCCTCGCCGCTGCCACAGTCGCCGCCGACCACGGCTCGTCCGCCCGCGGGGCCTCCCTCCCGCGCCGCCGACGCGCCTGCGCTTCCGCTCCCCCGAAGCCGAACGCCCGGCGGCGGCGCCCTTGTGCTGCCCGCAACCACGCCTCGGCCACGGCCGCGACGCTGGACCCTGCCACGAAATGCATTTCGAATAGTTTAAAAAAAAAAAAACATTTCCAATCAGGATCATTGGCGCAGCCGCTTCACGAGACCACGGTACAGAAGGACGCCGCGCACGAACCTATCCACGCGGCTGCCGCCGCCCGTGCCAGGACCGTCCGCCATCTCCGCCTCAGCCGTTTCCCTCTCCAAACGCAGACTCCCGCCCTCCCGACTCTACACTCTACTGAGGCGGAATCGTGTAGCGGGATAGGAATTGGGAAGTCTGTCTGCCTTGGCCCGTTCCGTTTGAAATAGTGGGGCGGTGCTACGTTCTATCGTAACTGCAAGTCTGGGCTGGGCCATTTCCCACCCTAACCGCAGCAGCAGCCGCAAGTTCAGGCCCACTAATACTGTCGCGCGTGCGCCTCGGCCACGGACAGTCCGCCCCATTCAGGCCACGGACAGTCCGCGAATGCTAACCGGAGATGGCACAGACGACCATCTACGATTTTTTAGAATACTTCAAATTGTATTTCCCATCTAAGATTTTTGACAATGCTTCAAATTGTATTTCAAATTGTAGCGGCCACGCTAAAGAGCGAACGGAACGCTCACTATATTCAAATTTAGCGAACACTCAGACAGCACCCGCGGCTTTCCTTTTTTACCAAAAAAAAAAAAGAAAAAGTTGTAGAATTATTTTTTTTAAAAAAAATGGAAAGTTGTGGGAAAGCTCGTGGAACTGGAATTGGGCTATTGCATCTCCCTGAACTATCATTGTAGTTTGGTTTTCATCCTTAAACTCTAAAATCATATATATCCTTAAACTCAAGGTTTAGAGTGGTTTTAAAAGAGATTTTGTCTTTTTTACATAAAAAACTGTTAAATACTTATAAGATTTTAAAACATAGGAAATGTTTATTCACTTTTAAAAAGTTCTAACAAATGGAGCTTCCAAAATATTTAGAGCTCATTAAAATATCTCAAGATGCTTCAAAATAGATTTATCTCCAGAAAAACTAAAAATATCAAAAAAAATATATCGAAAATTTCCAAAATATTATAGTCAGTGTATAAACTATAAACAAGTTATGTTTTTATACACAACAAAAGTACGAGATGCAACTAGCATGAATGCAACATATATTAACGTTGAATGCATTCATGCTATGTGTTTGTGCTAGTCGTGTATTATATGTTTTGTTGCAATAAGTTTTTAAAACACGAGTATACATGAGTCGATTTTTCAATTTTCCTATATCTAAATATTTTCTATTTAGATTAGGCATATTCAATCTATCTTAAGAATTGCTTCTGAATTTTGAAAAGCTTTGAGACTTTCATGCCCCCATTTCTCTCTCTCTCTCTCTCTCTCTCTCTCTCTCACAATTAATTATTTTAATGGTTACGATGTCCACCCACAAAAGATATACATTTTCATAACGGTACTAGCTATATTTAAGACTTATCAGTGTGTGTATCTGCATATTACACATAAAAACGGTGTTCCGAAGCAAAACTTCCCTATTTTCCATGGTTTAAAAATTTTATCAAGTATTTACCATTTTTTTAACTAAAACAGATAAAACTACCTACAAAACCGCTTCGAACCATGGTAGGGAGGTATTTTGAACGGTATAAAAGTTCAGGGATGAAATATCTGGTTTGAAGTTTGAGGAAACTTAGACTATGGCGACAATTCACTATAAACTTTGTTTCCAAGAAAATCAAAGTAAACTCCAATGTGCTGACACTGTAGGCCTCTGGCCGATGGGCTAGGCCATCTTGCAACAGTTACATCACACTAAAAGGATCAAGGATGCCCAAGAGGGGGGGTGAATTGGGCAACTAATAAATTTTTCGCAAATCAATTCAACCTATCGCAATTTGCCCAATGTCACCCCACAAGTGCTTGTGTCAATTCTATTCCTAAAACAAGTTATGCAACCTAGAGCCAAGTCCTATCACAAGTATACTACTCTACGAAAGTAGAGAACACAAAGGAAATGCGGGAATGTAAAGAGTTAGAAAGACAAATCTGGTTTTTTCCGAAGTATCGGAGAGTCGGCACTCCCCACTAGTCCTCGTTGGAGCACCCGCGCAAGGGTGTAGCTCCCCCTTGATCTTCGCAAAGACCAAGTGCTCTCTACGGGCTGATCCTTTGCCTCTCCGGTGCAGGTGGATCGCCCACAACCGCTCATAACTTCGACTTAGGCCACCCACAAGCTCTCCAAGCGGTCACCAAGCCTCCAATCGCCACCAAACCGTCTAGGTGATGCTGATCACCAAGAGTAACAAGCCTAGACTCTCACTTGACCAAGAACAAGGCCAAAGAGGGATGATGGATGCACACAAGTCACTCTTGATCTCTCTAGGAAGAAGCTCACAAGCAATGGAGTTCACTCAATGCTCCCTAGGGCTCTTGCTCTCTCACAAGATCAACTAAGGGTTCCTTCAGCTGTTAGAAGTGGCAAGAGAGATAGAATGGAGGCTTTGATGGAGTATAAATACTCACCCTCTCCAAAGCTAACCGTTTCTTACTTTCCTGCGAACCGTCGGACGCTGCAGAGGCTCGACCGTCGGACCACTCACCACGGTCCGACTCTCACAGTTGCACTGTGCTCAGACCTGTGCCAGAGGGGCATCGGACCGAACTCGATGGTCCGACGCTCCTCAGTCCGACGCTTTTGAACAGCTGGCACAGTGCCTCTCAACGGCTATAAAACGGATCAATGGTCCGACGCACACCGTCGGATCAAGTCCGACGCTCTTTTACGCTGCGGGAACCTCTCTGGAAGCATCGGACGCTAAGAACCATTAGTCCGACGCTCACTCTCTCGAAGGTCCGACGCTCGCTAAACACCCAGAAGCACCGTCGGACTCTGGCCAATGGTCCGACGACCATCCAGCCAGGGTCCTGACACTCCCTGGCACACTGAGAAACGTCCAGGGGCTACCACGTGTCGTCAGACTAACTATTGGTCTGACGCCCATACTAGGTAGAGTCCGACGCCTCTAATTTGATCAAAACTTCGCCGAATCGAAAACTTTCCAAAATGAAGTTTGATCCTCTCTCTCTCAAGAGTCTCCCTAGGCTGTCTAGAGCTATGTTGGACAAGTGTGCATCACATCTATACTCTCTAATCTTGCTCTAAGTCAAGCTACCCATCCAAACCCCTCTTAATAGTACGGTCAAAGAGAAAAACAAAACCTAAAACTACGCCAAGTGTCTCTCAACTCCAAACGACACTTGGCACTAGCCTATCGTCGTCTTGTCTTCCATCCTTTGAAAACCGAATCGAATTCCATCGCTAGGGGTTTGAACCTACATGTTATTATGACCTAACCTCTAGGTTATCCTGCAAAACACACGTTAGTCATAATAACTGTCTTGTTGTCATTAATCACCGAAACCACTAGGGCCTAGATGCTTCAATCTCCCCCTTTTTGGTGATTGATGACAACAACCTCAAATAGATTTAGAAAGAGTGAGGTTTTTTAAAGGTTTGATTCATATAAGCATGTGACAATAAGAGCAAAGGGGTTAGGCATGCTTATACAAATCAAAACCACAAGGTACACATAAGATATGAAATAAGCATTAGTATCAAACGAATACGCTCAAGATCGGAGTGAAGTGCGAAAGCTAAGACAAGAGCGTAACCAAGTGACATGATATAAATAACATTAAGCTCGAACACATGTCACAAACAAGTCTCAAGCATGAAAATAAACATAAACATGATGCAAGAATATCACATCAAAAAGAACCAAAACCCTCTCACACGCTCCCCCTAAATCTATGCTCTCTCTCCCTTTGGCATCAAGCACCAAAGACCTAAGACTCAGGAGGAGGAGGAGAAGCTACAGCGTCGCGGTCGGAGGAGTGAGGAAGAACCACATATTGAGTCGGGTCGCCCTCTGACTCTGAGCTCTGAGCTGCCTGACCCTCTGTCTGAGCACGTGAAGGTGAAGCGGTCCAGGTCTGCTCAACTGTCTCCGTAGCTGCTGCTGTGACTACTACGGTCGCAGTCCCTGCTGAAGTCAGGAGTGGCTCTGAGGAGGCGACTGAAGACGGTAGTGTCTCTGTAGTCCCAGTGGCAGGTGGAGCTGTGGTGGTGGTAACAAGCTGCCGGAACTCAGGATGTGTGGGCAAGCCTGTGATCTCGCTGAATGTAGCACCCAATCTCCTAGTCACTGAGGGGCCACCTAGGTCAGGTGTGAAACCGATGTGGATCAGAGTGAACCCCTGAGTGCCTGGCGTGGCAAACCACTGCTGAGTCGGCGTGACGAACTGACTCTGGAGAGAAGCTGTGCCCTGACTCTGAAGTCCACCGGACTGTATCGCTGGAGTCACCTAGGCTGCAGTGGCTGCCGGTCCAACCTGCTGGACTAGAGACGCAGTGGCTAGGTACGGTGGGGCTCCGGTGTGTCTGATGATGTGCTCCATGAACCCAAAGGTCTGTAGCTGTATCTGCTGGCTCTGGAGCTGCATCTGGAGCATCTGCTGCTGGAACTGATCCTGTCTGAGCTGAATCTGAGTGAGAGCTGCAGCCTGCTCCCTGGCAAACCGGGCCTGCTCCTCTACCTGTCTTTACTTTGTCTGCTGTAAGCTCTGAAGAATGGCAAGCAGTGCAGGGTCTGTCTGTGAGGTCTGAGGAGCGGAGCTAGGACCCACTGGCCTTCGAGTTGTGAGCTCGTGGACGTGAAGGGATGGGCTGGTAGTCCCTGTCAGAGCTGGGCGAGGAGGTGTCAACGGGGTCGTCGTCTACAAGTAACTGCTCAAGCTCACTATGGGCAACGTGCCTCATAGCCTCATCCTGCTGCTGTACCTCTGCCATATTTGCCCCTGAAGTCTGACGGCGCTGTACTCGGTGTAAAGCTCTGCTGCCACGGCGTCCGTCAATTAGAGAGGTCATCCTATAGACTGGAAACTCTGTCTCAGTCTGGTGCAGCTCACAGGAGATACCTGTCCAAATCCAGTGCAACCTCCGCTCAAGGATGTGAGAGATCCAGTGAGCGTAGGGGAGCTGTCGCCTAGACCTGATGCCCTCTGCGATGGTGTCCTCCATTTCACTGATGATCAGGTCTGCCACGTCAAACTCTGACTGCTGGACCAGGGCACTAAGGAGCCACAGCTGTAAGTGAGTAATACCCTCCTTGTACCCCTCCCGCGGTAAAAGTGTACACCTCATCACATCGTTCAAGAGATGAACGACGGGACAAAGCTCCGAAGGTGTCCTACGGGAGCCGTCTCCGAACGGCGGTCGAAAACACGCTGCTATATGAGCAGTACCAGGTGCAAGTCCTCCGTGAGCCCTCCTCGGCGGGTCTGTCGTGGCATAGCAAATACTGTGCAACCTGGTAGCTGACTCTGCCACTCCAAGCAGCTCTCGCAGAGCCTTCGCGTAGAGCCGGTATGGCTCTCCGCCGAAGGTGTACTGCAGGTACTCGTGGTCGGGGTCTATCCATAGTGAAGCATAGAACTCTCTCACCCATGACTCCACGTACCGGCCTGAACGACCAAGAAGCTCTGCTAGACCAGGCAGGTAAGACAAGTACGGCCTGATATCCTCTCCTGCTGCCTGGACTATGTCCTCTAGGGGACATACCCTGTGCTGATGCAGTCCAACTCCTGTGGCCATGAGGGTGGTGAAGAAGTCCTCGTGAAGAGTAGTGTACCAGCCCTCAGAAGCCCTGGGATCTCTCTGATCCGGAAACCAACTGGCAAGCGACGTCAGCCGGAGCTCTCTGACTCAGGCTGCAGAGATCCTCTGCAGGTCCAAGTGAACGTCCGGCTCAGGCTCCGGCTGAGGCTCGGAGGGAGCAGGCACCCTGGGGACTCGGTCTCCGCGTCTCTGACTAGCGGGCCGAGGTGGCACCGAAGGTCTAGTGCGGCCCGAGCGACGAAGAGGTGGAGCCTGGGCCTGCTCCCCCTAAGTAGCTGCCTCCTGCTACTCTGGCTGCCTCGGCTCTGCCTCTGGCTGTGCTAACTTAGTCTCCAGCTGTCTCTGAGGCTGTGGCTGCTCCTCGGACTCATCCCTGCCTGACAAGCTGACAGAGATACCTCCAATATGTATACCTCTGCCACGCTCTGCCTCCTCTGTAGCCTGTGCTACCCTGATAGCCTGCCTCTGCTCAGCTGAAAGTCTCTTCCTTTCCTTGCTGCTCTCGACAAGAGGGGCCTTCCCCTTGTCCAAAGGTGGACGAGGAGGAGGCCTCTCGTCTCCACCTGTGCCTCCCTCACTGCGACTGGCCTACTTGCACCTCACCATCTCTGCCAACTGTCACTGTCTCTCAGAAACTGACAACTGCCGCTGACACAGAGGCTTGGCCTCGTTCCGTATCCGTGGGCTTGGCCCTGGATTCACTGACCCACTGCCAAACACTCTGACCACGACAGCTGCAATAGAGAGATAGACAAGATATACATAAGCATATATAAGCTAGAGATGAGAGAGCCTATAGAAGCAAGCATATTGGATAAGAGAGGAGAAGCAAAGCAACCTGAGGGAAGACCTGCGAAGAGGTGAGAATCTCTGTCGAACGAGGGCACCGCGAGCAAGAAGAACAAATCACACAGGAGCAACGAACACTTCCACGAACCCTAGTAAGTCGAGAGAAGGCCCCGGCCAACAAGGAACTGCAGAAAAAGGTGAAAGAAGTGATTTAGGCAATCTGTCGAACACCTTATGGGCAGAGATAAGGAACAGGGGTAGGGCAACGCTGCTCTCACCACCGAATGGGAGCAGGAAGAGAAGAGGGAAACTTCTCAGCGAGAATGGCGGAGATTCCACGGCGAAAAGGCGAGGCTCCCTTGAGCCCGGGGCGCGCGGAGAAACCGCAGCAGCTGGCGGCGGCGCCGCCGGGGCTGGCGCGGCTGCTGCTAAGCAAGAGCCGACGGAGTGCGCGGGAGAAGCTCACCGGTGGCGAGGGCACCGGTGAGGAAGAGCGGGACGAGACAGAGGATGGTGGCACGGCGGTTAGGGCTCGGCGGCGGCGAACTGGGCACCGAGACGGTGGCGCTGTGGCTGCAGCTGGCGCCCGCGCGCAAGAGAGGGGGCCCGCACGCGCGGGAAGACGCTCGCGGCCGGTGGCGAGGACGCGGATGAGGATTGGGGCGCGGAGCGGCGGCGGTGAGCTAGGGTTTGGGTGCGTACGGGCGGCGGAGGTTAGGGCTAGGGCTCGTACGGGCGGTGGCGCGATGGCTCTGGACGAAGACGATGGACGACTGGCAGACGGGCCTCACGCAACAGAGAGAGAAAAGAACTGAAACGCGCATTCAAACCGACCGTCGGACGATTACTGTTGCAGGCGTCGGACCAATGCTCTGCAGGGTCCGACGCTTACAGTAAGATCCAGTGCCCGTCGGACTTAGTCCGACGCTCCTCGTCGAACTAATATCTTTGGTCCGACGCCGTGAACGGGGCGCGACGCGGCGTGAACTCCCTTTTTCAATAGTCCGACGTCCAAAAAAACTCGGTCCGACACTGCGTCCGACGCCTCCTTCAACAGGATTAGGGACCGTCGGACTGAGGCAATTGGTCCGACGCTTGGAAAACCAGCGTCCGACGCCTCGGTCCGACGCCTTAAAACCTGTTTTCTTCCAAGTTTCTTCGCGCCGATTTTTCCCAACTAAGTTCCAACCCCAATAAGAGTCAAATAAACACCAGTTGGAACTAGTATGAGATGTCCTCTCTCAAACCCTCAATTTTTTTAAATATTTTGCCTTAGGCATATGTGAATTTTATGAAAATAGGCAATGAAATCCAAGAACGAAACGACAAAACAATAACCACGCAATATGCAATGCAAATTCACGTAAATAAACTAGTTGCTTGTCAAGTTTGTCCTCGGGTAAGCTTCTTCACATGCTTTTGGGCGGTTATCTTAACCGAGCTAGACAAGCCCTACGTGCATTTCAATGTTAGACATATTTTATGTTACAATGCAATGCACATGACAACACAAGATCATCTTTTAGTGAAGTAGCTTAGATCAAGGCAATTAAGTTCATTCCTTAGAGTGCAAAAGCGTGCCTCATCCAATGGTTTAGTGAAAATGTCCGCCAAGTTATCATCCGTTCTCACTCCCCCAAAGGAAATGTCACCCTTGGCAACGTGATCTCTAAGGAAGTGATGACGGATGTCAATGTGCTTTGTGCGGGAGTGTTGAACCGGGTTGTTGGCAAGTTTTACCGCACTCTCGTTGTCACACAACAAAGACACCCTTTTTAAGTTGATTCCATAATCAAGTGAGGTTTGTTTCATGTAAAGAATTTGTGCACAATAAGAACCCGCGGCAATGTACTCCGCTTCGGTTGTTGACAAGGCAACACTATTTTATTTCTTGGAGGACCAAGAGACTAGTGATCTTCCCAGCAAATGGCACCCTCCGGATGTGCCTTTTCCGGTCAATCTTGCAACCGGCATAATCCGAATCGGAATAGCCGACAAGAGTAAAGTTAGCTCCTTTGGGATACCAAAGGCCAATGCTTGGGGTGTGCTTTATGTACCAAAGGATTATTTTTACCGCAACTAAGTGACGTTCCTTAGGGTTAGCTTGAAAGCGCGCACACATACACACACTAAACATGATGTCGGGCCTAGATGCGGTCAAGTACAACAAACTACCGATCATAGAACGATAGAGAGTTTGGTCAACCGATTTACCTCCCTCATCAAGGTCGAGATGTCCATTGGTAGGCATGGGGGTCTTGATGGGCTTGCATTCTTCCATCTTGAAGCGCTTGAGGAGATCCTTCGTGTACTTCTCTTGCGACACGAACGTTCTCTCCCTCATTTGCTTGACTTGAAAGCTGAGAAAGAATGTGAGCTCACCAATCATGGACATCTCAAACTCCTTGGACATCATATCACCAAATTCCTTGCAAAAATCTTCATTAGTTGAAGCAAAAATAATATCATCAACATAAACTTGACAAATGAAGATATGCCCTTTGTGCTTCTTGGTGAATAGTGTAGTATCAACCAAGCCGATTTTGAAACCCTTGTTGATGAGGAAGTCGCGGAGGCGCTCATACCAAGCCCTTGGGGCTTGCTTCAAGCCATATAACACCTTGGACAACCTATAAACATAGTTTGGATATATAGGGTCTTCAAAACCCGGTGGTTGTGAAACATAGACAAGTTCATTTATGAAGCCATTTAAAAATGCACTTTTCACATCCATTTGAAAGAGTTTTAGATTGTGATTAGATGCATATGCAAGTAGGATACGGATGGCCAGAAGTCTTGCAACCGGGGCAAAAGTCTCCCCAAAATCCAAGTCTTCAATTTGGGAGAACCCTTTTGCCACGAGCCTTGCCTTGTTTCTCACAATGTTGCCCTTGTCGTCTTGCTTGTTGCGGAACACCCACTTGGTGCCTATGACTCTTGCTCCTTTTGGATTCTCTTCAAGTGTCCACACTTGATTGCGGGTGAAGTTGTTGAGTTCTTCATGCATGGCATTCACCCAATCCGGATCTTGAAGAGCTTTTTCTATGCTAGTGGGCTCAATGCAAGAGACAAACGAGTGATGTTCAATGAATTGAGCATGCCATTGTGAGCGAGTCATTACCCCCTTGAAGGACTCCCTATTATGAGATCTTGAGGATGTGCTTGTAGGAGTGGAGTTGTTCTTCTATCAACCACTTGAGGAGGAGGTTGTGGAGCATCAACATCTTGTGCTTGTGCCTCAACTTCTTCTTGTGTGATGTGGGTGTCTTCATGTGGATCCACCCCATCTTTATCTTCATCATCTTGAGGCACATTTGATGAAGATGGTTGATTGATCACTTGCACATCATCACTATCATCTACATCATCTTTAGTCATGATGTCTCCGGTTGGCATGTTCTTCATAGCCTTCCTCAGTGGTTCATCACCTACATCATCAAGATTCTCATGCTCTCCTTGAGAGCCGTTAGATTCATCGAACTCCACATCATATGTTTCTTCAACAAGGCCGGTGGCATTGTTGAATACTCTATATGCTTTGGACTTCAATGAGTAACCAACAAGAAAACCAATATCACATCTTTGGAATTTTCCTAGGTGTTGCCGCTTCTTGTAGATGTAGCATTTACAACCAAACACCCGGAAGTAGGAGACATCCGGCTTCTTGCCAATGAGTAGCTCATAGGGGTCTTCTTTAGAAACCGGTGAGGGAATAGACGGTTGGATGCATAGCATGCGGTGTTGATTGCCTCCGCCCAAAACCTCTCCGGTGTGTTGTACTCATCAAGCATAGTCCTTGCAAGGGTGATCAAAGTCCGGTTCTTTCTTTCAACTACACCATTTAGTTGAGGGGTATAGGAGGATGAGACTTCATGCTTGATCCCAACTTCGTCACAATATACTTCAATGTTTGCGTTGTCAAACTCTTTCTCATTGTCACTTCTAATCTTCTTGATCTTCACTTCAAATTCATTTTGTGCTCTCTTGGCAAACTTCTTGAAAGATTGGGCAACTTCGGTCTTGTCATGAAGAAAGAACACCCAAGTATATCTTAAAAAGTCATCAACTATCACTAAGCAATAGAGCTTGCCACCAATACTTGCATAAGTTGTTGGCCCAAATAAGTCCATGTGAAGTAGCTCTAATGGTCTTGAAGTTGACACAAATGCCTTGGATGGATGTGTATTTGCCACTTGCTTCCTGGCTTGGTAAGCACTACACAATTTATCCTTTTCAAATATAACATCTTTCAATCCTCTCACCATTTCCTTCTTCAATAGCTTCTTGAATGTGCTCATCCCAACATGTACAAGCCTTCTATGCCAAAGCCATCCAAGAGAATGTTTGGTGAATAGACAAGTCTTCAAATTTGCATCTTCCGAATTGAAGTCCACTAGATATAGGTGATTGTACCGGAAGCCCTTGAATATCACTTCATTGTCATCTTTTTTGGAAACAACCACTTCTTCACTTATAAAGGCATTGGAACCCAAGATCACACAATTGACCAACGGATAGCAAGTTGAAGCTTAAAGAAGCAACTAGAAGCACATTTGATATGGAATGATCATTAGATATAGCCACTTTGCCAAGCCCTTGCACTTTGCTCTTGGAATTATCACCAAATGTTATCTTTCCTTGGTCTTCTACATTCTCTTCAAGAGAGGTGAACATACGAGCATCACCGGTCATATGTTGAGTGCATCTACTATCAATTACCCAATGAGAGCCACCGGTCTTGTAGTTCACCTACACACAACAAATCAAGCTTAATGTTTAGGAACCCATACTTGATAAGGGCTCCGGACTTTCTCAACCAAAGCTTTTGCCACCCATAGTTGCCTAGGCCTATTCTTGTTGGGAGGACCTACTGAACATGACTTTTCACTTTGCCCTTTGAATCTTTTCTAAGCATGTAGTGAGCATCAAAAGCAACGGGCCTAACATGCTTGGGCAAAGGTTGTGGTGGCGGTGTCTTGCACTCATGAGCAAAGTGACCTTCTTGTCCTACATTCAAAGCATCTCTTAGGTTTGGGCTTAGGCTTGTTCTTTGCTTTGTTGAGGCGATTTTGAGCTCTAATGTTTTGCACATTCTCACCCATGTAGCCAATCCCACTTCTATCAAGCTTCATCACGGTGTTCATGAGGAGATCGCTTTGGAGATATTGGCTTCTTGTGAATTTTTGCAAGCCCTACGGTGAGATGACTCTTTTTTTACTTCAACTTCTTATTTTCTTCCAATAAGCTTGCAAGGTGACACTTCTCATTCTTGAGGATCCTGTTTTCTTTTCTAAGCACCTCAACTTCATCATCTTGTTGCACTGTTTCAATGACAATGGTGTTGGTGGTTGATTGCTTCTTGAGCATCTTGGTGGTCTTCCTCACCATGAGAGCAATCTCCACATCTTCATCATCATCTTCACTTGTGGATTCAAGAGAAGTGTACTTGACTTGAGCTTTGCCTTTCTTGTCGGCCTTGAGTGCCAAGTCTTTCTTCTCTTCTTTCTTGGATGATGATCCATCTTAAGGAGTGATCTTCTTGTACATCTCATGAGCATTGATCTTCCCCAATATTTGAGTGGGGGTTGCATTGGAGAGATCCGTTTGATGAAGTACGGTTACAATGTGACCATACTTCTCAATTGGAAGAGCATTGAGGATTCTCCTTGCAACCTCGGCCGGTGAGATTTGAGTGAGTCCAAGGCCGTTTACTTCATCTACAATGATATTCAAGCGAGAATACATGTCATTAGCACTTTCATTAGAGAGCATTTTGAAAGAATTGAGCTTGTCAATGATGAGATAATATCGTTCCTCTCGCTCATTCTTAGTTCCCTCATGGAGCGCACAAATGTCTGGCCATAGTGCATGGGCATTTTTGTGGTTCCTCACACGATTGAACACCTCTTTGCTAAGGCCTCTAAAGTTGATGTTTCGAGCCTTAGCATTCCACTTCTCGTGCTCTTCCTCAATGGGTGTGTGGGTTGCGCCGGGTTTGGGAGTGGGGTACCCTTGTGTGGCGGCTTTGTGAACACCAAGGTCCACCGCCTCAAGGTATGCCTCCATACGAATCTTCCAATAAGGAAAATCGTTACCGTCAAAGACGGGAGAGGGGCCATCGTGACAACCGGACATCCTTTCTCTTGGCGGTTAAGCCAAATTAATGAGCAACAAGGCTCCGATACCAATTGAAAGGATCAAGGATGCCCAAGAGGGGGGGTGAATTGGGCAACTAATAAATTTTTCACAAATCAATTCAACCTATCGCAATTTGCCCAATGTCACCCCACAAGTGCTTGTGTCAATTCTATTCCTAAAACAAGTTATGCAACCTAGAGCCAAGTCCTATCACAAGTATACTACTCTAGGAAAGTAGAGAACACAAAGAAAATACGGGAATGTAAAGAGTTAGAAAGATAAATCCGGTTTTTCCCGAGGTATCGGAGAGTCGGCACTCCCCACTAGTCCTCGTTGGAGCACCCGCGCAAGGGTGTAGCTCCCCCTTGATCTTCGCAAAGACCAAGTGTGTAATACCCCTGGTATTACTGCATAATTAAACTGTCCATGTCATCATGTTTAATTTGATCATTTGTATATGATTGTGTTTAGGGTGCTAGAGTGATTGGATTTCATTGGTTGTGTAATTAAGTCCCCAATCAAAAGTTAAAAATAAAATTAAATATAAATCAAATTAAGCCCTAGGGTTGACCTAAAACCCTAATTCAAAATCTATATTGAATCTAAGGAAAATGTCTTAATGAAAGTTGTATAAATTTTAAAATGGAACAACTTTTATTTTTGGAGATTTTGAAGTTATGTTCCAGAAATTCAAATTAAACTCAAATTACTATGTTTAAATTTAAATTTGAAACCTCAATTTCAAAAATATTAGGAATTTGACAAAACCTCCTTAATAAGAGTTGAAAAGCTCACTGAAAGGAACAACTTCTATTTTTACCATTTCTCAAGTTGTTGAGAAAAATTAAAAGTAATTTTAGAATTTCAATTTTGAAATTCAAAACCCTTTTTACCCCTTTTTCTGTAGATTGAAAATTTGACCGAATTTGAACATACTTCAAAAAGCAAAAGTATTCTACACAAAATTCTCCACAAATTTTATTTTGGGACCATGCTCAGATTCAGCTTGGGTATGGCACAATTGGATGAAATAGCATTTGACCTAGGAGCCCTAGCTACAGTAAACTGGGGGGTCCCCTGCTTCCGCCGTACGCGCGTGCCGCGCCGCGCGCCGGTCCGCCGTCCGGCCAGCCGGGGCCGGGGCACCGCCGCGTGGTGTGCCGCAGGGGGGCCCCGGGACACCTCGTCCTTATCCCTTTCCCCTTCCGCAGCTTAAATGGCGACGAGCACCTTCTTCTCCCTTCCTTTCCACCGTCGAGCCGCCTCGGATCCCGGCCAAATTCGCCAAGCTCCAATCACTCCTATCTTCTCCATCTCACAGCTACCTAGCCATCTCCCTCCCGCACCGTTTGCCACACTCGGTGTGGGCGGTAGTGGTCTGTGCTCGTCGGAACATCGTCGCCGTTCCCAGGACAGGTCGGAGCGCCGCCGCAAGCACTCCCCATGTGCCTAGCCCACCTCGGTGAGCCTCCACCTCCAAACTCTCACGTTTTGGCTTGCCTATTCCTGGTTGATGCTCGTGCGCGTGATGGTTTCCCTTCTGGTGCCTTAGAATCGCCGGAACGGGGTGGTCGCCGTCGAGTCCGACCTGCTGTTTCCGACCGCCATCGTCAAGCTTGTCGTTCCGAGCCTTCTCCGTCTCAACCACCTGTCGATTCATGATCTCGGTAAGCTCTGTGGTACCCTCTATGTCGCCGGTTTGGCTTGTGATGATCCGTAGGTCTCGGAATTTGAGTCGCTGCCGCGGTGAGCCGCCATGGCCGCTCTCGGTCGAGCTTGGGAGGCCGGGGAGCGGTACGGAGTCCGTAGCTGGGGTGCGGGTGCTAGTGGGGAGCTCGTCGGAGTGTTGCTCTCACCTGTGTCGGTTCCGCCGGCACGGCCGCGCCGGTGGCGCAGAGCCGCCGCGCGCGTGCGTGTGTGGGAGTCGGCGGGAGGAAGAAGAAAGGGGGAGAGAGGGAGTGACTGACGGGCGGGGCCCGTTTGGCAGTGGCGCAGGGAGAGAGGGAGTGACTGACGGGCGGGGCCCGTTTGTCAGTGGCGCGGGGCAGAGGGAGGCCGCGCTGGGCCGGCCTGCGTGCTGTTGGGCCGACCCGGGCCAGTTTTGCGTTTTCTTTTTTTCGGGAATTTCCAAAGGGTTTTCTATTGATATTTGAAATGAATAGTTCTGCGCTTTAATCTTTTTGTGGCAATTAATATACTGCACCAAAAATTATGGAAATTTTTGTGAATACTCTCTGTAGTGTGTAGTATTTTATAAAATATTAAATATAGGTTTTGAACACTTTCTATAGTAGTTAAAAATCAGTATATTAAATCAAAAATGCAACTTTAGGCATTTTTAATTAATTCTCTGTAATTCCAAAAATCATGAAATTTTATTTTGCACTGTTATAAGTCAAGATCTATCTGTTTGTGAAGTTTGAGGTCAAATGGAAATAATTTAATTAAGTATTAATTATATGCTTGGTTAATTGATTAATAAAATAAATAGGAAATTTTGGTGATTAGGGTTTGATGTGGATTTCGGATTGATTGTAGTTCTAGGTCAAACACCCTTATGACCTAGGGCACCTTACTCTAGTATGATTATGACTAAGTGATGAGGTACAGTTATGCTTGAATTAGGCCATTATTTATTCTGGGATTTTGCACTTGTCATTTTATGTTGCATCGCATTGAAACATTCATCATTGCATGCGTATAGTGACCGAGGAACCGGAGGTAAAAGTGAAGGGAGCCACTGAGGAGATTGTTCTCGAGGTCGTTCTGGATTTTGACATCTGTGGTACTGGTCCGGATCTGACACTTCACGCAATCTAAGGCAAGCCCCGGTGCATTTAGCCCTTCCTTGTGTTTTAAAAATTTTATCACCTTGAGTTAAATAATTGCATCAGGTTGATAGGAGTTGATTGTCACCTACTTGCTACATGACCTGCCTTGATATATAACCCCAAAACCTGTTTTAAAAATGAAAATGTTTGAAAATGCTTAGCCCTGCTCTTTAAAGTTAGTTTTGCATAAAACGCTATTTTCTGAGTTATGATGATATACTAGAGATGGATATGAATTTGCAACCTTGCGGGTGACTTGCACTTGGGTTAGAGTCCCAATGTATTGTCATCGACGGATTGGAAACCTTTCGGTTGGTCTTGCACTTTGGGTTAGAGTCCCGATGCATTGCCGCCGTCGGAAAAATGAAAACGAAAAAGGAAGTCCGTTCGGATGGATGTGCACATGTGGCGGCGTTCCCATGTCTTGTCACCGACGGGCACGGATTTGGAACCGTTCGGCTACTTTGTACTTGAGTTAGAGTCCCAATGCATGGTAACCAACGGAAAACTGTTTTAGGGATCGTTCGTTGTCGGCCTGCTGGATCGAGACTTTGCAACTAGCCACATACTACGGGAAGCCTCTGACTCCGGTGGCTCTACTGCTGTAACCGACGACCACGCACTGGGAGTGGAGAGATGGCGAGAGTGGTGTGTACCCTCGTGGCCGGCGTGCCTGGAGATTAGAGGAGTACTGTGCTCTCGGGTGGCGCAGGACCGGTTCCGGGGTATGAAAAACCGTGGTAGGCGGGGTTGGTATATGCAAGCTTAAGTGCTACATATGCAGTGTGGATAGGGATCCCCAGCTGGGTACTTTCTGGATTCGAATCCACGTTGCTCCTCGGTTAATGGAGACTTAATCCACTGACTTACACCGAAAAGTGGTTCGAAACTGGGTGCTTTTGAGAATGATTAACCAATTGAAAGAATGTGACATATAAAAAGGAATAGGGAACTATGGTTATGATTAAAATAATATTGAGATGAAATATTGAAATAGGATAGTAATGCTTTTCCGCAAAACTCTTGAACTCTTGCTATTGCCTTACCTTGACTCCCCTCAGCCTGCATTCCTGAGTCTAATTTTACACCTTTTCGTCGGGTAAGTCTTGCGGAGTACCCCAGTACTCAGGGTTTGTTAACCCCTATTGCAGGAAGTCAGCAGCCGGAGGTCTATCTTGCTCCCCGCTGCGGGATGCTCATTGTGAAGGAACTGATGATGAATGATATTGGGTCCTTGGGCAGGGTCCGTATTATTATGTGTATCTGCTACCCTGATGCTTCCTCTATTTAGGTCTAGATTGTAATAACTGTACTTGAGTTTATATTTGAACATCTGATTTGTAACCTATGTACTATAAAGTCTTCCGCACCTTTACTCTGATGTATTTTATTATAAAACGTTGTAACCCTGTAATGGCTTCGCAATGGGATCCTGTCGGAGAATAAGGGCGCTTATGTAGCCAGGCAGAGCCCGCCTAGATCATCTGAAACACGGGCCCGGCTGTCAGATGTCATTAGTGGCGATGACAGGTGCATGTGGGCCACGTGATTTAGGCGGTTCTGTTACAAAGTGCTCTCTACGGGCTGATCCTTTGCCTCTCCGGTGCGGTGGATCTCCCACAACCTGCTCACAACTTCGACTTGGGCTGCCCACAAGCTCTCCAAACGGTCACCAAGCCCCCAATCGCCACCAAACCATCTAGGTGATGCCGATCACCAAGAGTAACAAGCCTAGACTCTCACTTGACCAAGAACAAGGCCAAAGAGGGTGATGGATGCACACAAGTCACTCTTGATCTCTCTAGGGAAGAAGCTCACAAGCAATGGAGTTCACTCAATGCTCCCTATGGCTCTTGCTCTCTCACATGATCAATAAGGGTTCCTTCAGCTGTTAGAAGTGGCCAAGAGAGATAGAATAGAGGCTTTGGTGGAGTATAAATACTCACACTCTCCAAAACTAGCCGTTTCTCAGTTTCCTGCGAACCGTCGGACCATTCACCACGGTCCGACTCTCACAGTTGCACTGTGCTCAGACCTGTGCTAGAGGAGCGTCGGACCGAACTCGATGGTCCGACGCTCCTCAGTCCGACGCTTTTGAACAGCTGGCACAGTGCCTCTCAACGGCTATAAAACGGATCAATGGTCCGACGCACACCGTCGGACCAAGTCCGACGCTCTTTTACGCTGCGGGAACCTCTCTGGAAGCGTCGAACGCTAAGAACCATTAGTCCGACGCTCACTCTCTCGAAGGTCCGACGCTCGCTGAACACTCAGAGGCACCGTCGGACTCTGGCCAATGGTCCGACGACCATCCAGCCAGGGTCCGACACTCCCTGGCACGCTGAGAAACGTCCAGGGGCTGCCACGTGTCGTCGGACTCTAACTATTGGTCCGACGCCCATACTAGATAGAGTCCAACGCCTCTAATTTGATCAAAACTTCGCCGAATCGAAAACTTTCCAAAACGAAGTTTGATCCTCTCTCTCTCTCAAGAGTCTCCCTGTGCTGTCTAGAGCTATGTTGGACAAGTATGCATCACATCTACACTCTCTAATCTTGCTCTAAGTCAAGCTACCCATCCAAACCTCTCTTAATAGCACGGTCAAAGAGAAAAATAAAACCTAAGACTACGCCAAGTGTCTCTCAACTCCAAACGACACTTGGCACTAGCCTATCACCGTCTTGTCTTCCATTTTTTAAAAACCGAATCGAATTCCATCGCTAGGGGTTTGAACCTACATGTTATTATGACCTAACCTCTAGGTTATCCTGCAAAACACACGTTAGTCATAATAACCGTCTTGTTATCATTAATCACCGAAACCACTAGGACCTAGATGCTTCACACACCACATTAGCATCTAGGAATTACATCATCACTACTGTGAACTAATTAAGATGAAACAACTGGTAATCTCAAGACAAACGAATTTAGGATGTCAACTCAACTGGTTATCTGTGACAGTTTACAAGGCGTCAGAACTCCCCGAGCCCAGAGCGTGCTGATGTTCTGTAATGTGGTTGATATAGCTGCAAGAGAGTTAACACGCCTAGAGAAGATGCTGTAGCCACAGCAGCTCGCATATTGTTGTGCCTCCCTAGCATTTCAGACTACCAGTGACAACTGACACCGCACAAATCTGCCAAGGGTGACTGCATATACCTGCATGAAGAACGGGAGTGGATTGGATGGAGAAGATTTATTCAAGAATGTAATTGTCCGTTGCTGTCTTGCACTACTTCGGCAGCCGCTGATCCGAACTCAGGAGATGGCATCCTCGAACTCGTGCTCTGTGGCGACGTGACCAGGAGCAGAGCCTGCAAAAGAGATTGCTAATCGGTCCTACTCTCTCCATCCTAAATTATTGATATTATTTTCGATTTTCGTGTCACGAGTTTTGATTCAATTTATAGAAAATACGTACTATCTTTCTATGTCCAAATAATTTTATTAAAAAATTAGATTCAAAGATCATTTTAATGATACTAAGTTATATACCATAAATATTAATATTTTTTAAAATAAATTAGTCAAAGAGTTTTCTTAGAAAGCGAAAACGATAACTATTTTGGAACGGATAGAGTTGTTACCAAACTGCAGGCAAGACCGGCCGTGAGAATGGTACGTGGCACCAAAACCACCTGCTCGGCGCCTTCTACCCCCGCTGCAGAGGCGGCAGCAGTGGAGGCGTCAACTCGCTGCAGATGTATATGATTTGCACGCTGGAATAAGAAACATAGTACTGTACTAAATAAGAAGCCACTAAAATAACTTGGAACTCTTAGAGCCATACTGACTCAAAGTAGTTCTAAATACCTGACATAAGAGACATTTCAAGTCTAACAGAGCATCCAAATGTACAGCTACACCGAAAGCAGTTAAGTTCAGAAGCCATTACAAAAGCGTACATAATGCTAAACTAGCTGGAAACATAGTTCTTGGCGCCTGTAAATTGTTGTGCCGTTGCATCTCAGTACGAAACCAGGCCTTTGTTTCCATCAGGGCTGCTGGACCTTGAGCTGCTGCTGCGCCTGCGGTTGTATTTCGAGCTCTCCCTCTTGGCTGGGGCAGCATCAGGAGATCTGGATCTCACGGGGTCCGGGCTCTTTGACCTGGACCTATTGGCAGGGGGGCTGCGGCCACGGTGGTCAGGATCGCCTCCATAGTGACCTGATCGAAGCCTATCATGCACATTGCGTCTTGGTTCTGCAGGGCTGCGGCTACGTCTTGGGCTCGGGCGGCGATATCCTCCGCGGTCATGACGCCTTGCTGGACTGCGTGACCTGCTCCTGCTTCGGCCTCTTCTTGGGTACCTAAAGTCATGGACGTTAGTTAACAATTTTGAGCCACTGCTAAGTAGCATGGCTTCACAGAATGGTAGGAATAGTATAGAACAAATTGAAAGGAAAACAGTTTTAGTTTTATCATGACAATGGAAAAGGTGCTTGATCTTGTAAGTGGTGCATGGTTATCTGGTGCTTGCAAATGTAATAATTAACATAATATTTGAAGATAAAAATTAACCATGCAATCACGTGTTCAGTATCCACAATACCAACAAACTTGGGATTTAATCAAACCAGGTAAACTATGAAAGGGATGAACACAAAATACTATTTTGTTACCAGGCACAAAATGTCTTTGGGAGGGAGGTAGAGAAGTTGAGGAAGAGAGACAGTTAAAAGCTTACAGTAATGGCAGGTTTATCTAGATTGGATTTTTTTCTCGAAAACACCGGAGAGTTGCGCATCATTATATTAAGAAGAAAGAAAGGGGCTAGAGCCCTACAATACACGCCACACATTCGATATGATAAATCACTTGATATCATGTTCTTTACTTGTTGGTGCTATTCTTTTTACCCATGAGTAATAATAGTTTGAATAATTTAAGCATTAGAACCAATTAGCAATGCCTTCCAACTGGCCATTTACAATGAGCAGATTGCTTCCTAGAAACAAACTTACACTATTATACCCAATGGCATTAAACAAGCATAAATAAGGATATAGCATAATAGTTGGGAAGAAACAGGTTGTTTCTCTCAATTTTAATGAGATAAGTAAAGCCCTGCAAGAATACCACTTCAACGCATAAGAAATACCAACCTGGATGGGCTATTGGCTCTTGGCGAGCCACGGTATCTCCTTACTGGTGAGCGTCTACTGTAAGGACCATTTCTTCCATACCTGAACATGATGGGAAATCAGTATAAATGCCAAATCTGTCAAGTTTGAGAAACAGTCTAATTTCAAATTTACCTATTGAAATTGTTCCATCTATCATCTCTCCCTCCATCGTAGCGGGGTCGAACAGGGGGACGCTCAGGAGATGGCGTTCTGTATCGGCGCGCATACCCATACTTCTGAGTAAAACCACGTCCTTTCCTGATTCGTTGAGGCTGCCCATTGTCGGCAGAACCGACAGCTAAATCTTTACCATTGGTGGACACAGGTTCATTGCTTGGGAGGTGCCTTTCTGTACCAGTTCTAGACATGCCAGCCTCTGCATTATCACCACCAACATTGCCATCTACATTTACTGGCTTAATTAAATTTACATCATCCTGGATGGGATTAATCCTGGAGCTTGCAGCTGGATCATTCCTGCGTTTAGAAAAAAAGGTGTGCATTAGCCACTCAAAAATAACATCTCAAAGTTAAACAGTACAAACTTTGCTCTGTTGATGGTAGTAACAGGAATCCAAAAGGAACATGTGGTCGATAATCAAAACATGAAATAGGCATACCTATCTTCTGAATTGTAATTTCCAGATCTGTCATCAGCCTCATTGTCATCTTTGTTTGAGGGTTTACTTCCATCATGAGATTGTGATCGGTTGACGGTAGTAACTGATTGTTTGCCTTTGTCTACATCTTGAAAAGTTCTTCCTTGTTCTGAATTTGTCATCTTGGTACTCTCTTTATCTGCTAGAGGGGCAAAATGATTACTACTTCAAAATTAAAAACAAAAAAGTGAGGCAAAGTGATCCCAGAATACTACAAACTTATAAATTATATATAATATAATGGTAAAAAGTAAAAAACTATAAATAATATAATATATGAAACTTCAAACCATTAGAAGTAGATATTGTAGTATATCCCATTAAGTTATCAACAGTAGCTTTCATATAGAAAAAAGGTAATTTTTTCATTCATGAGAAAGTGCTCCATTTCACTTATGACTGGTATCAAAAGAAAAATATAAAGATTGTTTAGTGAAAAACACATCACCATCGATAAACAGTGAAGATTAATGATAACACGAATAAGGCACTAGGGAGACAGACAGGACTTTTATTTATTTATTTAATTGATGCTAAGAAGGTATTACCAATGTAATAAACAAAGTAGCAGCAGAAAAAAAAAATCCAACACAGGATTCCTTTTAGCTAGACAATGCAAGCTCACAAGCAGAAATTGTCCAGCATTGGAGAACTGGTTTTAGCAGGCCAGAAATATATGCACTCAAACTGAAGTCCGCAAGGATATGTTGATAGCAAATATATAACACACATTAAATCTAATGGAATTAGATTACCACCTTTCGGCAAGGAACGCTTGGTACGATGGCCGTCATTTTCACTATCAGAACTGCTGTTATCTGTCTTTGAGCTTTCTGAATCGTCACTTGAACTCCCATAGCTCCTAAAGATTAAACCACACCAAAAAGGAGGAATTTGAGCAAGAAGTCATCCCATGCTAACGAAGTAGTGACATTATGCAGGTTATTAACATTTTACCGTCTAGATCGCCTTTTGGATCCTCTAATCTTTTTCTTACTCCTTGTATGTTTACCCTTCCTCTTTGTGGGCTTGCGCTTATCCTTCTTAGATCCTTTTCTTCTCTTATGCCTATGATCACTGGACGAGCTAGTATCCATGGATGACTGTGATTCTGAATCAGAGCCACTATCTGAAGAATAGGACAATGAATCTGAAGTATCTGAGCTATATGAATCAGATGAATAGTGTTTTCTCTTCTTTTTTTGCTTATGATCACCGGATGCTTTTTTTAATTTGGCTCTCCTTTCGGCGTTGGAGTTACCATCTGCCATTCTTAGTTTTTTTTCTGCAAAAAAAGTGGCAATGAGGAAGATAAGCAGGAAGAACATAAAAATATTTGCAGTTGTACATTGTATTCGTCTATTTATACCTTTCTCTCCCTTTAGCAGATCTTGAGAATTGGTGTTGGAAACTTCACCACAGTCTACAATTTTCACTTGACAAGAAGGATTTCCAGTTTCACTACCAACTGCTTCAAGCTTTTTAAGCAAAGCTATTCCACTGACCACCTTCCCAAAGACCACATGCTTGCTACAAATATTACAATTTGAAATTCATTTAGAGTTGCTGGACCATGGAGAATAGGCAGGAAATGTAAGATGAGATATTGCAGGTAATTAGGAACTAATGGCATCAAATACTGTAAACAAAAGTGCAGTACACTATCTAGTGGTGTGGCATGTTGTAAACATGTATTTCTAAAACTTCCTAATGCAATGATACTCACCTCCCTTATGAATTTGAATAAAAAAAAAGTAAATACAATACATGATACAAGTTGGTTGTCATCATCACTTACTTTAAATCATTACTTGCCACAATGTCATTAATAAATTTTCTAACAGTATTAGTTTTGGTTGTGACTAGAGAACTGAGAATCCAATAAAGCCAAGTGACTGAAGAACAAGAAGCAATACCCATCAAGATGAGGTAGAGGCTTGAATGTAATAAAAAACTGTGACCCATTGGTGCCTGGTCCAGAATTTGCCATGGACAGGACACCAGGCTGATCATGCAGTAGCTTGAAGTTTTCATCTGTAGAACACATGATGGAACGAAAGAAAAGTTCAGTAAAAGCTTAACAGGTAGCTAACAAACAAATTTTGTGATTGATACAAATTTCAATGTAGCTAGTAACCTGGAAATTTTCCACCATAAATGCTCTCTCCACCTTTTCCTGGAAATAGCATGCAACATTGAGCTTACAAAGTACACTACAGCAAGAAGTCATTTGAAAGAAGCAGCCTGGGCTAATGAAGCAATACCATCTCCTCTTGAAAAATCACCACCCTGCAGGAAGGAAATTTGACAAGATTAGTTTGAAGAAAAGAGATGTCAAAGTGCAAAGCTGCATGAATAGAAGAAAGGTCAACTGCATGAATTTCCATGTAGCTCATGCTCAGTATTTCGATCCCAATCTCTAGCTAAGAAATACGCGGCATCCAGATCAGTAGCTATCTTTAAATACCTGAGCAACAAACCCTTTAACTATGCGATGGATATTCGTTCCCTTATAATATAGTGGTTTCTTTGTAGATGCTCCAAGGCCTCTTTCACCTACATGTTGAGCAGAGGCTAAGACTTAGAACTTGAACATATCCTATAGGAGCAACTCAACCCACGCACACTGCTGTTTCACAGAATGGAACCAGAATTACCAGTACAAAGTGATCTGAAGTTTTCCGCAGTCTTTGGAACCACATTTGCGAATAACTGCAAAACAATCGCCGTAAATTAATATGGTGCCTGTCACCATGTCCTTCGCAGCTGAAAATAATGAGCCGCTGTGGAAGGGAAAAAAAAAAAAACACATGCTGCTGCAAGCTTTACAACCTCGAACGTGATCCTCTCGGTGCTGCCTCCGCCGATTGATATGTCCAAGAAAACGTGGGGATTCTTAACCTTGGGCATGGTTGCCCCACCCACTTGGGGTCACCTGCAGGTGTGACAAACGAAAAAATCTTTAGCAACATCCCTCAAGCGAGGCATGGAATATCTAGCTAGCACGCATGAGAATCCCAGACCACCGCATCGTCTTCTACTGGCGGATTTACGTCACCAGGAAGGAACTAACGAAAAAATGGCTGCTATCAGTAGCACTCCCACAACATTAGGGCACGAGGGCTACAGTGCGCTCGATCTCGAACCGAGCCAAACCGAATGGGATCGAAACAGAGATGAGTCTGATTGGTGCTATGCAAGAGTAGCAAACAAATCCAGCAGGGACTAACCGTATGGATGGATAGAGAAGGAAAAAACAAAGGTTGGGTTTAGCCATAGATTTCGTCTCGAGCCACCCAAGCGAGACGGGGAGAGCTTACCGAGGAGTTGGGATGGATCTCCGCCCGGCACCGTTGCAGGTGGCGGCGGGAGGATGAACCGATGAGCCGCCGGCGGCGGCTACGGGAGGGCAGCGAGGTGGGCAGAGGATGTGGTGGGGGGCGCGCTCCGGCGGCGCGTGCACTGCAGCAGGGCAGGTGCGGGGGAAGAGGAGGCGGCCAGGGTTCCAATGAGTGGTGACGGTGTGCATGTGCGCTCTGTTGGGCCGGATTATTCACCGTGGGCCGTGGCCGTACACAACTCCGGCCTGGCCTATCTGCCTTTCTATTTTTATTTCTTTATTAATTTATTATTATTCCTCCACACATAATGCAGGATTTTCTTTCTTTCTTTCTTTTGATCCGTACAATGCAGTGCAGGATGTTGGTGTACTCCCAAAACGAACTGAAGTGAAAGCACGATTTCATTAAGCAAAACAAGCACGCTAACAGCCTGTTTGATTTGCATCACGAGTTCATGCAGAGATATCAATACTAGACTAATGAATGATTGCGTTCTTGTCAAATGGATCCGGAAAATTCACCAAGAGCCAGATACTCTTTGGTTCCAACTTCTTAAAGCTAAATATGTGGAGGAGACTAAATTTTTCTCTTCTAAAGCAAAGGGAGTTTCTCAGTTTTGGAAAGGATTACACAAAGCTAAACATCTCTTAAATGGGTAGTCAGTTTTTAAAATTAGCAATGGGGAGAACTGTAGATTTTGGCAAGATTGTTGGCTCTATGAGGCTCCTCTCAAGATTTATTTTGAGGATTTGTATAAGATGGTGAAAGACCCTAAGTGTACTGTGGCTGGCTGATTGTTGGATAGACCAATGGTGGTTTGTTGATTTTAGGAGAACTTTATCCAATGAGGAGTTTCAGAGGTGGACTATGTTATATGATGAACTGAAACATATTTCTTTAGATCCTAATCGTGGTGATACTGCTCTGCAGTAGCTAGTTACATCTGGAAGTGTAGGATACCTATGAAAATTAAATTCTTCCTTTGGAAAATGTTCAATGATAAATTGTAGGTTGGCAGTCGGTTGAGTAAAATAGGTTGGAGGGGAATAGTAATTGCTACGTTTGCGGAGTCTTAGCATCCATTGATCACATTTTCTTCGAGGGTGTGTTGGCTAGATTCATTTGGGTTGTGGTTAAAGAAGTCTTTGAGCTGGAGGTAGTTCCACGCTCTCTTAAAATAGTTTTCGGAGGATTGGCTTCAAGGCAAGGCGCCCTTTACTGACATGCTTGATTTTATTCCTTTTTCTTGCTTTGGCCTAGACACTTGAAAGGTTCCTTGTTTGGTTTTGGTAATTGAGTGATAACTTAGATGGACTAATATGTGTTTAAGTATTAATTACACAGGTGATTAGTCCACAGGTAATGTGTATGAGCATCTATGCCATGGAGGTGGATATGGCTTAGAGAGTGTTGCCTAGCTCACACATGTGGTGATGAAGGAGTTTAATGCATGAGACATGACATGGAGTCATGTGGCTAGGTGGAGAAGATTAAGACAAGGCTTTGCGCCGACGGACCGGTTGCAAGTGTGAAGGGCAAGTCGGGTGATGGCTTGGCGCCGATGGACCTAGCGCAACAGTGAAGAGCAAGCAAGTCGAGGAATCGATGAACCAAAAGCCATGTGATGATATGAAGTGGATCATATCATTCACGAGGTGTTGGTGCATGTATTGCACCGGCATCGACCAAGGTGTTGGAGAAGGAGATGAAGACGGAAGATTGGAATGGAAAGCCCAAGGCAAAAGTATAACTTAGGGCGTTTCCATTTCACCGGTCTAAGGTTGAGTAGAGAAGTGCTTGATCGGGATTTAGAATAGATGGCCATACTATCAAGAGGGGCAAACTTGTTTGCATATCGGTCATCTAGTGCCACTTGAGTGATCTAACTTTACATACGTTGCTAGGATCGAGTGGCGCAGTGAAAAGAGAGAAAATCCTTTGTGAAAATGTTTGTGAAAAGCTAACACACATGCACTTGAGGTTGAACACTTATGATGTTAGCACATTTACAAAGGTGAAGGTGTTTGGAGGTGAAGTTGTGAGGAAGAGAAGGTTTGGTTCTCTCTCCTCCTCCTACCGAGCTTGCGAGGCAGGATTCAGAGGTTTTCGGAGGAGAGGAGTAGCGTCGGACGCTAAGGAAGAGGGGCGTCGGACCATTGACTTCGGTCCGATGGCTAACCCTAACCTGTGGCGCAAGCGTCGGACGCTGGCAGCAGTGCGAGCGTCAGACTATTATGTCCGTCCGATGCTAGCAGGCGGTTGTGAGAGTTGGACGCTGGGGAGAGCGTCAGACTCTGGCCGTCGGACTATTTCCTCAGAGTCCAACGGTGCAGCGCGATGGTGGCATGCTGTGCGCAGCGTTTGATAGAACCGACCAATTTATATGAGATTAAGCATGATTACCCCCATTTAACACGTTGGTATACATATACTCTCTCTCATATAAACCCGGTAGTCCGCCGAGTGTCACGAAGAACCTCGGTAAATCAACTTACAACAGGATCGTACTGATTAAGGAAACATCAATTACAAGCACAGAGATCACAGCGGAAATTTATTACAAACAGAGTAATATAGTTATTACAATACCAAGTTCTAATATTATACATAAAGTATTTGGTTTTGAAAACCATTTATTCAAATCCATAAAACACTGCCATACTCACATATATCTCCATACATAGCAAAGGAGAGTATAAGATATATGACCATGCCCTGTGGTCTTTACTCCTCTGCATCCATGGTAGGGTTATTACAGGTAAGGCAATAGCCTTCATACAGCACATCACCTGCAACATTGGGAATAAAACCCTAAGTACTCAATTGTACTCAGCAAGACTTACCCGTCAGAGAGTAAATAAAAAGACTCTCAAGGATATGCAAGGCTTTATTTGGTGGGGTTCATGGGGTAGCATATTTTGCGGAAAAAGCGTACTATCATATATCCTTTGTCCAAAGTTTTAAGTACCAACTTATCATGGAGCTAAGTAGAACTACATTAGCAAGCCTTTATAAAGTGAATCACCTAATAATTGATAGGAAAAGAATCTCATTCTCACATCATCATTTTATAATGAGTTGTTGCTACGTTTCTGGCACATGGATAAGTTTCTCCTAATCGGGAGAGACGGCGATTCGAATCGATTTAC
Organism: Eremochloa ophiuroides; assembly: GCA_038502445.1. Lineage (NCBI taxonomy): Eukaryota > Viridiplantae > Streptophyta > Magnoliopsida > Poales > Poaceae > Eremochloa > Eremochloa ophiuroides. Next base: position 13,552,288 of record JAHLJS010000001.1, on the reverse strand, counting down.
ACTAGCTGGGTAAGCCCGTATCACACACCCTTACGAACCCGTTCAAAGTTTGTATTATGTTGGGTAGCTTTTCACTCTATTCGGGATACCGTGGGCTTGATCCACAGTGCAAGGCTCAGGGGGCAGCCGGTGCCAGGATGCACAGGCTGTGCCTGCCCTTGGTCAAACCCTGTCCCACCGCACATCCTTTCTCTCCGCCAGCGATGCACTGCAGTTCAAATCCCAGCCCGACTAGTAGTGCTATAGCTTCACGGTCGAAACGACTTATTCGGCCGTTATGTGAAGGTACGTTCAATCTTAACCATTGACCAAAATACGGATTTAGTTCATAGTCAAGTTTCACAGGCAGGATCCAAAGGTGCATGTCTAATCGACATCAATGACCATAATGGCACACCATATCCCATCTGAAATTCATATCTTATGATTCTTTATCAATATCTATTCACCTGATTTACTAAGCATGACTAAGCATAAGACTAACCAATACTAGTATTATCAAGAAACTCTCCTTTCTAAACAAGGTAGGTAATGCATCAACGGTTTGACTATAACTCATCAATTTAATGCATAAACTGTAATTTAATAATATTCAAGTGGAATTTTAAAACAGAAATAGAGGGGTGATAAAATGTCCGGCGCTTGTCTCGGCGAAAGGTAGTGGGTCCATGATTAGGACACTCCGGAAGTAAGTCAGTATTCAGTTCTTCGCCTTTGGGTAACAACTCCTGTGGGCTCTCCTCGATTATCTCGTGCTCGACGAGATTTTCTTCTTCCTATCCTATATGTATGAATATGATGTATACATGAAAATAATGCACCATGATATGTTAGATGATACGATATGATGACATGATGTGTGGTGAAATGCATTTATGAAACCTTAGTTGGCACAATAGGGTTTTAGGTTGTATTGGTTACATGGAATGATAATCTTGTTCTTATTTATTTTACTGAGTACGTGCATATTTCTTCTCCGGTAGAGAAGTTTACAATCCAACCAAGTAACACTTGAATAGGCATGATATGTTATTCACGATAAAGTTGCAAGCCAACAAAACCTATTCCTATTTGCTTAATAAAGCATAACATGTTGGTTTTTAGTCATAAGGCAAAGTTAAACTAGCAAAGTACTACCATTGCCATGGAACAGCAAAGGTGGGTGTTTCATGGTCTTCAAACAACATACCAAAATCACTTAATTTGACTATACATCATTTCCATGTATTATGTGTTTTATTTGCTAAAGAAAAACACTATTTAAACTAGGTTTAAAATAGTTATAACAGTGGAAGTGTTCAAAACAGTACCAAACTTTTTGTGAAGATAAACAGTAGCACTAATAGCACTCACACAAATTTTCAGAATTTTTGGAATAATATTTTAAGCTATAAAAATCACTAAGTATCTCATTTACTAATTAAAAGGATGATTTCTAGTTTCTGTTGAAAGTACAGAAAATGCCTAACTAATATTTTTCTATGAAAGTTCATGTTATACAGAGCATACATATAATTTTTCATGATTTTATCACTGGTCAATAAATAGTTATAGAAATAACAAAAACAGCTACTATTCATTTTAATAGGGAATGAATGAAAATGAAATAAAAAGGAAAACAGACACGGGCTCGAATTCGGCCCAGCTCGGCCCTAAAGGCACAGAAGCAGCCCAGGTCGGCCTCCCAGCGCGTGCGCCTGGTGGTTTTGCAGAAAGGCCTCTCGGAGTTTTTAGAAAACAACCCGCAGTCCTACTTAACACTATTTAACTGAGTCTAGACTTCACGAATAACCCCCTGACCTATTTCCAATTCTAATTAACTGGTCCCTGGATCTCTTCCCGAGTTGACCGACATTGCCGCGACCTTGACCGGCGGTTGCCCGGCGATACAAGGCATCTCCGACGACGCTGAGGGTACCTCCGAGCTCAGGGTAACATGGCGCATCGATCTAGGTAGGTTTTAGGTTCAGACGTGAGCTATGGCCATGGTGGTGACGAACAGAGCGGCACGGCGGCGCTGGTCACAGTCGTGCTCACCGTCTCCGGCGATGTCAAGCTCAACCAAGTACTGTTCTAGCCTAGTGATGAACTGGTAAGGCTCTAGGGTGAGTTTTGGGGATTGGTTGAACATCAGTTTAGCTCTGTGACGGGCACAGTGGCTCGGCGGCGAGAGCACGGCGGTGGCAAGCCATGTTCCGGCCGAACCATGACGGTAGCCGTTTAAAATTCTTACTCCTATGGCTTCTACGACTCACGTATAGCACAAAACATGCATCAAAACGAATTGAAACGGCACAGCGGAAGCTAGTCCCGTGCATCCGCATGGTATTTTAAAAAAACAGGAGCACAGGGACGGCGCCGAGCCGTAGAGTGCTCACCAGCGGCCTAACGATGACGAGATCTAGTCAGGGTGGAAGAACAGCTCGTGGCGAAGCTCTGTGTGCAAGCAATTTGGCAGTGGTGCAGTGGCTACGGCCAATTTCACCGGCAACCCGAGGCTACCGGTGCTGGCCGAGGAGGATGGTGTGAGAAGAACGGCGGCCTCCGGCGGCTTTTATAGGCACGGGCTGGGGTAGTGAGGTGGCCAGCGAGTTCGCGAGTTCGGCTACGCATCCAGGGAGGTGGCAAAGTGGCCGAGGCGACGAGAATACGCCGGTGGCGCCACGGAACTCCGGTGAACAGAGAGGAGAGAGCAATGGCGAGCTGCCACCGGCGAATTCCAACCGTCCGGGGCGCTTCTCCTCGGTCGACAGCGAGGCTGGGGTCCTAATTGCATAGAGGCGTGGCCAGGGGCGTGACCGTGGCCGACGGCTTCACCGGCGACACGGCGAAAGCCGTGAGCAACGCGGCGGCATGGGCAGCACATGGTGATCTACTGTAGCAGAGATCTTTTCTTTTTCTCTTTTCAAATTAGTCCCAAATTTATATAGGAACTTGAAAATTCTAAAAATAAAAGTTGTTCAAAATTTTAAATACTATAACTTCGCTTTTTGAACCATACCCAAATTCCTTTTAGATTTTGAAATGCAAATTTGCCCTAAAGTAAACCATTTTAAATTTGATTTGAAATTCAAATTTTTGTTTCACAACTTCAAAAATTTCCAATATGAAAGTTGTTCCAAATAATGAGTTTAACAACTTTTATTTTTAAACTAAAGTCATATTCCCATTATTTTTGAAACTATGGTTTAACCCTTTTAAATAGGTATTAATTTGATTTTTCTTTTAATCCCAGAATGGATCAAACTTTGGGTTTTAAAATCGCCAACTTGAAATTGGATTTAGCTCTGGGTTGTTAAATCAAAGTTGTAGAAAACATTTTTCTATATCACTTCTATTTAGGGTCCAGCCTCATAAAAGGCTTAGGAAATAAAATCATATGTGGGTCAATTTAGGGCTTTTATGTGAATATAATATATTTTCCATTTAACCCAAAGTGAATCCAAATGTTGTTTTGCTAGCCAAACTATCAACTTGATTTGATCATGAGTTTGGGTTGATCAAAACCACTCAAATAAATAAATCACACATAAACATGAAATAATCAACACATAATTTTAGGGAATAGTGAAAATGAAAATATTTCTTTCATGTGATCATGATTATGGATGATAATGAATGTTTATGTGTGCAAATGCAATGCAATAAGGTGATTAACACCTAGGGTGTTACAGCTCCTCCCTCCTTACAGAAATCTCGTCCCGGGATTTAGAGAAAGTTACCATTTTGAAAAGAAGGCGGGATAAGCTGTACGGAGAAAATCTTCTCGCTCCCAAGTAGCTTCTTCTTCAATGGAGTTATTCCATAATACCTTATAAAACTTTACTACCTTGCTACGAGTCACTCTTCCACTTTCTTCCAAAATTCTCACAGGCTTTTCTTCATAGGTCAAGTCCGATTCTAAAGTGACATCATCCAGGTCAATCACTTCAGTTGGTGCTTGCAGGCACTTCTTTAATTGTGAAACATGAAAAACATTGAATATGGCACTCATTCTTGGCGGAAGTTCTATAGCATAAGCAACTTCTCCCTTCTTCACTAGAACTCGGAAAGGTCCTACATAGCAAGGGGCTAATTTTCCTTTTACTCCAAATCGACTTTCTTTCTTCATAGGTGAGACTTTTAAATACACAAAGTCACCAGCTTCAAAATGTAATGGTCTCCTTCTTTTATCAGCATAACTTTTCTGGCGAGATTGGGCAGCTTTAAGATGAGCTTGGATTGTTTGGATTCTTTCTTCGGCTTGTTTTACAAAATCAATGCCATAATACCTTCTCTCCGGGTTCTACCCAGTTCAAACGAGTTCTACATTTCCGACCATAGAGTGCTTCAAATGGGGCCATTTTAATGCTTTCTTGATAACTGTTGTTATATGAAAATTCAGCTAATAGTAACCATTCTTCCCATGAATCTGATAAAGAAAGTACACAAGCTCTTAATAAGTCTTCTAAGATTTGGTTTACTCTCTCAGTCTGACCAGAAGTTTGTGGATGATAGGCAGAACTTCTGATAAGTTTTATACCCATATATGAATGTAGTTGTTCCCAAAAACGGGCCATAAACTGTCCTCCTCTATCCGAGATGATCTTCTGTGGAATTCCATGTAAACGCAAGATTTGTGAGATATACAAATCCGCATATTTTGGTGGTTTGTAACTATCTTTAACAGGTATGAAGTGGGCAGATTTGGTAAGACGATCTACGATCACCCATATGGAATTGTGTCCCTTTTGGATTGTAGGCAGACCAGTTATAAAATCCATACTAATCTCCTCCCATTTCCATTCAGGGAATGGATAATGGTTGGAGTAGTCCAGCTGGTCGTAAATGATCTGCTTTCACCCTTCCACATACATCACAGTGAGCAACATAACATGCTATCTCTTTCTTCATTTTGGTCCACCAAAATCTTGGCTTTAGATCTTGGTACATTTTGCTACTTCCTGGGTGAATTGATAGATTAGAGAAGTGAACTTCAGATAAAATTTTCTCTCTTAACTTCTCATCCTTAGGTACGACCAAACAATCATGTTTAACTTCTTTTCCATGTATTTTCTGCTTAAGGTGAAAGATACCACTGTCAGTCTTTTGACCATCTATGATTTCATTTTCCAGTGTGCAGCTAACAATTAGGTTATGGAGTACAGCAGGATGCAAAAGGTTAAAGCTTCCTTCTGAGGATACATCTGTGTAATGGCAATGTGCTTTTCTACTGAGAGCATCTGCAACTACATTGGCTTTTCCGGGGTGATAGTGTACCTCCAAGTTATAATCCTTGATTAATTCCAACCATCTCCTTTGTCTCATGTTCAACTCTGGTTGAGTAAAGATGTATTTGAGGCTTTTGTGATCAGTGTAGATATGGCATATATTTTCTAACAGATAATGTCTCCAGATTTTTAAGGCATGAACTACGGCTGCTAGTTCTAAATCATGGGTAGGATAATTTTCTTCATGCTTCCGTAGCTGTCATGAGGCATAGGCAATAACTCAACCTTCCTGCATTAGGACATAGCCGAGACCAATGCCTGAAGCATCACTAATAGACATCGAAAGGTTTGGTTATGTCTGGTTGTGCTAGAACAGGGGCAGTGGTCAACAACTTCTTTAAAGTGGGGAAAGCTTCTTCACATTTAAGTGTCCAGACAAACTTCTCATCTTTTTGCAACAATCTAGTCATTGGCTTGGCAATTTTAGAGAAGTCTGGAATGAAACGTCGGTAGTAACTGGCTAAACCAAGAAAGCTTCTAACTTCAGTGACTGTGATCAGGGGTTTTCCAATCTAGTACCTCTTGTACATTGCTAGGGTCTACCGAAATTCCATTTTCAGATAACACATGGCCCAAGAACTTGACTTCACAAAGCCAAAATTCGCATTTGCTAAACTTAGCATACAACTGATGCTCTCTGAGTCTGGATAAGACTATTCTTAGATGTTCAGCATGATCTTCTTCATTTTTAGAGTATATCAGGATATCATCAATAAACACTACCACGAACTTGTCCAACTCAGCCATGAACACTGAGTTCATCAAGTACATGAAATGGGCAGGTGCATTGGTAAGACCGAAAGACATTACCAAATACTCATACAAGCCATAACGTGTAGAGAAAGCAGTTTTGGGAATATCTTCTGGCCTTATCTTTATTTGATGATAGCCTGACGTTAGATCAATCTTAGAGAATACTTTTGCTCTTGCTAATTGATCAAACAGAATGTCTATCCGAGGCAGAGGATATTTGTTTTTGATGGTCACTGCATTAAGAGGGCGGTAGTCCATACACATTCTTAAGGTCTGGTCTTTCTTTTTCACAAACAAGACAGGACATCCCCACGGAGATGAACTAGGTCGAATCAAACCTTTATCCAATAATTCTTGCAACTGTTTCTTTAATTCGGCTAGTTCATTTGGTGGCATCCTATATGGTCTTCTAGAAATAGGAGCAGTGCCTGGAACCAAGTCAATAGCGAATTCTATGTTCCTATCGGGTGGTAGTCCAGGTAATTCATCAGGAAATACATCCGGAAACTCACATACCACAGGAATATCTTCTAGTTTATCAGTTTTGGTAGCATAGGATATGTACTGAAGTTGTGGGTTTACAGAGAGTGATAATTGAAAAGTACTACCATCAGGTGCTTCCAACTGGAGCGTCTTATTGGTAGTATCAAGGATTACTTTATGTTCTTTCATCCAATTCATACCCAAAATGATATCCAAACCCAAGTTTGGCAACACAATAAGGTGAGCCAAAATTTCTCTTCTTCCAAAATTAAGTTTTGCACTCCAAACTATATGGTTTGTATCTGTTTCAGCCCCAACTGAATTGATTACAAAACCACTTCTCAATGTGCTAATTTGGAATTGATGCTTGAGTGCAAATGTTTGATTTATGAATGAATGTGATGAACCAGAATCAAACAAAACAAGTGCAGGCGTATTGTTTACAAGAAACATACCATTGGTCACTGGTTCTCCTTCAGGGATTTCTTCTACAGTGGTATAGTGGATACGCCCAATGCGTGCACCTGTAGGCCTGCTTCTTGTTACCGGGTGACTTATAACCAGTATTTTGTGTTGCTTGGTTCTGCTGATTTGGCTAGGTTGATTGATCTTGCTTCGGGGAACTGACAATCACGAGCATAGTGTCCTATTTTTTCACAATTGTAACATGGAAAGTTCCTAGGACCTCCCTGATATCCTTTCTGTGCATACCCCTAGTATGACTGCTGTCGCTGATTGTTTTGCTGATACTTTTGTTGCTGCTGAGGGGGTTTATACCACTTGACAGGTGGGCGGTATTGAGGTTTTGACGCTAATTGGGTTTGCCTAGGCTGTGAAGCTGCACCACTGGTGTATGGTGCCTTACGCTTCTTGTCTTCCCTGCACAGGCGAATCTTGTTTTCCAGAGTGATAGAATCACTAACCAACTCATTATAAGTGGCATACTTGGAAAGAGCAAGTTCTTTTTGTAGTTTTGAAGTCAATCCTCCAATGTAACACTCAATCTTTCTCTTTTCTGTATCAACATGTTCTGAGGCATACTTGGACAGATGATTGAAAGCATGAGTGTATTCAGTTACAGTCTTGGTACCTTGAACTAATTTCAGAAATTCATTCAACTAGATTTTCATCAATCCCTCAGGGATATGATGGCCTCTAAAGGCTTCCTTGAACTCATCCCAAGTCGGTTTAGTTCCTTCTGGCAGGGCTTTCAGATGGTTAGTCCACCAAGTACCAGCTGCACCGTGAAGACGGTGAGCTGCAAACTCAACCTTCTGTTGCTCAGTGCAATTGAGAAGACAAAATGTCTGCTCAATTGTGCTTAACCACTCATCAGCTTGCAAGGGTTCTTCAGCTTGGGTAAACACTGGTGGTTTAGCATTCAGAAAATCCTTATAGCTATTGTGTGGGTTTTGTCCATCACCGTGACGATTCTGACGTCCCGGTGTGGTATTCTGGGCAATTCTGTTTAGAGCATCTTCCATGTTCTCCTGACCACCTAACAGTCGAGCCAGCACATCGGCTGCAGTTGGCGGTGTTGGAAGTTCTGATGGTTCAACATCATCACCATTATGACCATTTGTACGGGTACGAGGCATCTGTAGTGAACACAAATGTTTTTAGTTATGATGTTGTGTGCAAAAGTTTGATCTTATCTTCATCCATATTAGAGGAAAAGCTAAATTGGATTTATGAACAAGGCATAACATGAATTAACACTGCATATCTTTATTAACATGGCCTCAAAGTGCTTCGTTTTATTGAGTTCAACTTCTCACTTGTTACAATATGTTACATGATTACACAACTTATTTCGTTACACTACCTTTTTACATGATCTTATTCAAACTAGTACTTATTACATGAAGTCTCTCTAAAGCTCATCTCCCGAGTCATTTGGATAGTCATCATCTAAGCTAGTCTCTGTTTGGTCATCAGGTACAGCTTCAAATTCTCCATCTGACTCTTCAGAATCAGATTCTTCACCAAATCCTTCTGGTTCCATTACATCTCCAAAATCTTCTTCTCCAAGTACTCCGACTGGAGGTTGCGCTGGCAATGCTGCAACATTCATTGCATTGAGCTCGTTTTGGAGATTTTCGATGGTTGCATTTGCTTCATCTAGTTATGCCAGTAGGTCTTGTTCGAAGAACTCTACATTCTGAATGGCTTCAGCAGCTTCCTCTCTAGCAGCATCCCTTTCGGCTTCGACTGTGGCAGCATGTGCTACAGCTTCATTTCGCTGCTGTTCCACCAAAGCTGCTTGACCTAAATAGGTAGTCATTTGGTGGTTTATTTCTAACTCTCGTTGGCCTGCTTGGGCGATGGCCCATAGGTTTTCGGTGATCTTCAACTCAATGTTGTTAAGGCTGTACATGCGACACCAAAAATCATGGGACTCTTCTCTAGCATGATGCATCTTGGTCATGGCAATCAGGGCACAGGCAGAGGTGACATGGTAGGGACTATAGCCAGCTTGATTTTCATCAGTGAATGTAGCAATGTGTTGACACCAGGCTGCATTATGGAGGTCTTGTGGTGGAAAGAAACATATGGATGTATCTTTTATTTCTTCAGTATGATTCCTGACAGATCTTTTGTAGCATCTCAAAAGCTGCTACTTGACCTGCTTCCCACTCATTGGCACCATCTTTCTCAATTGTCCTATGCTTGCCAAGATGGACTTAATGGTGAGAGCTGGAACATGAAGCTTCAATGAACATCCCATGTTTTCATAAATTTTGGTTTGCTTCCAGCGGTATATTGGTGGATCAGTGTATCCTACTAGCTCAAGTACCCTCCAAAGCAATGTAGGAGTACCAAATGGGTCTAGCAGAGTTCCTTCCTCAGTGTATGTTGTAGGTTCCATTTTCTGTAAACATGGTAGACTTTTAAAATGATTTATTTAGAGAGAAACAGAATTTTAATAGTTGAGCCATATATAAGGTAAGGATCTTATGCAATGAAGTGAATGAGCTTTATTAACATGATGCATGCTCGTCTTATTCGTCCTCACACACCTAAATACTATCAGGTATGGACGGTGGCATTCAAGCGTGCTCTCAAGTTAATCGCAGACTACACGAATACTACACGATTGGTAGTTAGCGTACCTGCAGAAAATTTCATTGCAGCCCAACCCCAACATAGATATATAAAATGTAATACAGTACAGTTTATGCTCCATATATTGCTATATGGAGGCCGCCACTACCAATTGACCTTCGGGCAGCAAGATGGTCGGCTACCTCTACCATTTGACCATAGGGTAGCAACATGATCGTTCATACCTGCTTACCTGAGCATAGAGGTATTTGATCAAAAGAAAATAGAATTTGCAAGAAAGTAAATCTCTTCCCCAGTTAGTCTTACTTTACTTAGAGCCACCTGACAATACTTGGGCTTAACTCGAGATAGTGACTGGCAGAGTTTTGAATTTTTAGCAAAATAGGTTTTGTAAAACCAAAACTTTTGATTTTGAATGCACTTATAATGATATTACCCTTAATCATGCTCTAATGCCAGCTGTGATAGAACTGACCAATTTATACGAGATTAAGCAATGATTACCCCCGTTTAACACGTTGGTATACGACAAACTCTCTCTCATATAAACTCGGTAGTCCGCCGAGTGTCACGAAGGACCTCGGTAAATCAACTTACAACAGGATCGTACTAATTAAGGAAACATCAATTACAAGCACAGAGATCACAGCGGAAATTTATTACAAACAGAGTAATATAGTTATTACAATACCAAGTTCAAATATTATACATAAAGTATTTGGTTTTGAAAACCATTTATTCAAATCCATAAAACACTGCCATACTCATATATATCTCCATACATAGCAAAGGAGAGTATAAGATATATGACCATGCCCTGTGGTCTTTACTCCTCTGCATCCATGGCAGGGTTATTACAGGTAAGGCAATAGCCTTCATACAGCACATCACCTGCAACATTGGGAATAAAACCCTAAGTACTCAATTGTACTCAGCAAGACTTACCCGTCAGAGAGTAAATAAAAAGACTCTCAAGGATATGCAAGGCTTTATTTGGTGGGGTTCATGGGGTAGCATATTTTGCGGAAAAAGCGTACTATCATATATCCTTTGTCCAAAGTTTTAACTACCAACTTATCATGGAGCTAAGTAGAACTACATTAGCAAGCCTTTGTAAAGTGAATCACCTAATAATTGATAGGAAAAGAATTTCATTCCCACATCATCATTTTATAATGAGTTGTTGCTACGTTTCTGGCACATGGATAAGTTTCTCCTAATCGGGAGAGACGGCGATTCGAATCGATTTACACTAGCTGGGTAAGCCCGTATCACACACCCTTACGAACCCGTTCAAAGTTCTTATTGTGTTGGGTTGCTTTTCACTCTATTCGGGATACCGTGGGCTTGATCCACAGTGCAAGGCTCAGGGGGCAGCCGGTGCCAGGATGCACAGGCTGTGCCTGCCCTTGGTCAAACCCTGTCCCACCGCACATCCTTTCTCTCCGCCAGCGATGCACTGCAGTTCAAATCCCAGCCCGACTAGTAGTGCTATAGCTTCACGGTCGAAACGACTTATTCGGCCGTTATGTGAAGATACGTTCAATCTTAACCATTGACCAAAATACGAATTTAGTTCCTAGTCAAGTTTCACAGGTAGGATCCAAAGGTGCATGTCTAATCGACATCAATGACCATAATGGCACACCATATCCCATCTGAAATTCATATCTTATGATTCTTTATCAATAACTATTCACCTGATTTACTAAGCATGGCTAAGCATAAGACTAACCAATACTAGTATTATCAAGAAACTCTCCTTTCTAAACAAGGTAGGTAATGCATCAACGGTTTGACTATAACTCATCAATTTAATGCATAAACTGTAATTTAATAATACTCAAGTGGAATTTTATAACTAGAAATAGAGGGGTGATAAAATGTCCAGGGGCTTGCCTCGGCGAAAGGTAGAGGGTCCATGATTAGGACACTCCGGAAGTAAGTCAGTATTCAGTTCTTCGCCTTCGGGTGACAACTCCTGTGGGCTCTCCTCGATTATCTCGTACTCGACGAGATTTTCCTCTTTCGATCCTATATGTATGAATAGGATGTATACATGAAAATAATGCACCATGATATGCTAGATGATACGATATGATGACATGATGTGTGGTGAAATGCATTCATGAAACCTTAGTTCGCACAATAGGGTTTTAGGTTGGATTGGTTACATGGAATGATAATCTTGTTCTTATTTATTTTACTGAGTACGTGCATATTTCTTCTCCTGGTAGAGAAGGTTACAATCCTACCAAGTAACACTTGAATAGGCATGACATGTTATTCACGATAAAGTTGCAAGCCAACAAAACCTATTCCTATTTGCTTAATAAAGCATAACATGTTGGTTTTTAGTCATAAGGCAAAGTTAAACTAGCTAAAGTACTACTATTGCCATGGAACAGCAAGGGTGGGTGTTTCATGGTCTTCAAACAACATACCAAAATCACTTAATTTGACTATACATCATTTCCATGTATTATGTGTTTTATTTGCTAAAGAAAAACACTATTTAAACTAGGTTTAAAATAGTTATAACAGTGGAAGTGTTCAAAATAGTACCAAACTTTTTGTGAATATAAACAGTAGCACTAATAGTACTCACACAAATTTTTAGAATTTTTGGAATAATATTTTAAGCTATAAAAATCAGTAAGTATCCCATTTACTAATTAAAAGGATGATTTCTAGTTTCTGTTGAAAGTACAGAAAATGCCTAACTAATATTTTTCTATGAAAGTTCATGTTATACAGAGCATACATATAATTTTTCATGATTTTATCACTGGTAAATAAATAGTTATAGAAATAACAAAAATAGCTACTATTCATTTTAATAGGGAATGAATAAAATGAAATAAAAAGGAAAACAGACACGGGCTCGAATTCGGCCCAGCTCGGCCCAAAGGCATAGAAGCAGCCCAGGCCGGCCTCCCGCGCGTGCAGCCTGGTGGTTTTGCAGAAAGGCCCTTGGAGGTTTTAGAAAACAACCCGCAGTCTTACTTAACACTATTTAACTGAGTCTAGACTTCACGAATAACCCCCTGACCTATTTCCAATTTTAATTAACTGGTCCCTGGATCTCTTCCCGAGTTGACCGACATTGCCGCGACCTTGACCGGCGGTTGCCCGGCGATACAAGGCATCTCCGGCGACGCTGAGGGTACCTCCGAGCTCAGGGTAACATGGCGCATCGATCTAGGTAGGTTTTAGGTTCAGACATGAGCTATGGCCATGGTGGCGACGAACAGAGCGGCACGACGGCGCTGGTCACCATCGTGCTCACCATCTCCGGCGATGTCAAGCTCAACCAAGTACTGTTCTAGCCTAGTGATGAACTGATAAGGCTCTAGGGTGAGTTTTGGGCCTTGGTTGAACATCGGTTTAGCTTTGTGACGGGCACAGCGGCTCGGCGGCGAGAGCACGGCGGTGGCAAGCCATGTTCCGGCCGAACCATGACGGTAGCGTTTAAAATTCTTACTCCTATGGCTTCTACAACTCATGTATAGCACAAAACATGCATCAAAACGAATTGAAACGGCACAGAGGAAGCTAGTCTCGTGCATCTGCATGGTATCTAAGAAAAACAGGAGCACAGGGACGGCGCCAAGCCGTAGAGTGCTCACCAGCGGCCTAACGACGACTAGATCTGGTCAGGCATGGTGAAGCTCTGTGTGCAAGCAATTTGGCAGTGGTGCAGTGGCTACGGCCAATTTCACCGGCGACCCGAGGCTACCGGTGCTGGCCGAGGAGGATGGTGTGAGAAGAACGGTGACCTCCGGCGGCTTTTATAGGCATGGGCTGGGGTAGTGAGGTGTCCAGCGAGTTTGTGAGTTCGGCTACGCGTCCAGGGAGGTGGCAAAGTGGCCGAGGCGACGAGAATACGCCGGCGGCGCCACGGAGCTCCGGTGAACAGAGAGGAGAGAGCAATGGCGAGCCGCCACCGGCGAGTTCCAACCGTCCGGGGCGCTTCTCCTCGGTCGACAGCGAGGCTGGAGTCTTAATTGCGCAGAGGCATGGCCAGGGGTGCGACCACGGCCGACGGCTTCGCCGGTGACACGGCGAAAGCCGTGAGCAGCGCGGCGGCATGGGCAGCACATGGTGATCCACTCTAGCAGAGATCTTTTCTTTTCCCCTTGTCAAATTACTCCCAAATTTATATAGGAACTTGAAAAATTCCAAAAATAAAAGTTGTTCAAAATTTCAAATACTACAACTTTGCTAACCATACCCAAATTCCTTTTAGATTTTGAAATGCAAATTTGCCCTAAAGTAAACCATTTTAAATTTGATTTGAAATTCAAAATTTTGTTTAACAACTTCAAAAATTTCCTATATGAAAGTTGTTCCAAATAATGAGTTTAACAACTTTTCTTTTTACACTAAAGTCATATTCCCATTATTTTTGAAACTATGGTTTAACCCTTTTAAATAGGTATTAATTTGATTTTTCTTTTAATCCCAAAATGGATCAAACTTTGGGTTTTAAAATCACCAATTTGAAATTGGATTTAGCTCTGGGTTGTTAAATCAAAGTTGTAGAAAACATTTTTCTATATTACTTCTATTTAGGGTCCAACCTCAAAAATGGCTTAGGAAATAAAATCCTATGTGGGTCAACTTAGGGCTTTTATTTTCCATTTAACCCAAAGTGAATCCAAATGTTGTTTTGCTAGCCAAACTATCAACTTGATTTGATCATGAGTTTAGGTTGATCAAAACACTCAAATAAATAAATCACACATAAACATGAAATAATCAACACATAATTTTAGGGAATAGTGAAAATGAAAATATTTCTTTCATGAGATCATGATTATGGATGATAATGAATGTTTATGTGTGCAAATGCAATGCAATAAGGTTATTAACACCTAGGGTGTTTGACAGCGACACGTGGTGAGCTGTAGAGCATCGGACCCTCGACGTTAGTCCGACGCTGGGCGTCGTACTCCGTCTGACGGGGTTTGGAGCTCTCGGGTAGCTCTCTGGAAGCGTCGGACTCTGGTGTTTGATAGTACGATGGGTTGAGCGTCCGACGGTGAAGAAGTTGGCGCGCGAGATAGCCGTTGTGCTTCAACGGTCGAAGTTAAACGGCTAGTGACACGTGGTGGAGATCGGAGGCGTCGGACGCTGGACAATAGTCCGACGGTTACACGTGCGAGGGTCCGACGCTCCGTCCGACGACCGGTTTCAGTGGGCAACGGCTCTATTTGGCTTGTGGGCCATAAATAGAGGTTGTGGCCGGCTGTGAGAGGGGTCTTGTACCTTGGGAATGTATTTCCCTTGCTTGTACATGACTTAGTGCTCTCCAGCTCACTTGTGCTCATAGAATTCATATTCGAGAAGTGAGTGATCGATCGCTAGTGCATTGCATTGTGAGATTGTTTCGAGTGACATTAGGTGATCGAGTTGCATGTCGGTGGTGCTTGTTACTCTTGGAGGTCACCACCTCCTAGACAGCTTGGTGGCGAGAGACTCCGTGGAAGTAAGCAAGAAGATTGTGCTTGCCTCTGGAGAAGCTTTGTGAGGGGTTAGAGCTCACCCCGCGGGAGATCATGAAGAGCATCGCTAGTAGAGCGAGACGTGAAGAGCGACAAGTGGTCTGACCGAGTCAAGTGCTAGAGCTTGTGGTAAGCACTCCACGTGGGAGAGTGTGACTTGCGGGTCACCACTAGCAAGAGGACCGGCGGCAACCTTGGAGCTTGTCTCAACGAAGGACGTAGCTTGTGGCGACAAGTGAACCTCCGGGAAATAAATCACCGCGTCAACATCTTCCGATGCTTCGCAGTGGTTTGCTTCCTACTACATAAGTCATTTACTTTGTGCATTACTTTACTTGTGTAGTTGTAGTTGCTCTTGTGAGATTGGTTAGCTTGTGTAGCTTGCCACTCACCTTCTTAGCTTGTGTAGCTTAGATGTAGTTTCTTATTTAGTTTGTGTAACTAAACAAGTTGCGCTCCTTGATTAGGATTGTATATCCTTGTCTTTGAGCACGTAGTGAGCTTAGGTGCTTAGTGCGCTTTTGCTTGCTAGTTGTAGGAGCTCCCCATTACTTAAAGTACTAGTGCTTAGGTTTGTTTGATCTTGCGCTAGAACGGTTTAGGGAAGTTTAAGCTAGGCTTGCACATCTGCTTCTTGTTAGGTTCTTTTACAAGGTGCTTAGAGTCTTAGTTACAGGGGTGAATTGTCGGTAGAACCGATTAGCTTTTAATTTCCGCTACGAATAATTTTTGTCGGACTATTCACTCCCCTCTAGTCCGCCATCTCGACCCTTTCAATACTCTGGACTAACAAAAATAAGATGGCCATCGAAAGAAGATATCCGAAGACGCCTATTGATGTTTTGTATACTACTTTATCCTTTCTGCATAGATGATCTGACTTGTTAAAGGAAGAAGACAAGAGTTGCATTCTACATGTGACGAAAAAAGTCATCAGTTGGATGCGAAGGTTTAGTCCTAACAAGAGACAGATGATAGACGTTTATGAAATATAAACTCTTGTAATAGGGCTAGTTTACTTCTGTTACTACTTGTCGCTGGCAACCCCCGCTATGTATTGAATTTTTGCTTTTTTGAAAAGCAGAGGTTTGATCTCCTTTTAAAAAAACTGAACCTAGCTAATAAATTTTCGTTCGTGAGATGAGTTATCAGCTCATAGCTTAGCAATGGCAAAACCATTCGGGTGCCTGATTTTCTGCTACCGCTGCTAATTTATTGTGGGATAAAAACGTTGTTCACTGAAAAGCAAAAGCAGTGCTAATTTTGATAGATAAGCTCAAATGAACAGGCCTATATTGTAACAGAACCTCCTAAATTATATGGCCCACAAGCACTAATCATTGTCCCAAAGACCTCTGATAATTGTGCTTGTGACCCAAATAACTTATAAGGGTCTGTCGGGTTTTCACGGAAACCCGTATTCTCCGAACAGCATCTCATTGCGAAGACATTGCAGTATTACAACATTTCATACAAAATACATCAGAGTAGAAGTGCGAAAGTCTTACATTACTTAATATACAAACCAGTTGTTCCAAACTTAAATATAGGTGCGATTATTACAAACCATAACATAAGTAGTGGTAGTGGAGTAGCTTTAATACAACATATACATATATTACAGTAATGACCCAAAACACACTTGTTTAGGCTGCTCACTTGCAACATGGGGTTAACAAACTCTGAGTACATGGGGTACTCCGCAAGACTTACCCGACTAAAAGTAGGGAGAAGACTCAGGAATACAGGCTGAGGGGAATCAAGGAGAGGTTTTAGCAAGAATCAAAGTCTTTTGTGGAAAAGCTCTGTAATCTTGGTTTCTACTTTCAATATTTTATCTTAATATTAATCATTAGCCCTGAATTTAGATTGTTTCATATATGTCATCCACATTCTCAATCTCATTCTCATTCCCATTATATTTTATTGTTAAACTACGATGATGAACAGAGAATCGAGCCTCCTTAACCGAGGAGCAATGACGATTCGAATCGATTATACCCAGCTGGGGATTGTTGACGGTCGTTAAGTACCAATTTTATACCATCAACTAATGCCTAGGGAAGATCAATAATAGAAGTATAGGGGTTACTACTAACAAATTCCACGAGTTTTGGTGAATTGTGTATTTTCCACGAATTATTTCAGAAAGGCTTAAAAGAAGGATTAAAGTGCCTAATTACCACGAAACTTAACCGCCAAGGAAACATCATCACGAGAACACTAGAAGCATCTGGAACACATCCGAAGCACCGGGGCCCGAGACCCACCAGGGTGGGGCCGGCCGGCGCCCCCTCTAGGGTTTCGGCCCACCTTCTGGAGACTTCTTTCACCGCCTCTCTGGAGTCATCTGGGCCCTTTGTTCAAGTCGGTTTGATCTCACGGCGCACGTTCATCCCACCGGGCTATAAATAGAGGGGCAGACCCCCTCCCAGAGTACCAATTCATTCCTCCTGCTTCATTCGTCAAGAGTAGACACAAGTTAGGGTTTCCAGCGATTAGAAATAGGGCTCTAGTTCTTCAAGTTCATAGTTTAGGCGTCTAGCAAGGTTCAAGTAGAGTTGGGCGCTACGCTCGGGATTCCAAATCCATTCGTCTGGAGATCGGTAATCTTATCCTGTATCTCATTATGACTTTGCTTTATTTTAATATATTGCTACTTATTCAGTTCTTAGTTTATTCTAGTTGCATATTTGATATAGTTGTGATTGGTGATGATTATTGTCATTTGATCGTAAAGCGCCTAATTCAGTACTCGAGTGAGTTAGGTGGTATACATTATGTAGACGTGGTGTCTAGATATATTATGTACCTACGGAGGCACCCTGACGTGCCGGGTCGTGTGGTAGTCCGCGTAGGTGACAGCTGCGTTGGTTCCTCTATAGTCCACACCCCGTACGTAGGACGAGCAGAGCGTGGTCGCGAAGGAGGTGACCCTTGTGTCTTAATATCCTTATTAGATGATGCTCCTTATGATGTTTTCTGAGTTGATTATGTTATAGATGAAGATGTGTAATGTGGCGTAGGCTGTAGACTTTGTATTTAGTAATTACATAGGTTTCCTTTACTTTATCCGAATCTCGAGATTGTCTTACTACATTAGTGAGTCTCTATATTCTATCTCTGTAATACCATTTACCTCATTTACTCAGTTATCATTTACCATTTATCATTGACTTATTTATCGCTAAAGCACTAGAGTTATGGGTTATCATAGGTCTGCACATTTATCTTTTCAATCATTATAGTAGATTATCCTAATGAGTAGAATGCCCCTTTATCCTTGTGGCATAAAATAAATCAACGATACTCGGAATACTTACCGGGTGAAGTGCTACAATGAGAGAATTATCTGTGCGCTTGTGGATATATTCTATAGTGTTATTTTTAGGAGGCAAGTGAAGATTATTTTACCTTTGGTTTTTTGGCATCATGTTAGGGATGACAACTTAACGTGAAGTGATGTTAAAAATACCAACAAGCATTTCTGGCGCCGTTGCCGGGAATGGCAATTGTATTCGTTAGGATAATTTATTGAGTTCGTTGATTTTATTCGCCAGGATATTTATTCTAGAATTTCATATAGGAGAGTTAGATAATATTAATAGAAAAACATAAAAATAACTATAGACATAAATACTTAGAGATAACCATAACCTTTTGTTTTAGCAGACTTACCCGTGTTTTGTTTATATTTAAATATCTTATATAGGGTAAGTGCAGGATTGGTTGTGTACTTTAACTCTTATCAATCAGGAATAACCATAGGAAGAAGGGTCTTACATTATTTTGTGAAGCCATGGCTGAGAAGACTCTACGTGAATTCTCTGTCCAAAGCACTGAGAATATTCGCGTTGGGCCAACTTTCAACATTGGAGATCATGATTATGAGATCAAGTCAAGCCTCATCAAAATGGTGCAAGCTATCACATTTACTGGAAAGAAAGATGAAGATGCAAGTGTCCATCTGCAGAATTTTCTGGAGATTGGCAGCACCATCAACATCAAAGGCATTCCTCAAGACGTCGTGCTACTTCGTTTGTTTCCATTCTCATTGGAGGGAAAGGCGAAGCAGTGGTTTTATTAGAATAAAGATCGAGTCAAGACATGGGTAGAATGTTCAAAAGCTTTCTTAGAAAAGTTTTTCCCAGTAGTCAAAACCAATGCTCTACGAGGAAAGATTTTAGAATTTTGTCAGCAAAAAGGTGAATCTATTTCAGAAGGCTCGGAACGTTTTCAAGATTACATATCAGATTATTCCCATCATGGAATGGAAAAGTGGTTGCTCATACAAACATTTTATCACAGACTAACTCAAAAGTCACGCGAGCAACTAGATGCCACTGCTGAAGGATCATTTATGTCACTCACTCCTAAAAGAGCTGAAGATATTATGGCAAGGATAGCGGAAAATCAGAATTGGACAAACAACACTCAGACATGCCATAAGAGTGAAGAAGTTCCAGAGGAAGTGTGTGCACTGTCAATCAAGATGGATGTACTGTTGAACTGGTTAGAGTAAAGAGCCAATCATAAAAGAGATCGTCAAGCTATTCAAGATGCATTCAATTTCCAGAATCAATATGAAGGATCTTCAGAAATTGAGTTTGCAAATCCCCCAGAAGATATTAGTACAGTCATCAAGTCTACTTCTCAGAAGCAAGGATAGAATCAACCTCGGTCAACCAGTCAAGGTAAGTACCAGGGCAATTATAATTCTTCAAATCATAGACAACCACCCTTGAGAGAATTAATATTAGAACAAGCTAGAATTAATGAAAGTATTTATAAGAAGCTTGCTTTTAATGATAAAGTTTTAGAAGGAATTAATTCTAAATTGGATAATTTCTCTTCCGCTGTTAAAGATCAAATATTATTTAATAAAAAGATAGAATTACAAATTGTACAATTGTCTTCTACTTTGATTACCACTAACCATAAGCAAGTAAAAGGAATATCTACTAGAGGAGGTAAGTCTATACGTGATCCACCTTACCCAAAAGGGGCACGTAGACCATCACATTTTGTGCAGGTAGAAGAAGAGATTGAGAAGGACAATAGAGAAGAAGAAGTTATACCATCTTCACCACCAGTTGAACTACAAGATCAAGAATTAACTCAAGATTTTCATGACACAACCCTCCTACCGTTTCCATACATACGCGAAGTATCTTCGAACCATCCTCAACAACAAAGGACCACTACCTTCTACTGAAGTTGTCAAGCTAACGGAGGAATGTAGTGAGGCAATTCTGAGTTCTTCTCCTACTAAGAAGAAGGATCTAGGGTGTCCCACTATTGATTGTTCAATAGGAGACCAGATGTTCGAAAATGCTTTATGTGATCTTGGAGCAAGTGTCAGCGTCATGCTCAAGACCGTCTTCGATAAACTCAACTATTCTACGCTCACACGAACCACGATGTGTTTGCAATTAGCTGACCAATCGGTCCGCTATCCCGCAGGAATCGCAGAAAATATTCCGGTAAAAATCCGCAACTTTTTCATTCCTGTAGATTTTGTAGTACTTGACATGCAGGAAGAGAGGAAGATACCCCTCATCCTCGGGCGACCATTCCTAAACACTGCAAATGCAACCATCAACATCGAAGCTGGAGAGATCACATTCACCATCAATGGGCAAGAAGAGCGATTCGCATTCAAGTCAAGACTGGAGTAGTGCCAAACGTTGAAGTGTCATGAAGAACAAAATGCAACAACATCTCCGACACCGGAGATGAACCATGAAGAATAATTGAACTGGAGAAGTCCGGATCGGCGGACTCAAAAACCCCGAACCATCGTCGGGAAGTAACTCGATTGTTATCGGTAATTTAATTCTTCATTAAAATTTGCATATTTATTTTATCATAAATTGCATTATTAAAAGAAACTAAAAATAAGCATAGCATGATTAAAACTTAAGCCCTATATGATTATTACTAACGGAGTGTTAAACCCCCGTCAATGAAATTTACTATGGTGGCAGAAAATTATAAAAAGACCATCATTAGAATTCTAATTTTTTATAGATTCATAAAAGTAATTTAGTTTTTCATTCTTGTGTCATTATACGGTATAAATACGGGAGACATATGGGACCCACCATCATCACATCAAGTCACATCATGCATTATCATCAACCACCACCTTTCACTACCATCCAAACTTCATTATTCACACATGCACTACACACCATCCATCCATTCAGCCATTTCACCAGAGAAACACATGCATTTGGAAGGGCATCTAGGTGGTGTCGACACTAGCTAAAGAAGAGAGCCAAAGGTCACCAGGTGGGGCCGGTCGGCCCCAAGGCCACGCCGGCCGGCGCCCCTCTGCCTCTTCTCTACCTTTCCTCCCTCTCACTCACTCACTCACTCACTCACACACACTGTTGACGGTTGATAACGTCAACTTTTATTAGAATTTTAGACACCAAAGGATACAAGAATACACACTAGTCTAGGGTTTTAACTGACAGTTTCCATGAGTTTTTCATGATCTGTATTTTCCAGGGGCTATTCCAGAAAAGCATAAAAGAAGGGTTAAAGAGCATGATTACCACGTAACTTAACCGTCAAGGAAACATCATCACGAGAACAATAGAAGCATCTGGAACACACCCGAGGCACCGGGACCCGAGACCGCCCAGGGTGGGGCCGGCCGGCGCCCCCTGCTAGGGTTTTGGCCCATCTTCTGGAGTCTTCTTCCACCGTCTCTATGGAGTCATCTCAGCCCTTGTTTCAAGTCGGTTTGATCCTACGGCGCACGTGCATCCCACCGGGCTATAAATAAAGGGGCAGACCCCCCTGGAGGCATCAACCCATCATTCATTCAAGGCATCAAGTCCTCAAGCCATCTAGAGCCTCCTAGTTCATCAAGAGCCTCCTAGTTCATAGTTGTAGCCTAGTTAGATTAAAGAGCAGATGAGTTCTAGTTCTTCAGCGGATCTGGAGCCCCGGCGTCTGTCTGGATCACGGAGTTCGGTATAATTCTAGTTCTTTCTCTATTATTCTATTCTTCATTATGATTGGGGAAACATTGTTCTTAATACTTCATATGTTCTTGATTACAATAGTCTTTGTCTACTTTGATTATATGTCTAGTATAGTTGGTTTGATCGTATTGAATTCATGTAATTGCTCATATAGTGTTTATTCATGCGTAAGATGGATAGATGATGAACGATATGTAGACGTGGTGTCTAGGTATTTTGTTTATCTGCGAGTGCACCCTGATGTGCCAGGTCGTGTGGTAGATCGCGTAGGTGACAGCTGCGTTGAGTCCTCTGTAGTCCACCCCCCGTATGTAGGCCAGCAGGCACGGTCGCGAAGTTGGGTGATGACTCTGTTTCACATCCTTCCTAGATGATGCCCTTTGCATGTGATTATGATATAGGATTAGTATAATAACGATTGCTAGATGTAATTGCACTAATTAGAGTTATTCATTGATGTAGTTATAGAATAACCTTTGATATTAATTCCTTAGTTTATCCATTGGCTAGCTATTACTATGACTAGAGAAGTGCTCTGATGATTATCTTTTATTTATGATGCTTGATCATACTTATCACCTTTATCTTTATTTACCTTGTGACCTCTACCTATTATGAGTAGAGTAAATGACATCGGTAATGTCACTTATCCATTGTATACCATCACTATCAATATAATAGATTGTAGTTTATCTTAGTCCTTTCTAGTGGTATAAATATAAATTGACAACCTAGTAGAACTCCCTAGGTAAAATGCTACAATGGTATAATTATTTATATTTATATTTATTTCTGCCCAGTCACATAGATTAATATATAAAACCTTTATTTATTCTTAGCGTTATTAATTAGGGATGACAACCTAGTTCTTGCATAAGAATGTTGGTAATAGAAAAGTGGCTAGTTGCTAATGACAAGTTGATTAATTACCATTCATTTTCTAATCTCGCCTCTCGCATTAAAAGTTATATAGTTATATTTGGCGACGTTAGTAGATGTCAACAAGCATTTTTGGCGCCGTTGCCGGGGAAGGAACAATAAACTTAGGAAATATTGATAGCATATGTATACATAATGGATAAGGTTGTATTACCGATTGATCATTAATCTCTAACTCAAACAAGTACACCCTTGTTTTTTTATCATTTGCTTATCTTATGCTGGGTGATGAATGAATGGTTTTTCTCTTCCAAATAATTTCACTGACGATCCAGAGAAACTCCTGAGAAGAAAGAAGTTTGTAGAGACGAGGGAAGATCTCGAATCACTATCAAAAACACCCATCGTTTCTCGAACTAGTTTATCAAAGGAGCCAGCTCCAACATTGGAAGAAGAACACTTAGGAGAAGATTTATCTCCTATGGTTGAAGACATGGCTGAGAATACGCTGCGCGAGTTATCTGCCCCAACAACAGAAAATATCTGGACTGGACCAGCAGTCAACACGGGGGAGAATGAATTTGAGCTCAAGCCTGCTCTTATCACCACGGTTGAAGCCAGCCAGTTTTGTGAAAAAGCTCATGAAGATGCAAGTGCACACTTACAACACTTTTTAGAGATTTGCAGCACCTTCACAATTAGAGGAGTATCAAGAGATGCTATTTTACTCCGTCTTTTCCCGTTTTCACTTTTGGGAAAAGCCAAGCAGTGGTTCTACGCCAACAAAGACAAGAACACTACATGGGACCGATGCTCAACTGCTTTCCTGGCAAAGTTCTTTCCTACAGGCAAGACAAATGCTCTGCGTGGGAAAATCTCAAGTTTTCAACAGCAACACGACGAATCATTCACTGAAGCATGAGAGAGATTTCAAGATTACATTGAAGACTGTCCTCATCATGGGATCGAGGATTGGCTACTATTGCAGATCTTCTACCACAGGCTTATCTCAAGCACCCGTGAGTCTATAGATGCTGCAGCTGGAGGAGCTTTCCTGTCACTTAAGCTTCCAGAAGCTCAAGCACTTATTGAGAAGATGGCCTCAAATTCAAGCTGTAATGAAGAACGTACTCAACCTCGCAAGAGAGGGGGAGGCATCCATCATCTCAAGGAAACTGACATGGTCACTGCCAAGCTAGACCTCATCATGAAGAAGCTCGACATAGAGAAGAAGGAAGTCATGCATATCAATGATTCTCGCATGACCTATGAAGAATGTGGAGATTACGGGCATTCAGCTGTCAACTACCCTACATTGCAAGAGGGTGTGAACTTCATCAACAATAACACCTACTATTGTCCTCAGCAAGGTCAAGGATGGAACCAGCCAAATCAAGGATGGAATCAGCAACCTCAGCAAGGTAATTACCAAGGTAACAACCAAGGTAATTATTACAATAATTATAATCTTCCGCCTTTAAGAGATTTAGTTGCTGGTCAATCTAAATTGTTAGATCAAATGTCTATAAAGGTAGCCTCAAATGATAAAGCCTTAGAAAATATAAATACTAGAATAGATACCTTTGCTTCTGCTATAAAGAATCACAACAACTTTAATAAAATGTTAGAATCACAATTAGCTCAGCTTGCTGCTGCTGTCCCTCCATTTGAGAAAGGTAAAATTCCGGGCCAGCCGGAGGATTTAGAAGCTGCTAACCTTATTGATATTCACAATGCAACACAATGCCAAATTGAGCCTGCAGATATACAGTGGATAGATCACTCACTACCTGAGAAGATGGGAGACCCTGGAAGACCTGTGATTCGTATCTCTGTAGGATGTCATAACTTTCCAGAGGCTATCTGCGATTTCGGCGTAAGTGTCAGCATAATGCCCAAGGTAATCTATGAGAAAATTTTAGGTGATCCTTTGTTGTATACAGATATGCGTTTGCAGCTTGCAGATCAGTCCATTTGCTACCCCGAGGGAGTACTAGAAGAAGCTGTTATCTGAGTGGGGCAATCAGATGTCCCAATTGACTTTGTGATCATGGATACCGGAAGAGATGAGAAGGCACCCATTATCTTGGGACGACCATTCTTATGCACAACCAAAGCCATCATCTATGCGGAACACGCCAAGATTGTCCTCTCCATCAAAGACAAGAAGGAGATGTAGTTATATAGTTATATTTGACGACGTTAGGAGATGTTACAGCATTCAATTTGTCTTTAGAATAATTAGAACTTGAACCTAGAGAAAAAATCAAAAAGATATTTAAATTGTTTAAATGTAATATCCTACAAATTCCTTAGTGTTTAAATTTAAATTCTCCTACGAATTGCATGAAGTTTATCTACCATGAAAATTTATTCTGAAACTTGATATCAGTGGGTAGCATAAGCTTTTCTAAGTAATTAACGGATATGACATAAGAAGGTTTGAGTTGCTATTTATTTCATCCTAAGTGACACCTAAGCTCCAGATATTTCAAAAATCAAAATCAAAAACAAATAATAATTTGTTCTGCTAATATGATTTAAGTAGACTATTCTGTTATGCATTCATGATTGAATTCACATGCACAAGAAGTTTTCATTCTATGCACAAGTGTCACACCCAATTTTAAGGATAAAATTGAATGAACCAACTTATGTGCGCCCAGAGATCAATCACACACATAAGCGACAAATTACATAGTACCATCACAAGGTTTAATATATAACGAATAATATCACAGAGTCTTTACATAAATAACAGCGGAGTAATATAGATAACTCTCTCGTAGAATCTCTATTCCACAGGGAATAGTTGACTGGTGAACACAATCCTAATAATCCTCAGAAGAATCCTCATAGTCATCTGTTACCCATCCGGGATTTTTATCCAAATATGAAAAATAAAGCAAGCGTAAGTACATGTCGTACTCAACAAGAATAGCATGGGTTCATGAGGCTCAAATAAGGCAAGACACTGGTTTGACAGCGGTTGCTTTTAGTTGATCATGTTTTAGCAATTTGAGTAGCAGCAATAGAATATACCAAGGAACAAGATTTGCATGATCATATAAACATGATAATTAATATGGAATAAACATCAATAGAAACTTCAAATAAATCAATATTCAATTAGTTAAATTCCTGTAAGACGTCCAAGGCCGCTCGTGACCGTGAGCACGGCTGATATATCAGTTTTACACTCTGAAGAGGTTGCACACTTTCACCATGAGTCGTGATTTACCCTTTTTCTCGAGGTGATCAGCCTCTCGATCCACTACCAAGGTAGATCGGCGGGGTTCACTATGAAGTCTTTCAAAAGCCTCGCTAACATGATACTAATCAATCCGGGCGCAATGGCAAGGGGCGGTAGAGCCCTCCTTCCAGTGGCACACACGCGCAGCAGTACACATAAAGACAGGAGCCGCAAAACAACCAGCTCGGCAAGGAACCTTTCAAGATTAATAGCATGATAGAAAGTAACTCCATACTTGACTAAAGCTAGAGCCATATAGCCCCCATAGTTGCGCTGTAAGTCCCGGTGTCATACTTACAGATAAGTCCTTAGTCCATGTTGCTAAAAAGCATCTTTTAACTTTTATTCCATAATCAATTATTCAAGTTCATAAGATCATGACCCATCAAAGCACTAGCATCAACACTCAAATGCAATCTCATAGGTAACAAGGATCAAGTGATCAAAAACTAGGAACAAATACTAGGGTTGCCAAGGTAGACACATGCATCATGAATTTAATGGTTAGGGTGAATAGGCAACAAGGATGGTCCATGCTATACTTGCCTTGATCAAAGTGCTCTGGAGAACTTGGATCCTCAACGTACTCTTGATCACCTACGTATTGCTCACCGTCTGAACTTGATCATAAAATCACCACACAATCATCGAGGCAATCATACACGAAGCAAAACAAGATCTATATTAGAAATAGTACACCAACAGTGGAAAAACAGATTGAAAGGTGTATAAAAATAATCTACGCGTCGCTACGATTCCAACGATATAAAGATCACGAAAATCGGAGTTCAAACGGAGAAGTTATGAAATAAACAAGTTTTACTTTAATAAAATAATAGATTAAATCTAATCTCGAATTTTAAAAGTTGAAAACATGAGTAACAGTAGCATCATTAGGTAGATTACGAAATTACGAATCTAACGAGACTTGAACGGATCAAATCGGAGCTAAAACGAATAAAATATGGCCGAAATAAACTGAGTGGCAAATCTGTAAATATTGAAAACGCCTTTTGAATTAAAACCGAGGAAATACGTCTTCTAAATAGGAAAGCAAAATCTGAGAAATACGCCAAAGGACCGCGGGTTAGAACATTAAAAAGCTCAGGGGGTTTTCTGCAAAAGTGCCGGCGAAAGGGTATCTCTCACTGTGAGCCATTGAATCGACCGTGGACGGCGCAGGTAGCTCGGGGGAAAGAGGAGCGGCTCTGGTCGCCGGAGTCGGGCGGCGCCCGGCCGATTCCTCGCCGGAAGATGGCCGGAGACGGCGTTTTCGGGGCTAGGAAGCTCGGCACACCTCGGGATCTGGTCGGGAAGCAAGAGGAGCTCAAGCCAAACCTATCTATGGTTTCGGTTGCCACAGAGGTAGCTCGGGGAGGATGCGGCAAGCTAGGTGGCGGAACTATAGCGGCGGCGAAGCTCGGCATCATGGCTATAGTGCACAAAACCGAGGGAGAAGGGGTCGGGAAGGTCCCTGACCTTGCTGCGAAGCTTGGAGAACAACCAATTTCGACGGCGAAGTCCTCCCGAGGAGAAATCGACGGCGGCGGCTAGGGCAAGATTGGAGGGCGTGGCTTGCTCGGGAACTTGTGGGGAGGGACGGCAGGGCTCGGCCGACCTATATAGGGGCGCGAGGGAGGTGTAGGAGAGCTGGACTCGGTTGGGACTCGACCCGGAGGAGGGAGCGCTCGTGCCTCGCGCGGACTCCGACTGGGGGAAAGGGATGGCGCGGGGCAGCGGGCCCTACGCGTCAGCGGCGGGGGAAGAGGGTCGCGGCTTCCTTTTACGGGCCAGTGGAGGCATGCACGGGATGGACTCGGCCGAAAAATCCGGCGGTTGCCTTCTGTTGGAGGCGGCGCTCGTGCTCCGCTCGGACTCCGTCCTGAGGAGGGAGACGACGCTGAGCCGTGGGCTGACGTGTCAGCGAGACCGAGAGGAGGGGAGGCGGGCTGCGCTGAAGCTGGACTTCGGCCTGGCCGGCTCGGCCCATGCGGAGAAGGAGGAGAGGGGATGGGCCGGCTCGGCCTGCAGAGAAGGGGAGGGAGTTTTCCCTTTTCTAATTTTCTCAATTCATTTTCAAATTTGTTTTCCAAATGGCTTTTCAAACTAAGTTTTGAACCCTTGCAAAATCCAATCAAATCTCAGGAAATAAATATGTGCAGCGGCATGTATGCAACATAACATGTTTCTATGCCCTAGGGTTTATTTTAATTCACAAAAAATATTATTCTATATATTAAATGCTCAATCAATTGCATAAATAAATCAAATTAAATTCCTATTTCAAAAATTAAAAATTTCTGGGTGTTACAACAAGTCTCTCTCTTAGAAGTCTAACAGAGAGTGTGGGTTATAAAATTAAAAGATGCCATACCAAAGAAGTATGAGCCTGAAAGATGCTATATCAAAAGGGTATGTGCCAAAAAAAGAAGAGAGTAAAACAATAGGTGCAAAGACACCCGCCTGAGAGAAAAAATGGGTACAAAAAGTATCCGCTGGGGAGATAGCCCACACTCTTCAGGAAAAAAAAAGAGAGGATAATGCATAAGAGTTTAAAAATAAAATTTGATCACATTTACACATTCAATCATTATGTATAGCTTAGTAGTCCTCCGCAATCTTATTAGCAGGCTCTCATTATTTTCTAAATAAAAATTATATACTTATTCAAAAAAAAAATCTCTGGAGCAATGGTTGAAACAAAGTATGAAAGACTTAGTGCTTGCTTCATTATTCTGTCTCTCAATTACCCAAGACTTAGTTTAAAAGCCCCACGATTGAAAAGAATAAGAATAAGTTTGAAAGGGAGATTAATGAATTTCAATCCGGAGAAGAATTTCTGTTTAAATATTTAAGTATTTGTTGGGAGTTATACATTTTATGGAACCCTGAATAAATTATTTTAAGTCAACTTTGCTAAGGGACTAGCAAAGACTTAACTTGGGGGTATTGTTGACGGTCGTTAAGTACCAATTTTATACCGTCAAGCAATGCCTATGGAAGATCAATAATAGAAGTATAGGGGGTTACTACTAACAAATTCCACGAGTTTTGGTGAATTGTGTATTTTCCACGAATTATTCCAGAAAGGCTTAAAAGAAGGATTAAAGTGCTTAATTACCACGAAACTTAACCGCCAAGGAAACATCATCACGAGAACACTAGAAGCATCTGGAACACACCCGAAGCATCGGGGCCCGAGACCCACCAGGCTGGGGCCGGCCGGCGCCCCCCTCTAGGGTTTCGGCCCACCTTCTGGAGTTTTCTTCCACCGCCTCTCTGGAGTCATCTGGGCCCTTTGTTCAAGTCGGTTTGATCCCACGGTGCACGTTCATCCCATCGGGCTATAAATAGAGGGGCAGGCCCCCTCCCAGAGCACCAATTCATTCCTCCTGCTTCATTCGTCAAGACTAGACAGAAGTTAGGGTTTCCCGGCGATTAGAAATAGGGCTCTAGTTCTTCAAGTTCATAGTTTAGGCGTCTAGCAAGGTTCAAGTAGAGTTGGGCGCTACGCTCGGGATTCTAGATCCATTCGTCTGGAGATCGGTAATCTTATCTTGTATCTCATTATGACTCTGCTTTATTTTAATATATTGCTACTTATTCAGTTCTTAGTTTATTCTAGTTGCATATTCGATATAGTTGTGATTGGTGATGATTATTGTCATTTGATCGTAAAGCGTCTAATTCAGTACTCGAGTGAGTTAGGTGGTATACATTTTGTAGACGTGGTGTCTAGATATATTGTGTACCTACGGAGGCACCCTGACGTACCGGGTCGTGTGGTAGTCCGCGTAGGTGACAGCTACGTTGGTTCCTCTGTAGTCCACCCCCGTACGTAGGACGAGCAGAGCGCGGTCGCAAAGGAGGTGACCCTTGTGTCTTAATATCCTTATTAGATGATGCTCCTTATGATGTTTTCTGAGTTGATTATGCTATAGATGAAGATGTGTAATGTGGCGTAGGCTGTAGACTTTGTATTTAGTAATTACATATGTTTCCTTTACTTTATCCGAATCTCGAGATTGTCTTACTACATTAGTGAGTCTCTATATTCTATCTCTGGAATACCATTTACCTCATTTACTCAGTTATCATTTACCATTTATCATTGACTTATTTATCGCTAAAGCACTAGAGTTATGGGTTATCATATGTCTGCACATTTATCTTTTCAATCATTATAGTAGATTATCCTAATGAGTAGAATGCCCCTTTATCCTTGTGGCATAAAATAAATCAACGATACTCGGAATTTCATTATCAATTGACGCGGTCGGAGATATTACATTGAGACTCCTTTCCCAATGCAAGTCAACCGACGGGTCTCCAATTCTTTATCATATATCATAATTCTTAAGATATTCCATCATAATTCATTTCAAAATATTTCTTTAAAAAAATTCTATCTTATTAAGCATGGCTAAGTATATTTAGCATTTTTAAACAAAATCAGGCTTCAAGGGTGATATTGAAGTAATCAAGGAAAGTAATGCAACAATGAGGTTATCACTCAACTCCTAATCACCTAATGCAATAATTAATGGACTCAAGTGATGTAAAATTTGTGAATCACAAGGAAGGATTTAAATGCACCGGGGCTTGCCTTGAGTTGCAGGGAGGGACGGATCCGGGCTAGCACCACAAATATCAAATCCTCCGACAAAACCCGGAGCCTCGTCAACAGTCGCTTGCTCGGTCTTAACTTTCTCGCCCTCGGTCACTACACGTGAAGTAATAATGCATGCTTTAATGATGGTGCAGAAATGACATGAACATGATATGAAACAAATGTTTATTTAGTAACCTTGAGTACAACTTTCGTTCACGATAAAGTTGCAAGCCAACGAAACTAACCTATCGACTATTGACTTAGAGTTTCTTTTTAACAGTTGATGAAAGCCGCTGCACAGCTATCCAACTACTACTGTAATATAACAGTTAAAGTGCCGAGGATCACTATAGTAAATGACGCAGGGTCAACAATCAATCCAAAAGTCACACAAAACGACATGGGATTAGGGTTTCTATTTATTTTATTAATCCATTAATCAAGTATTAAATAATAAATAGGTAAACTATTTCCATTTAAGCCCAAACCATTTCAACAGATAGATATTGACCCAAAATAGTACCACATTAATTTTTATGATTTTTGGACAACCATAGAATTTATTAAAAATCCTCAAAGTTGCCTTTATTAATTAAAACACACAATTTTTGCTCCTATAGAATGTGTTGTAAATCATTTCTTCATATTTTTCATGTATTCTACATATCACAGAGACATCACACAAAAATTTTCATGATTTTTACTGCCATAGATTTATTCTGACAAAAATAACAAATTTCAGCACTATTCCCTAAAATTGGAATTCAGAAAATCAATTTATATTCGCAAATATATGAAAAGGCCAATCTGGCCCGAGACGGCCCACGAAGGGCTGACCGGCCTAGCCGGCCTGCTCACTCTCTCCTTCTCCCCATTCTCTCCTGCGCCCGACTGGGCCGGCCCAAGCGCCCACACCGTGGCCCACCCGGCCTCTCTCTCTCACCCCTCCTCCCTCGGCACGTTCCCCCGCACGCGCGCATGCGGCGCCTCGCCGCGAAGCTCGCCGCCGGTGACCCCCGTGATAAACCAAGCGCACCCCTAGAACCTCCTATGCCCCGCAAACATCCCGAAGCACCCGACCTAAGATCTACACGCCTCCGACGAGCTCGAGCTCGAGCTCGCCCATGGCGGACCGGCAGCGACCGGCACGGCCGCGTTCCGGGCAAGCCGGACCAGTAGCATTCAAAATAAAGCGCTGGGGAGTTTTGTTGTCTCACCGAGACTTGATTTGGCTAGCTGGTTGGTCCAGCGGTGGTGTTGAGGAAGGAGCGCGACGACGGCGGCGGGATCAACAGCTCGGACACGTCGGCGTCGAGACGTACCGACGAACCCTGTGCCCAATCCACAAACCGACTGGCGCATGAGCATCATGAGGTCAAATAGAGTCTAGGACGTGCCAATTCGATGGGAGGAGCTCACCACAGCGGGCTGGACTCGGCGAGGTTGCCCGCGGCGGCGCTCCGACCGGACGCGAGGAAGAAGACGACGGCTTCCGAGCGTTTCCGGTGACGAGAAGACACACGGACGGGCTCTACGGGTGCGCAAGGGAGTGACGTTGCTAGCTGTGAGATGGAGTGAGTGATGGTGGAGCAGCAACGAACGAATTTCGTGATCAACAGAACCTCACCGACGACGAGCTCAAACAAAGAAAAGAGAAAGAAAAATGGCCGTTGTGAGCTTATAAGGAAGAAAGGACCGTCTGTGAGCTTGCCACGACGCTCGTGACTCGAAACAACGCGGCCACGTCCCTGTCCGTGTGCCCACGCGCGCGCAATCGCCGGTGAACAGCGGCGGACGACGGCGGCCGTGCCCTGCCCTAGTTGGAGGAGCACTGTAGCCATACTTCAATGTTCCTGATTTTCTTTTTCCAAATTACTTTTGAATTTATATATAAACTCGAAAGATTTCCAAAATAAAAGTTGTAGGAAATTTTAAATAGAACAAGTTTGCTTTTTAAATCATATTCAAATTTTGAGCGGATTTTGAATTACATAAAAGGGGGTAAATGTAGTGTTTCAAATCCAATTTCAAATTCAAAATTTTTCTGAATAACTTCAGAATCTCCAAATACCAAAGTTGTTCTATTCAGGCTTTACAACTTCCATTAAAGGTCCAACCTCAGATTCACAATAGTTTTTGAAATAAGATTTTAAATTTGAATTTCCATTCATAAATTAGGGTTTAATTTGAAATTTCAAATAGTAACCTGAAAATCCCCCAATATGAAAGTTGTTCAACTTATCAAGAACTACAACTTCACTTTTGGGGTCAATATCAAATTCTATTTAGTTTTTAAATTAGGTTTTCAAACCCCTATTTAGGGTTTTTAAATCCATTTCAAATTTCTTTTTAATTGGTGATTAATAATAACATAATTAACATTCAAATTCAGAATTAATTATTTTAGTTGATGCATAGCAGAGGTGATCCACACTTGGATGATTTGTAGTAATTATGATGACATGGCCAGTTTTAATTGCCTGGTGTTACATATATGTACCAGAAAATTTCCGTGGCGAAGTGATTCCTCGAGAAATGTTAGCCGTGGCGATCTTTGTTTTTCATTTCGGACTTGCCCGAGTTCAATGTGCAAACCAGGCATGTTGGAAGAGAAGCTCTAGTGTATGTTTTTCAAGGGCAGCAAGAGAACCTTTTTAAGTTAGCATCGTTGCTACACACCAGAGAGATGAGGTGCTATGGTAAAAGGCTTGAAGAAAAAATGCTTATTTAAACATCTAGTTCTAGCATTAAAAAGTACTCATATATGCAAACAGCACATCACCGAAAAAAAATCCTTTCTTAAACAATGGCTAAGGTATGTAAAATAATGTTATCCACGTCATAAACCAAGTTTGGCAAATAATGTAGCAATTTGTGATCATCACACAAATTGCACCCAACCTTTTAAACAATGGCTAAGGTATGCAAAATGTTATCCACGTCATAAATCAAGTTTGGAAAATAATGTAGCAATTAGTGATCATCACACAAATTGCACCCAACCTCCTGTCATATTTTTTTACCATAAAAATCTCTAGTCAAACCTTAAAAACTACAAATGTACACCATAAGTGTATGTCTAAGTGATCGTCTGCCCTTTCAAGCACAAATCTACTACATCTTCTTTTATCTGTGTATACAACCCCCATCATATAAACCAAAGATCATGTAACCCTTACAATATAATACCTCATCTCTACAATAGTTTTCTCTCTGCAGTTGAACCACCTTACGCCCAAGCTTCAATAGTATTTAAAAATTCTTGTTTAACACAAAAATCCACCCAAGATTCTTAAGCTAAACAAAATTCTCTAGTGTTGCTAGATAATCTAACGCACCTGTTAGACTGTCTGACAAACCCGTCAAGATTTTCTCAACCTCAACTGAGGCAGAGATAAGATCAACGCACAGTAAGATGACTAGACTCATTTCCTTCATTTCCTACATTTTTATGAGGCTAGCCTTAGAGGGAGTACGAGTGCGCGGGGAAGATAGTGGCAGTCGTCAGGGCACCCCATGCCGCTACAAAATGCAGCCGTGCACGTAGCACCGTCAAGCGACCCCTTGGTTGGCGCCCTTAGTCGAAGGCGCACACACACACAAAGAAGAAAAGCAGTGATGTGGCTTCCTGATGTGGCCGGTGGCAAGCTTGTGCAGAGTCATCATATCCAAGAACGAATGTGTCCTCATCTTAGGGTAAGGGCTGTTTGGTTCTTCGCCCTAAACTTTAGGCCTCCTGTCATATCGAATGTTTGGACATTATTTTAGAGTATTAAATATAGACCAGTCTAAAACCAATTTTAGAGATGGACAGTATTTTATGAGACGAATTTTTAAAACCTAAACAGTCCATAATTTCACAATGTGGTGTTACAATAAACATGTGCTAATGATAGATTAATTGGCGTTCATAAATTTATCTCGGAAATTAATCTCTACCGATATAATTAGTTTTTTAAATACTCAACATTTAATACTTTTAAATAGTAGTCAAATATTCAATGTGGTATCCCTAAACTTTAGCCCTCGGAACTAAATGAAAATCACCTTAACTTTTGCCATAGAGTTAGGAATTTGACTGAGATTGGGGATTTTGATTTCTAGTGTTTTGAATTTAGGGAAAATAAAGCTTTGTAATTGATCGATTAACCTTCTTCTAAGTGCTTAACTGAAGCCGTAGTCATTAATTTGGCATATAAGCGAGTGGCGCCTCCGTGAGCGTGTAGTAAGTAGCGCCTCCGAAGAGATAAGTATAGGCGAGAGAAAATTGAAAAAAGAGCTGATAAATAGATCCCATGTGTCAATCGTACTAGAAGAGAAAGCTTGACAACACACTGGCACCTGAGGCCCATTTATCAGATATTCATGTACATGATCCTATTTCTCATGTCTCTACACCAAATACAAAATGGGTTGATCCCGTCCTTTATTAACCAAACAGAAAATAGAACTATGTCCCATCCCAGAAATTAGAGATGCGACTGTCACACTTCACCTTGACTCTCATCTAAAATTACCCTTTTATTCAGGAAAGGAAAACAAATGCTACCTAAGGGCGTGTTAGGAGGACAATAGTTTCCGATTCTCACGTGAAATGCCCGGATCAAAGCCAAATGCCTCCCTGCCGATCATGTTTCGAGGTAGAAATGCTGGTTCGTGAGTTTTGCTTGCGAATGTGAAACGCGAAACCTAGTTTCGCCCGATTCGTCACTTCTCCCATTCTCTATACTTTAATAATGATATGTTTTTTAGTTTTTAAGTGACAAGTTAAAAGAAATTTTAAGGTGGTCTTAGCCAAAAAAAAATTGATTTTAAAGCATATTTTTATTTATATAAATTTTTACAAAAATCAACATTTATTTGAGAATATGATAGCCTACTAACCTAATGATCTCATAAAGTGATTCTAATTTATCATCTGAAAACGTCTTTTGAAAGAATCTATATATGAAAACATTTTTTTATAAGAGATAAACTCTGCTTTTAAGAAAGCAACGTATGGTACAAGGCTGGGGAAACCAGTTTACAATGACAACCCAAGAAACAGCAAGGTCTAAGACACGAGTTACAATTCAAAGACATCTGTAGACGAAGTAACATAAGGCTTGAAACTCCTGAGCCATCGCAGAATGTCATCCCTCCCTTGCATCACACGTTGCCGGTCCTTCTCCTTAAGCAAGATACTCCATTTCTGCAGGAAAGACAGGGCATTGTATAAAATGTCAACCGGGGCTTTGGGGAATTCTCTCCCAATTGCCATTTTGTTCCTATTATTCCAAAGTGCCCAGGCAAAGCAACTGCTGACGTTTCCTAACGCAAACAGATTAATCCGCAAGCGCACGGATACCGCTGTAGATTTCACCCGAGAGTATTCCAGGGTATCGATTTCCACAGGGGAATGCGAATTGTACTGATTAGGTCCCTAAGATCGTCCAAGGATAAATATATAAGTTTTTGTGGGGAGAGAGAGAAAGATTTCCTAAGTTCTCTAGATGATCTAAGAATCAAGGATACTATAAGTGTACTTATGTTGGGACATCAAAACACTAGCGTCAGACTGAGATGAGAAGGGGACTAGGAAGTTCCTACTACCGTCCTACAAACTCTAACCCGAACGTGGTGGAATACGTCGGCCATCAGGGCTATCACCACCTGGGGCTACCACAACTATACGTAGGGCTAGGTGCAATTCTAGGTATTCGCAAGACTAAACACCACGTCTAATCCATTAATTACTACTCTAGCATTGCAAAGAATAGAGCACTTGATATAAGCGGGAAACTAATAAATAACTTAAAAGTAAATAAAGAACTCAAGAATTAAGAATTGGAGAATCTGGAGATTGCTGAAAGACGAACCAGATACTGCAACAGTACAATGTTGAGGACAGACCCGGCTCTTCCTCCGCTCTCTCCTCTTCTCTCTCCCTCTTTACAACTAGAAGAACTAGAACTAGATCTAAAACTAGAAGTAGATGAACTAGAACTAGATCAACTAGAGTGACCCTACTAGCCCTAATTTATGTAGAGAATATGAAGCTCCTGGGATGTAGAATGCCTTCTAGAGGGGGCCTGGGGCGTCCTTATATAGGCCAAGGTGGAGTAAGGGGCAAGGAACCGCCACGTCATCGATCCACGTCTCATGTTATATGCACCGTCGGATCAAACCGACCTTATATCGACGTCGGGATACTTTGCTTAGGTGCCAAGGAAGTGTGGGAGGAAGTTTCCAGAAGCCGGAGGTGAGGCGGCGCAGTGGAGGGCCGCCTGGCCCCACCCTAGGGCCGGCCGGCGCTGCCCTGGGCCCAAACGGGCTCCGCTTCACCGACGTGTCTTCTTCGGTCTCTCGCATCCAATGGTGTATGTTAGGGTCGCGGATTTTGAGTCCGAACTCCGAATATAGCAAATGATAGGTCCGTTTCGATCGTCTCGACGAGCCCGTCGCAATGGTGTAATCTAATTCCTTATTTGAGATACTTTTATTGATGGAAAATTAAATATACCTGCAAACATCGGGAGAAAGCAAAACTCGTGGAACTTGTTAGTATAAACCCTACAACTATTGTCTATAATTTATTTTAGGTCTTTTCATGCAATAGTTGATGGTTATATTTAGTGTTTAACGACCGTCAACAGCAACCAAAGTAGAAAACAGTCACCCCAATAGGGCTAGGCCCCTTGCCTGCTAGCCAAATTTCAGAGAGCTCTTTGATTGAGGGAGGGACAAAATCCCAGTTAAAGATTACTTTCAACATCCCCCAAATCATTTTGGCAATAGGGCAATAAAAGAGGATATGATCCACTGATTCAATCACCACACAAAGGCAGCATTTTTCACACCCTTTCCAACCCCTTTTCCTAAGACTCTGGGCACACTGCAACTTGTTATTAAAGACTTGCCAGAGAAAAAATTTAATCTTCGAAGGGATCTTACACTTCCAAAAATGCCCGGCCACCCTGCTAGTTACACCGCCATCAGACATAAATCTATAGAGTGATTTTGTAGAGAAGTGCCCCTTTTTCTCTAAAGCTGAAGAAACAGAGTCAGGACTGCCGTCCACTAGCATAATATTGTTCATTTCATCTTTTAGTTCACCCCAACGTGCAAATTCCCTAATAGAGAGCGATCTTTTGAACTCTACCATCCATTCCCCCTCCTCATAGCAGTCGGCAACAACAAATTCAGGATCTCTGACCTGGCAATAGAGGTCGTCAAAGGCTATTTTCAGAGGGACCTGCATAAGCCAACAGTCCTGCCAAAACCGATAATTTAGGCCATTCCTAACCTGAAACTGAGCCCCCCATTTAAAAATATGTTTAATTTTGTGAAGCCCTTTCCAGAATTGGGAGCTATCCTTTACTGGAGCAGAAGAGAAATCACAGCCCTCTAAGTATTTGGCTTTGATCAGGTGAAACCATAACTCATCCGGCTCTTGGAGGATTTTCCAAATCCACTTAGCTAGGAGGCAGTCATTCATAAGTCTCGTATTAATAATCCCCAACCCACCCTGGTCCTTGGGTCTAGTGACCATATCCCATTTGGCCACATGATATTTAGCCTTGTCCTCAACCCCTTGCCAGAGGAAATTAGATCGGATACTGTCCATTTTCTTGTGAAGGCCATCCTTAAGCCAATAAAAGCCCATACAGTACATAGGAATACTACTTAGGCAAAAATTTGTGAGTATTTGTCTCCCCCCCCCCCGAGGTCAAGTGCTTCCCTTTCCAAGGGTCTAGCCTCTTAGTCATCTTCTGGGTGATAGGGGAGAAAGCCCCCATGCTTAGGTGACTGTCACTAACAGGGATACCTAAGTATTTCAGAGGAAGATTACCCAGAGAGCAATTCAACATATTTGCCAACTTTTCTTTCTCCTGCTGTGAGACCCCAAAAACATATACCTCACTCTTATGAAAGTTTATCTTAAGACCTGACAACCATTCAAATCAATAGAGGACGAGTTTGAGATTCCTAACAGATTGTTCCGAACCATCAATCATACTAACCGTATCATCGGCATATTGGATATGAGAGCAACCCCCAGGAATAAGGTGCTCTAGAATACCTTTTATATGTCCTTTATTGACAGCCTTAGTCAACAGGACCCCTAACACGTCTACTACTAAGTTGAAGAGCAAGGGGGAGAGAGGATCCCCATGTCTCAACCCTCTATGGGTACTAAAGTATTTGCTCCTCTCACCATTGACATTAACGCACACCTTCCCACCTCTGACAGAATCCATCACCCACTTAATCCATTTAGGGTGAAAATTTCTTCCCTCCATTACTTGCTCTAGAAATTGCCATCTAACCCTGTCGTAGGCTTTTTTCAAAGTCAATTTTCAGGATCAGGCCCTGTTTCTTTGACCTTTTGAGTTCATGGAGAACTTCATGGAGAACCAAAACTCCCTAAAGAATGTTCCTATCCTTAACAAAACCCGACTAATTTTTACCAATAATTTTCTTAGCAATTGGAGTCAGTCTGTTTGTTAGAGCTTTAGTGAACCACTTGTAGTCTACATTCAGCAAACAAATAGGTCTATATTGTTTGACAATATTGGCCTCCTTGACCTTAAGGACTAGAGTGATTACCCCATAGTTCACTCTCTTAATATCTAGCTGGTCCTCATGAAAGTCTTTAAAAAGGACAGACACATCATCCTTGATGAGCTCCCAGAATGTTTTAAAAAAGGTGGCACCAAACCCATTTGGGCTAGGGGAAGAGTTTATCTTCATTTCCTTCATGATCTCTTTGATCTCTTGTAATTCAAACCTCCCTACTAAAGACTCCTTGTCATAATCTGAGAGTTTAAAATCATTGGGCCAAAAATTCTCTTTTAATGACAAAGAACAGGGATCACTAACCCCAAACAGAGATTTGTAGTAACTAACTATGTGGCTTGTGATCTCTTGCTGCCCTCTGATCTCCCCTTGATCAGAATCTAAAAAGAAAATATGGCTTTTCCTTCTTCCATTAGCAAACTGATGGTAGAAGTGAGTATTAGCATCCCCCAGCAACACCCATCTATTGCCAACTTTTTGCTTCCAGTAAATTTCTTTTAGTTTTTCTAAGTTGTCTAATTCCTTCTCTAGAGCCATCCTATCTTCCCATTCCTGAAAAGATAGTAATCTGGACTCAGCAATCAAATCTAGCTCTTGTATACTCTTAGTGATCTTTTCTTTTCTAGCCTTTTGGTCCCCTCTGTAATTCAGATCCCATCCTTTAAGAATTTTCTTAAATTCTGTAGGCAACCATGCCACCTATCTAAAGAGTAAGAATTAGCCGGCCAGCTACTCTTAAACTCAGCCCATTTCCTTTGGACTAAATCAGTAAATCCTTCCTTTAGCAACCATTGGTTGTTAAAATGAAAGTACTTTGATCTGGTAGCTCCATGCTCACCAGTATTCAGGACTAGCGGACAGTGATCAGACCCCACCCTGGTTTTAGTCCAAGCAAAACAGGTGGGAAAGTGACTTTCCCAACTGCCAGTCATCAAGATCCTATCAAGCTTAACCAAGGTTGGATCTTTTTGTTTATTAGACCAAGTAAACCTAGAGCCACTGACAAAGATTTCTCTCAAATGACTCTGCCCTATAAAATTGTTAAACATATCCATTAGCTTCTGGTCTCCTTGACCTTTATTCCTATCCTTATTGCTCCTAATCAAATTGAAATCCCCTCCCAAGACCAAAGGCAGCTCTTCTTCCAAGCAATTAGTAGAGAGTTCATCCACAAACTCAGCGGAAAAAATCATGCTGAGCAGGGCCATAGACATTTACCAACCAGAATCTCACATTAGTCACCCTGTTTCTAACCAAAATCCAAATACTAAAATTCAAAAGCTTTGTATCTTCTAGCTCAAGCAATTCACTGTTCACTCCTACAGCCATACCACCAAAGTGGCCCCTAGAAGGGATCCAATTCCACAAAAGAAGTTTATTACCAGACATTTCTTTAAGTTCCCAATCCTGAAAATCTTGCTTAATTGTTTCTTAGAGAGTTACAATATCTAGATCATCCTCATAAATGTGATTAGCAATCATTTTCCTCCTATGGGAAGTCCCTAGCCCCCTAACATTCTAAAAAAATCTTCATGTTATGATAAAGTGGGAGCTTCCATCAACA
This sequence comes from Eremochloa ophiuroides, assembly GCA_038502445.1. NCBI lineage: Eukaryota > Viridiplantae > Streptophyta > Magnoliopsida > Poales > Poaceae > Eremochloa > Eremochloa ophiuroides. The sequence continues at coordinate 13,511,344 of JAHLJS010000001.1, read as the reverse complement.
GCTCTTCACTGCTCAAATCTCCTCTCTCCTTGGAAGAAGACAGGGCATCCCCCCTCTGCTGGTTAGAGATAACCTCCATGGTTAAATCTCCTATTTCCTCCTCACTCCTAGGGCCATTCTTAGAGTTCAATTCCTCCAAGAATTTATTGTAATTGGCTTCAGCCACTGCCGCCCTAGGCTAGTTCTTCTAACTTAAAAGCATCGATTTGTTCCTCTATGTGTGTGTCTTCTATGTCTAAATCAATCATTATATCATGCAGTACAGAATTAGAAGTATCATTCAGGATAGTAAAAGGAAGTTTTGTGTTTGTACCTGGAATGTTGTCCTTAGCCATCACTCTCTTGGCTTCTTTTTCAGTAATAGGGACCCCATCCCTTAGAATCCTATTGCTTGTTCTTTTAGCCACCACTACTTGCTTCTTCTTGTTTCTCTTGATTCTTTTGGACTTAGGCAGCTGCCACCCTTGGCCAGTATCCTCCAGATCAGAGTCCTTGCTTTGACAAGAAGTGTTATCCATAATATCCTCCTCCAACCATGGATCACCTGTTAACATATCCTTATCCAACCTTTTTTCCAGAGACAATTGCAGTGTTCAGCTGAGTAGGGGATACACCTTCTTGTGTAAGTGATTCAACAGGCTCAGTCTCTTGGCTCTCTGATAACAAGATTAACTTAGGCCACTTAGAGCTATCGATCAAGGAGGCACCCTCTCTGCCATACACTAAAATTTGAGTTTCTTTGGTAATTAATGCAGAATTATCTCCCAACCCATCAGTAGACACAATAGTTTTCCCTTTCACCACTTTTCCCATACTATCCCCATCTTTGTTGGAAACACACTCACTTCTTTGAAATCTTAAACCAGAAGCATTAGCTGCACTAGATGTGACATGAGCATCATCCATGTCAATTACCCCCAGCTCTAGATAAAAGGCCGCCAAGGGTGTGCTGGAGGTCTCCACCTGCTGTCCCTCCAGTTGTTTGATGTTAATATCCTCTAAGCTATCCTCCATGGCCCCTTCATAGTTTCCTTCCATCTCTCTGTCAATTCTTCCCATCCTATCAAATTTAGACAAGCCTCTTTTGCCTTTATCACTTTTGAAGTTATCCAGGTCCCTATTAGAAGGATCATCAGAGCTCCCAGAACCAGACGCACCCCCCTTGTTGCCTTTACCCCTCCCTGAGTCATTCTCCACCTCAAACCTCAAGTTCATGCCCTCACCATTAAAAAAGACTTCGATCATGCCCTTAATGGCAAGAGGGTCTCTGCATCTCCCCTGAAGCCGAACAGGGCCTACTCTGATCAGGCTGAGTTCATCCACCACTAGAGGTTCAACCACCAGCTTGGCAATTTCCTTAACAGACTCAATATCTCTAGCAATATCAGGGATTTTGTGAATCTTTAACCAAACCGTCCGCAACACAGAAGATATTTCTGGGTCAACTGATGACTTCTCAATTTTTCCTTTTAGACCAAAGAGTGACATCTCCAACCCTGACAGCTTAGAGAAAGTTTCCAGTGAATTTTTGTCAGGAAACACCACCAGAAACTCTTGTTTGTCCACTTTCCTAACTTTAAAGTCCCAGTCATCTCTGACTAGATGCTTCAGCTCCTTGTCCAGTTTTTTCTCTCAAGCATCTCCTTCCAGAATAGTCAACAAACCAGTCACTACAAATTCTTTCACCTTAGCTTCTGGGATATTGAAGGAGTAAAAATCTTGACCTGGAATGCCAAAACCAAACATCTGCATTTTCTTGCTGCCCATTTTCTTGCAATCCACCGCCATGTGACCTTGTTCCTTACATTTGTAGCAGACTGGCTCATTTGTAGCAGACTGCTCATTCATGCAATCAGATTGGTGGTGGCCAAGTTCAAGGCATCGAAAACACTTGGTATCATTAGGGATAGGCATCTTCGCACCTTCTGAAGAACCTGCACTACCTTTGTCCCGAAAACCATCCCTACGAAAATCACTAGGACGATGATCCCCCAGGGACCAACCCCCATGTTGGTTCTGAGACCAGTTGCCCTGCTGATTGCCACCCCAACCTCCCTGGCCACCAGTATTCCAGCCACCATACTAGTTGTGGAATTTCTGTTGATCGGATCTAGCAGGGGGAAAGGATCTGTTGTTACCTGGTCTATCTCGCTCTTCCTGGCTCTGTCCTTTACCTCCAAAGGGTTCCACTCGTGGATTCACGTGCCATCGATTTGGTAGCCTGGGCAAATGAACGAAGTAGAGATGGTGGCGGCTGAGTAGCCCTAATCTTACAGAAAGGGAACCTACTCCTGTCCTTTGGAGGAGCAGGAAAACAGATATCTAGAGTAAGTCTCCCTTTTGGAATCCATTACCATCCTAGCAGCGGCCCATCTGCGGCCCAAGAATGATTGAAGCGTGGGGCAAGGCCCTAACTGCAAAGAGTCAACTGTTTCTCCCGCCTTAGCTGTGGAATCTTCCAGAATCCCTGCCGGAGACACCATAGTCGAGCTTGTTGCAACCTCCAAGGCTGCAGCAAGGTCACGACTACCCCGGTCAGGCCCTGAATGATGCAACTCTCGCTCTCCCAGGGAACGCATCTTATCTAAGGATTTCTCCAGTTTCTCGCAAGCTTCGGCCAAATTCCCCAAATCCCCGAGACGATCATTAAAATTCGCAGCAAAAAATAAATTGCGCTTGATGTCATCAGCAATTTGCGAACGAACCAACATCTCCCCTCCATGGGTCAATGGATGGTAACCAGACTCATCAACAATCCAGTCCTTCCCCCGATAGGGAGCCAAAGTGTACCAGCGACGAACTCCCTTGTTCGCCTGCCGCAACTCTGGCCACTCATCGACCAGGGAACGCTGCACCCTCCTCGCTGAAACCCCCTTCAAGAGCAGCTGGAATCAATGGCGCGAAGTCCCCTGATCCGCCCCTAGAGAGTCCCCCCCCCTATATCCCATCCTCTCCCCTTCGAGAAGAAGACTCACCAATGTTTTTGGCCCTCCAGATGTCTCGCCGCTGCTCCACCGACGAGGGGCGGGCCTGCCTGGTAGGCGCCGACAAGGTCCTGGTACCTCCCCAAGGAGGAACCGCCGTCCCTGCCCCCCGCCCGCTAATCGCCTGGAAGTCGCTCGGAGACGGAACAGGGAGAGGCCATCCTGTATCAAATTTCGGGTTAATTTCGGAACCGCTGTTAATAGTAGTAGTTGATAGCATTTATGAAAACATTTATGTGAGAATCTAGATCGCTACCAAATACACCCTTGTTAACATAGCTATATGCATATCAACATCATTATTCTAGATCTATCAATCCATATATCTTTCTGTCTCTCTCCACCAGGCACCAGCAGGATCTGGCTCTCGTTGATCACCAGCTAGGAGTATGAACTAACTATAATTAAGGTCATGTGTAGGATGCGGTTTCTTAGGGTTGATCATGTGTTTGGTACCCAAGTCTTGCATATGAATGTCGTGGCTGCCTAGCTCACCTCTTCCATCTTGTTTGGCCTGTTTTAGCCCATGTCAGGCACACAGGCACATGCATGCGAAGCTCTCTATTTTCGAAACCATAAGCAAGACATAGGCAAGTTGTCATCTTCTTCCTCTCACAACGCTAGCTGCATGCGTCACTTTCTTGTAGCCTGGAAGTTGAAAAACAATATATATCTTTGATGAACGACCTGTGTGACATGCATGATTTCCATCAGGCAACGTTATATCTTTAGTATAAATCTTTACTACATGTGTGAGGAATTAATGTTCAGCAGATTATGTGTGTCTAAGAGTACGTGAATGACTAATATAGTCTGACGCCATCTAGGGATGAACTGTTGGTTAGTATGACTTATATGAAGAAAACGACGACTGTACTGAGATATATATGGAGGACAACGAATATCTCTAGCTAACAGGGAATGAGATATAATAAGATTGTTTAACCGTGAATAAATTCGCGCCCTCTCATGCCCCTGCTACTGTAGACTACTGTTCCTGACAGTGACGAGTTACTGTTCATGCTGACGTCAGCGTTGTTGACGTCACTATTTACTGTTCATTTTCTTCTTCTTTTTCGCCGTCTGGATTTTCCACCAGGGCGCACCGTTTAGCACCGGTGCAGCGGTAGCGCGCCAAGTGTGCTAGTACACATATATTCATGAGGGGGTGCTCGTGCTCCTACAGTCCTAAACAAAGCACATGTATCACTCGACCTTGGTAATATTGTGAAACGACCAAACACAATTTGTTTTCTGATCAGTACTAGTATAGTACCAATCAATTAAATGAACTGCACTGTGCACTGTCAATTAACCTCTCCCAGAGGCTACACGTACCGCAGAGAGTTTAAGGAGAAAAATTGCAATATTATTAGCTGATGATCAATGCAAAGTAAACCCTCCATGCATTTGGTTATTGTTATTGATGACTTTTCGTTGGTGTCCTCTTCGGTACGATACATCACTTTTCAACAGCCAATGATTCCTATTACCAAAAAGTTGTGGACTTGCACACCGTGTACGTGTACATCTCACATGCACATGTATTGTACACACCCTCTCTTTCTCCAGTTGTACTGCCACAGCTACACACGACGTACAAACAAAGGTGTCCACGTTATCTTTTATGTATATTAGTAGTATGTACGTATCATTACAGATCATATATATACATACATGTGTACAATGCCAGCTATTATACAGACGACACAATTCAATTCAGAGGCGTCCATCTCGCTTTCTGGTTACTTGAATTATTGTTCGCTTGTGAATGAAAAAAAAAAAACTACCGCTCCTTTGGGTCAAAAAGGAAAGGAAAGTAAAGAAGAAGGAAAAGGTCATCACCACCCTCCGGCAAATAAGTTAGTACTTATTATTATGTCGTGATAAGTTTTCGTATTTCTTTTCTAGAGTTGCAATTCAAAATAAATCCCCCTTATGCAACACATTTCACTTTTTTCTCCTGGCCTTAATTAATGTCTTTGAATTGTGAGATAAATATCTGTCCATTGAGTTAAACAAAAGTGCAGCCATGCTGTAACATTTCTCAGCCCTACGTAATCTGATTACATATATACAAAAAAATATTATTATTATTTTCTCTTGGACTACTACTTCCTTGGTTGACTTACTAGATCCTTGGTTTGTGCACTCAAATATACATTATTTTGAGCAAATGCGTCATATACAGTATATAACAGTGTTAAAAAAATTGTGAAGCTATGGGCCAGGCAGTACAATTTTGGCTCATTTATATTTGTATATGTCGCCAAGGACTTCCATGATAGCCATAACCTTTTTTGACACTACACTGTTTATTTAGGCCCTGTTTTTCACCACCAAATACTAAAGGTTCCGTCACATCAATATTTAGACACATTCATGGAGTATGAAGTATTAAATGTTGATGAAAACTAAAACTAATTTAATAGCTTCGTAAAATATTGCGAGACGAATCTTTTAAATCTACTTAGGTTATGATTGAACACTTATTGCAAAAATTATCGTATTACTATAGTAACTCATTTTGCAAAATGAGTGCAACTAAACGGGCCCTTATTTTATCAAAAGAATATTGGTTTGACAAAGTTAAATAGTACAATATATATAATATAAGTAGTACATAGGAACCTGTTAGTTGGGAACTGAAACTCAGAAAGCTGTCCATAAGTCAGGTTATGACGCATTAGAGGTAGCTAGCTACCTAGCTAATGCAGGCACCCATTTGTTTATGCATGTGTAGCTTGATTATGTGCATATAGTTAAATAGATTTTTCACAAAGTCTAAGACAAAAGGTGGTGGTTAGGGGGTGTTGAGGGTGACACAATGTATATATCTGCCGTTGGGAGCACCACATTAGTTAGTTGTTACATCAAACTAGCTAGAGCAAACTAAGCAATCCTTTCCCTTCTCGCTCCTAGCTACATAACCACCAATATCAAAGCTTGGCCAATCACATGATTTCGTGGCACGGCTATATATGCTGCCCCTCTCTTCCTTGCCTTCTTCCTCCTCGCCCTTCTTCTTTCCTTCTCTCTCTCTCTCTCTCTCTCTCTCTCTCTCTCTCTCTCTCTCTCTCTCTCTCTCTCTCTCTCTCTCTCTCTCTCTCCCTCTCCCCCCAAAAAAAAATGTTGTGGTGCATCCTCTAGTAGCTGAAGCTGCCAGCATGATCTGAGATGTGGTTTATTTGCACGCATGATGGGCCAAAGTAACGATCGTCAGATCATGCTGTGCAGTTTCATCTGCTCGTGGATGCACAGCAGATGCATACTGGGCCAGTGTCAATTAGTTCCAAGGGTAATTCAATTTACAAATTTCTCGGTACAGATTGATTCTTTATTGCTTCTCTGTACTATCTTGGAGTTCCGTGATGCCAAGCAGAGAGCTTAGATCGGCGAGCAGTCGAGCACCGAATCGACAATATTCAAGAACTTAAGGTGAAATGAACAGCTAGCTAGATCCTTTTCAATTTTGAATCCCTTCTTCTTGCCTTGCAGTGTTGATGCATTATGACTAGCTTCCCCAGCTACTTTTCTTGCTTCTTGTACGCCCATATGATTTGCAGGTTTTTTATTCAGTGGTCCAGTTGTGTATTAGATTGCTTGTTATGAAGAAGCTATATATATATTTATATAATACCATCATTTGAGACTGGTATATACTTGCATCCACACAAGTAGGAAGGCTATTCGATTGAGAAGCGAATAATTGATCATTGGCGAATGAATTGAAGGAGTGTTTCTTTTGCATGCATACTCAACGATTGGCATGCATACTTTGTGGTGTCAAGCAAATTCTAGCTTTGCACTATATATGTCTGTATATATTTATTACACGCCGCCTGCATATATATGTGATTGTGTGTATGCATATGTAACTACCTGAAAATAGCACTTTTTTCCTTTCAATATCAGCTAGTACACCAATGCCACAAACATAAACTAGACAATCTTGAATTAAATAGAGGACCTAATAATTAAAAACAATTGAGATTGATTGATTAATTAGTCGGTTGATTGGCGCGTACAACATTAGATTCTCTGTCCCTTTCTACTATATAGCCGAAAGTTGGGTGTACTCTTAATATCCCATGCATAATGCCCCAGTGGCATGTGAAGGAGATCCGTGACAGATTGCTAGTGTATAGATAAACAAAGATATAAATGTATGGAGAGGAGATCCAAACACTGATTGATGAAAAGATGTCTCTGCAAAAATTATTGTGGCAACGGTTGCTCACGTACTGCATACGGTTACAATAACTATTTATTGCAATTATTTGTAGCGTCTTAATCGACCGTCCAAGCCATATAAATTGATTGCTCATGCACGTTATTATTAATCTTATTTTTTTTATCAAATTCAAAGAGAAAAAGATGCTGCCCTTACACCATATTTAACTTATTTGTCTCCATTGTCTGATCTCTGTATTCATTCAGAGAAAAGGCCAGCGAATTATATATAAGGGCTGCAGTTTGTTTGTTCTAAATTTAAGAATGTCCAATTTGTTCCCTAAATTAAGTAGTATATTTTGTAAAACATTTTTACGAAACTCTCATATTTTAACGGTATTAATTTAGCAGAAGTCAGGAGTCTTAGATGTAATATATATACTATCATCAATGATTCAATGTTAATCTCGTATGCATGATGAAGACAGGTTTGTTGTTTGAAGCACTACCTTCCTTCCACTTCTTCTTTTTTTTTAAAAAAAAAAAACGCTCACAAGCATATTTTAAGCTGTGAACTTTACAGGTATTTCTGTACGGCATGTCCCAAAAAAAAAAAATTGTGTATGGGGCCGGCCTCTTGAGTTTGACGTTGCTTTCATGCGTCGTGACACAGAGTCCAGCTTAGTTATTACAATGTCACGCGAGCATGCATGGCATGCCTGACTTTTCCTTATATTGGAACCCGACCTCTTTTCCCCCATGCTCCATCTTTTGTGTCTACGACATTCATCCGTAGCGAGCATATATACGTGTAGCCTGGTCAAGCAAGCAAGAACGTTCCAGGTTAGTAGTAAATAAAATAAAAAATCTTCTAGCTTTGCGGCAATTAGTAGTGTGCATGCTTAGTCTTTGCCTGCCAGTAAGCCTGACGCTGATAGATCGATGGACGTGATGACCAAAGCTGATCGAGCCATCATCACTCCCATCAGATCAACTGTTTATTCACAAACTATATATACGAATACGATGATCGATGGCTCATTGCGAAAGGGCAGAAACTCATTTCATATTTGTGATGAAGCTTCCTTTATCTGAAAAGAATGAAGGATGACACTAGGCTCTAGGATTCGAAAGTCTTGTAACCTAACAGAACTTTATTCTTTTCTAAAATTAAATAAAATGACATGTAGCTCTCCTGCAATGTTCCAAGGAAGTCATTTACCCTATTTATATTCACATACACAAAGCCAAAAGCCGCCACATGCATCTTGTGCCTGGTACGCATTAATTAGCTATGTGAAGCATAATTGTCTTCACAAGCAAGTAGTAGCCACACTTTGTCAGGTGGGCTAATCAGCTTTGTTTACGTTTTATCACTTCACTAGTTTTGCCTTCCATTCCATGCATATACTGCTTAGCCCATGGGACCTCGTTGGAATGGGTTAGCAGTGGACCAGTTCCATCCTGAAAATTTCGTGGTTCAGAGAGGTCATCCAAATGCCAGAAATGTTAAAAAACAGAATAAGTTCTGCATTGAGATTTTAGTCCACCGGACGCTGTTGCAGCAGGATCCTGTTATGTAACCTCCACCCTTGGCTTTTGGCGTCACGATAGCTACTTGCCCTGCGTTACCTGACAGCCTGATATCTTCTCTGCTGGGAAATGATGACATGCTTAGGGCAAGTATAATAGAAGGCGGTTAAATGATAAGGTGGAGAAGAGAGAAGTAGACTATAAACTTACAGCCGGTTTAGATACAAGAATTAAAAAAAAAAAATCTATAAGTAACAAGTGGTCATATATTTATCGTAAAGGACTAACCACTATATGAGTGGACTGAGAGGTGGGTTATAAGGAATCTATACACCCAACAATAGTTTGTATGATTAGCCTTGCTCTTATGAATGGACCTACAACGATAGATCAACCTCATAAGGTCATCAAGAACAGTAGCCATCCATTTATGGTGCTAAAGGTAGATTGTTACATCCAATCGGTTGTGCTCATCTGGCAAGGAGAAACCGAACGTCAAACAGAGACCACGCACAGAAGCCAGCATCATCCTGGCACCAAATGCCAACCAAAAGATTTTTTTTTAAAAAATAAACAGAGACAGGGAGCAAATCCATACGGGTTACACTTGTTGCAGGGAGTCCCGCTAACAATCAACAACTCGCATCACAACGCCCATGTCGCAAATTATTGGCAAACAATCAAGAGGAATGTAGGCAAACATACACAGCAACCCATCAGCATCAGGATGCATTAACGGTTATACCTAACGCTATGTGCCAACAACAGTTGTGCCCATGTCCTGCATGCGGGGGGTTGGCCCCTAACCTCCACTGCGAATGGGCACATAAATCACACTTCTGTGAGAGAACATGGCAGACGTTTGAATTGGTGTCACCAAGCATGTAATCTATGTATCTATAATGGCATGTCAACTGTTACATATGATGAGGGCAAGCAAGGCTCATTTATTTACATAGATTGTATAAAACAATAAGAGTTCTCAGCAGCTTGACTGGCTACAAATTTTGGGCGTGATCATCGGTGATTGCTGAAGCTGCAATGAGGCTGTCGCTGCAGCAACCACACACCAATCACTGTAGGAAACAAGCACAAAAGGCGGCACCTACTGTTGTAGTAAAAGAGCCTAAACATGCTGCTTTTGTAAACACTTTTTTTGTGTTCTTCAGTCAGTTCAAGGGCAAAATATCACGAACAAGAAAAGACACATGTACGGATATGGGTTCTAATAACAATGAGGCAGCTATAAATGATCCAATAAAATGCGGTTGTTAACATGTTACAAACACAAATAGAATAAGTTTTCATGAAGAATTATTAAGTTTATTAGTTCAGCATTTCTACCTTATAACAGAACTAAAATCAATAACAATAACAAATGCCACATCAAACAGAGGGTATCTCTTAAATAAATGCAGAGTTAATTGCTCCTTTTCTATTATAAGTACCATTGCACCAGGACATGGATCTTGCTACTTAAAGGAAAACAAATAATCACCTACTGCTTCTTTTTGCTCAAGTACAAGATTTAAGTCTTACTTTTCAATGTAGAGACATAAAATTTCTCATCTCTAAGGGATTGTACATATATTTTCACCTTTTTCAACTATTTTAGGGCCTGTTTGGTGGTGCTCCAGCTCCGTCAGCAGCTCCAGCACCGGAGCAGGAGGAGCCACACCAAATGGCAACTTGAGGAGCACTTCTGCGCATTTGGAGGAGCCAGAGCCATTTTGCGTACGGAGGCAGGAGCCACAGTTTGCAGCTCTGGCCTCCGGCTCCGGTGTAGGAGCCCACAAACACAGATCCCTTCCAAACACAGCCTTAATGTGTTTTCTAATAACACTAAATGAAAGGATGATGAATTGCTTCTGATTATAGGTCATATACCAAGTGGTTGAGATGGGGGAACGAATAGCCCAACTCTTCATATATTACATCTGCTTCAGCATATGTATAATTCAAGGACTAGATAGCAATCCCTGCACACAAATACCAAAAAAGGTAAGGAGGAAGGGCCAAAGAAGGCAAGAACAGTTGTGTAAACAGTAATAAGGTTTATTCACCTATGCTGCATATTAAGGAACTTACATACTCCTAGTTACTTACTTAGGTTCAGTGGAGAATGGTGTTCAGCAGGTTAGCAATAATGAGGTAGCGTGTCCAGACCCATCCATCTGCATCTCCAGTATCTAGTAAACACCTTCAGTACACTGGGTCTGGAACTTAACCCATCCCACAACTTTGTCTGGTTATGGATTTTCTACATAACTGAAGTGCTGTGGGGACCTCCCCACAGTTTTGCCTTAAAAAAATGATACAGTATTAGGACCTAGTTACTACACTAAAGTAACGCTAGGATCAATCTAATAAAATCAATGAAGAGGCCATATCATCATCATGGTTATGATAATTTCAAGTAAATATTAATCTAACAAGTTTGCCAGCATCACCACATTAATCCATCATTATATATGTGCCTTCATCCGTTTGGTGGCATTAATATGCACTTAGCACCATATCTATAACATCTTCATATGAATGAAAATATTTTCAATGCCATGTATGTGTAGAGAGGTGGAGAGATAGGGCAACACCACACACCCTCTTGGGGGGTGACCCTTCATATTTATAGCCCAATGAGGCTTGGAATACATGTCCACATACAACGTATACATGACTATACATATACATGTCTAATACCCGCCCGCAGTCGCAGCGGGGAGGATCTCGGACGCAAATACTGGATCTAAAGTCAGTGAAAAGCTGTACAGGTAAGCCTTTGGCCATGATGTTCGCGAACTGATGTGTCAAAGGAACATGGAGCACCCGAACCTGTCCCAAAGCAACCTTGTCAAAGATCTGTACAGGATTCAGACTCCAAAAACTTTTCTTAGTTTCTATATTAGTAGAAAAGGCTAATTAGCATTAAAGTTCTCACATTTTGTATATAATATTTCAATTCTACGTTAAGAAATCAATACTCATCTATTTTATGAACTTTGTATGTCCCTTTTTTCATTAGTTGTGTTCTGTAATTTATATACTTGTGTGCCAACATGTTAAATTTATATTGGTTAAAAAAAAATTAGACAATGGACCACCATAGCTACAAATCCTGGCTACGCCACTGTGTTGTGGCCCGCCGAATCAAATAAGATACCCCCCCCCCCCCCCCCCCCCCCCCCCCCCGCGATTCACACACACACAGTGAAAGACGAGATGTGAAGAACATGGCAATGAATTAACAGTTCATGTAGCAAGGGGTAATGAGCTAGGGACCTGGGTCCCAGAGCTGAAGTGAGCAATGTTCCCATAACAACAATTAGGCTGACACTTAAGTTTGCTTCAAGATTCATGCTTTTTCCTTCGGGGAAGCATATAAACACTTGCAAACACTTTAAGTTAATAAAATCCATGTGTACCCAATAGTTAAAATTTGAAATCAGAAGTAAAGAGAAGAAAATTGTACCGAGTAACTGCGTAAATATTTCTTCAATCAATTCTGGTTCTCCATTTCAATTTTGATTCAAGGTCAAAAAGCTTCAATCCAGATATCACCAAGTCTGCAGTGGCCTTCTTCAAGTGCTCATTCAGCATGTCCTCGTAGACTATAAAATTGGCTTCTGATAAGATATTTCGATCTCTCATGATAGTGAACACCTGTCTCGCCTCAGTTGAACTTGCATACTTGCAGAAGCCATATATGATAGCAGAATAGACAATTTCTTCCATCGAACAGCCCACTTCAATCATCTCATCCACCACATTAATGACTTTCTCTGGGCTTTTTGATCTGCAAGCTTCCAGAATAGTCAAGGTGTATTTAAATTCAGTTGGCCCATTTTCTACATTTCCAAGACAATCTTTAACAAGTGATATGGCTGCGTTGATCTCCCCCATATTGCAAAGCCCTTTCACAAGAGCACAGTAGGCTGACATACTTGGTATCCAATTTTCCTTCATCATGGAGTTGTAGCATGAGCAGGCCTCTTCGATATTTCCTTCATCCACGAAACATGGGATCATATGACTATATGTACATGAATCTGGTTTAAAGCCAACTGAATTTTGCATTTCTTCAAACAGCAAAAGTGATCTCTTCCTATCCTTGATCTTCAGCAGATTTTCAATAAGAATATTACAAATGCCAGCACTACAATACTGTTTTTGTCTCAACGCATCAAATACTTCCATAGCCTTCAATTCCCTCCCATCCTTTCCTGCAAAGAGCTTCATAAAATCTACTAACATATCAACAACAGGCAAGCCCAGCTCTGCCAGTTTGTTGACCAGTCCAAAAAATGTAACCACTTCACCCTTTTCAGCATAACAAGCTAGCAACGGCGAAACAGTATCAGAACTTGGCATAAGCTCCTCCTGAAGAACAATCTGAAATAACTTATGAGCCTTGTCCTCCCTACCTATGCCACACAGTCCACTAATAAGTGTGTCATATATCCCCAGGTCAGCACGGTAGCCAGCATCAACCAGCTCCTTAAACAACCTACACCCATCCCCAACCCTCCCAGCAGCAACGTACCCATCAATGAGCGATGCATACACCATCCTGTCCATCAGTAACCCCTTGCGCCTCATCTCCTTGAACAATTCTGCTGCTTCCTCAACCATCCCAGCCTTGCAGAGCCCCCCAACCATAGTAGCATATGCCATTGTGTCTGGCTCCACCCCATCCTTCTCCATTTCCTCCCACACCCTGATGCAGCCATCCATATACCCTCTCCGCACCATTGTCTTTACCAGCGCGGTGTACACAAAGACATCAGGCCGACACACCTCGTTCCGCATCCTTCCAATCATTTCCAGAAGCCTATCAGTCATCCCCGCGTGTGCGAGTGCACGAACCACGATGGTAAACGTCACTGGGATAGGCTGCACGCCGCCCTCCGACATTTCATCGAACAGCTTGAGCGCGTCCCTCGACGTGGCCCGCAGCAGCAAGCGCACCAAGGACACGGTTGCACGCGTGGACCTGGGGTCGGGACGTCGAACTCGTTGCGGAAGCGGCGGAGCGCGTGGAGAGCGCGGAGGGGGCGGCGCGCGGCGGTGTGGAGGCGGACGAGGAGGGTGAGCTGAGGGTGGGAGACGGGTTTGCCGTGCGCGCGCATGAGGTCGGGGAGCTGGTCGGCCGCGGCTGGGAGGCCCGCGGCGGAGAGCAGCGAGGCGAGGGCGTGGAAGGCCGGGAAGCAGTGGCGGAAGCCCTTCTGGCGGCCGGCCCAGAGGAAGAACGGGAGCGCGAGCGGCGGCGGCGGGGGCGGGCGCGCGGTGAGGACCTCGGCGACGAGGGATGGAGGGACGCGGCGGAGCTTGGAGAGGTCGGCGACGACGGGCGGGCCCCAGCGCTGGTGGCGGCGGAGCGCGTCGAGGAGGAAGCGCGCGAGCGGGGAGAGGCGGCGCGCCGAGGCGGATGGGGAGGCGCAGGCGGAAGGAGAGGACGGAGAGGGCGCGGACGACGAGGAAGAGGGCGAGTGTGGATCCCAGTCGCGGAGGCGGAAGGCGGTGGCGTTGGAGGGGGACGGGGGAGGGCGGGGTATTGTGGGGGAGGGGAAGCGGAGGTCGGTGAAGAGGCCGCCGCGGACTGTGGGCCGGTGCGGCGAGGCGCGGCGGTGGCCGTGGTAGATGGTGTGCCTGCGGCGGCGTGCAGTGGGAGAGGACGGGGAGGCCATGGCGCCGGCCGGCGCTGTGAGGGGGGGGTGCCGCGGCGCTGATCCGCCAGGGCGGCACCGGCACCGTACCTTGGATGAGCAGACGGCGAGGATTCGGGCGACCTGGCTGGTATGCCGTACGCGGCGGACCACGCCGCAGGAGACGCCCTCCTGTCCTGCCCGAGAAGAGCAGCGGAACTGGGGGCACTTGGAGGAGGAGCCGGCCGCGATCTGGTGGGTTATCCAGGAGGCCCATGGGCTAGGTTAGAGCCGGCGGGCCGGGCCGTTGTTGGGAAGTTAATGCCGACGGGCTTTGTTTTTTTTTTTATAATTTTTTTTGGAGAAACCTCCGAGAACACGGGCACGGATGCCACGGCTGCCTCCCTGGGTCCTCCGCCGTCTCTCCACCGCCCCCTCGGCCTGCGCGACCTGCGCCCAGCCACAGCCGGCAGCGGCCGGCGACCCGGCTCTCCCCACTCCGGCCCGACCAGTCCCAACTCAAGCTCCGGCTTGAAGTCCATTCTTCTACGAACTGAAAAATTCGGGGTTTTTTTTTTCCATCGGATAAAGGATTCAACCCAGCGTGGAACTGGAATTGGTTGGTGGGACTGGGAGGGGACAAACGAGGCCGCGCGCTGCACCTGCTCTTCTAGGCCACCTGCTCCCTGGCCTGGCCACGCGCGCTCGCCGCTCCCCGCCGCAGCTCCCTGGAATTTATTTATAATTAATTAGTCTACTGGAATTTCATAACTGTAGCACCTAACTTCGATCGCCGTGGCTAAGGGCGTCCTCAACAGTGACAAGTCAGCTAGCTCATAGCAGTACACATCAGCAATAGTCCTACGTGGAAGAAAGAGAATCGTGAAAACTAAAACAGCTAGCGCCGGATCTTGAGATAGTCTCGCTCAGAAATCGAGAACGGATGAGCCAGCCTTTAGCGCTAGTGCTAGCTCTTCTGCTAGCTCTTCTCCCTCAGCTTGGATCAATTGCTCCCAACTGCACGCCCGTCTGCCTCCCTCAATTGCCCGCGCGCCGCCGCCTCACTCCCGCCCTGCATTCGCGCGCAAATCTCCTCAAGCCCGCCTGCTGCGCGCCAACAATCCGATTTCTCCTCCTTTGCGCGCGAAAAGGAAGGGCAATATATCTCCTTTCCCTCTATTTCCCTTCCACTTCTTGCTGCCCAGATCCAGATCGAGCTTTGACCTTTGCCCAAATCGAATCCCTCCCGAGATGAGCTCCAGGTCCAAGCGGGAGATGGCTCCGTCGCCATCACCGTCGCCATCGACGTTTCAAGCTGGATCCGTGCCCCCTCCTTGGTGGCATGAAGTCGCACCTACTGCTTTTCCATCTGCTAGCAACGCCATGGCTCCTCCTGCATGGTGGACTGGACCACAGACAACTTCCTATGGTGTTGCGTCTCCAGATTGGTAAGTTCTCCAACTTTTTTTTCTCATCTTGGATTGATTGTTGTATAAGGTCGATTCATTAGTGATGATTTGTTGCTCGTCCTTTTCTTCCATACATTTTACAGTGGTACTGATTTGCGGCCGCCTGGTGGTTTTCTAAGCTTTTTTCAAAATGGTCAGCAACCAATGATCCCACCCCATGTTCCATTTGCAGCACCCTTGACTCCTACATGCGACAAGAGTATTCCAGCACCTAGTACTAAATCAGGCACTAAACGTGCTAGAAAATCAAGAGGCAAACCCCCTGTCATCGACGTAGATGATGGTGACGACGCTAGGTCTGCAAAGCGTCTTGTATGGGATGATGATGAGGATGTGCGACTGGTAAGAAAAAAACATGCCCCAACTGTCATCTTACTGTAATATGTTTGCATGGTTGTTCCTGTGTGCCTAATCCTATGTGCTAATTATAGGTGAATGCATGGTTGTTTCACTCCAACGATCCAATCAATGGGAATGCCAAGAAAAATGAGAGCTACTGGGGAGATGTAGTTGATTTGTACAACAGTACTACACCTCGTTCCTGGAAAAGAGAAATAAAAACTCTCAAAGATCGATGGCAAAGAATTAAGAGATGGACTGCATTTTTCTGTGCCTCTTGGACCAAGGCTAATTCAATTTATACTAGTGGACAGTCAGATGAGCAGTTGAAAGAGAAGGCTCTGCAATTTTATTTGGATGATTATCCTAAAGAAGGTCCATTTACAGTTATACATTGCTGGAAGATTCTTCGTAATGAACAAAAGTGGCTCGCAGTCTTGGAGGAACAAGAGCAATCAAACAAAAGAAGATTGGATGAAGAAGGTGAACTGAGGAGGATCACAAACACACCAGAAGAGGCTGCAGGAATTGAGCGCCCAATGGGAACTAGAGAAGCAAAAAAACAACGCAATGGCAAAGGCAAATCCAAGGATGCCGATGCTAATTTTGAAGAAGAAATGAAGAAGTACATGGATATTCAATTTGCAGCTACAAAACGACAAGAATGATTTTTAGAGGCCCAACAACGCATTTCTGATTCAAAGGTTGAAGCGGCAAAGTTTACAAGGGAGGCTGCTTTGCTAGAGTCATATCAGAAATTATGGAGCATGGATACTAGTGGCATGAGTGATGAAATGAAAGCTGAGCACACATTAGGCGTGAAGATTCTGAGGGAGAAGTTGGTTGGGAGCGCTATTTGAGGTACTGCATTATCTACACTTCCTAGTATTTCTGCATTCCAAATAATCATGTAGTCAGCTTGCAGTTTCAATGCATTTCAAATAATTATGTAGTCAGCTTGCAGTTTCAATGCATTGCATATGGGACTGCAGCTGACATGCTTGATGAGTACTTGAAGGTTGCAGAGACCACTGCACTGCAGTGCTTGGAAAACTTTGTGCAAGGGGTGGTGGAGGTATTTGGTGGTGAGTACTTGCGAAGCCCCACAGTTGAAGAAGTTGAGCATTTGCTGCAAGTTGGAGAATCTCGTGGATTCCCTGAAATGCTAGGAAGCATTGACTGCATGCATTGGCGGTGGGAAAATTGCCCAACAGCATGGAAGGGGCAATACACCACCGGTCGCTATGGAGTTCCAACCATGATCCTTGAAGCAGTGGCATCATATGACCTTCGCATTTGGCATGCATTCTTTGGTGTTGCTGGGTCAAATAATGACATCAATGTGCTCAACCAGTCTCCTCTATTTATTGAAGCGATAAAAGGTGAAGCTCCCCGAGTTCAGTTCTCTGTGAACGGGAGGCAATATAACACCGGGTATTATCTTGCCGATGGAATTTATCCTGAATGGATAGCTCTAGTGAAGTCCATAAAGGCACCTCAACTAGAGAAGCACAAGGTGTATGCAAGGGAGCAGGAAGGGGCAAGGAAAGATGTGGAGCGTGCATTTGGGGTGCTGCAAGCTCGCTTCAACATTGTGCGTCGCCCAGCTAGATCATGGAGCCTCAAGATCATTAGAAATATCATGAGAGCTTGTGTTATTCTTCATAATATGATTGTGGAAGATGAGGGACCTGCAATGGCTGAACGTCCTATTGACTTGAATGATGTCCGAGGGGCATCAATTGTTCTTCCACCGGAAGTACAGACTGGCAGTAACAATCATCCATGCTTTGATGATGTGTGACGTAGAAATTCTGCTATCCGTTCTCAACCAATCCATACCCAACTAAAAGGGGACTTGATCGAACATATTTGGCAACGGTTTCAAAATAGAAAGAATAATAATTAGTCATTGTTCTTATCACATTTTCATGTAAGCTGTAGCATCATATATTCTTTTTAAATGCTTTGTTACATTATTGATCACCCTCATTTACAATTGGATCTATTTCTTTCAGGTGAATGTTGGCTGTTTGGTGACCAAGAGTGTGAGGCCTTGTATGGCCATCATGTTTGCTGGTTCATTTAGGATCATGGACCCTGTACTTTTGATCTTTTTTCAGAAACTCATTGTTATCCTCAATTTGGTTTGAATCTCAGAGATAATACTATGAGTATTTGCTATCAGTTCTGCTATTTTTATTATTATCATATTGTATTCTTCTAGTATATTTCGTTCTGTTGAGATGAGCGTTTGCACACAAAGAACTACAAAGATGGGCCTGCAGTTGATCCTTACTCTAGGCACATGCGTACGAATATTAAATCACCATGAGCCAACATAAGAGCTAGTGTACAGGTTAGCTGGCTTTTAATGTGCTATCTCTTATCTGAGTTGGCAAACTATGAGCTAACTTGCTAGCTCAACTGTTGAGGGTGCCCTAATAGTAATCAGTTGTTCTGTAATCAGCTTATCTGCTTCTTTTCAAAATAAAACAGAGTAGTCATTCCCCACGACAGCTTAAAATAAAGGGGAAATTATTTCGTTTGCCCTGAAAAAATTCGACATAGTTTTTTGGCCCTGTTTTCATCGAACTTTATTATTTGGTTCTAAAACGAAATTCACTTAGTTTCTTGGCCCTCCCAGCCATACCAAAATACTTCGAAAAATCATAACTCTTCGATACGACATTGGATAAAGATAATTTTTATGAAAATTATAGATCTCTACGAGATCTACAACTTTATAATTTTAAGTTTCTTCATTTGAAAAAGTTCATATGCTCAAAAAAAATTAAAATAATATATTAATTAGGTAGCGTGCCCGTACGTTACTACGAGACAATAACTTTTGTACTAAAAGTATATGGATCGCATGATAAAAGACATTTCTGTTAAATTAAAGATGACGTTAAGATGACATTTAATTTAAAAAACAAAGTTCGTAAAATTAACACGGTCGTGTCGTAAGCTCACAAACTCTACTATACAGACATTTTCGTGATATGGTCAGGATAATGTTTTATATCGCTGAAAAAAATCCCTCATATCTATTTCTTTCGTACGCCAATGAATCTTGATTAAATTTCCGCCTCATCTCGATATACCAATTTAATTAGTGGATGATTAGTTGACCACTTAAAACCTTGCTTATACCATTCAAACTCTTGCTGACACTTATAGTTCCATTATTACAATCCACATGATCTCTCACACCGCTGCCTCAAATCTACGCTCCAGCAGACCTCACGCCGAGGCATCTGTGTCGCATGAGCCAGCGTTGGCAGCCACCAGGCCTCACCCATGCGCGCCGCACCCCGCCTTCTCCGCCCACTGTGCAGACCGTGCCTTACCTAGCCACGGGCTGTTGTGGCATTTCACGTGGTCCATGTCTCAACCTCATACGCTAAGAAATCAAAGACACAAGATTAATACTTGTCAAAATTTTCTTCTAATGTGACAAGTTTGATTATTCTTTTTCCCAACTTGGATCAATTATTTTGAAAGAAAGAAAATAGGCATATGTAGGAAGTACAAGTTCACAGGTTACACATATATGATATTTGTAACTGAATACCTGTAAACATCTAATTCTAAAAGGAAAGCATAACACATTATTCATGTAACTATAGGTAGATAACTAACCCCAGTTTATAAATAGAAACAAAAACCAAGAAAGGAGAAAATTGCAAAAATAACTCTCCAAACATCGCGCTTCGCAAAAATAACTTTGTATTCGCAAAAACGACTCTCCAAACATTGGCTTCTTGATTTCCATAACACTATCCGTATTTTACTCCTATTCCTAAAGAAAATACACGTATATACGGACGAGACGATACAGCCGCCGCGACGCGCGTCGTTTCTATTTCTCAAACATACGATCGTTCTCTCCTTTTTCCTTCCCACGTACGTGCGTCCTCCCTTACGTAGCCGCCGCCGCCGCCATGGGCGAACCCACCGCAAACGAGACAAGCAGGCAAGTTGAAGCCGTAGCCACGCCAGGGCCGGCCGCAGCCGATGCCCTAGCCTCGTCGGGCAGCCACCTTCCAGGGCCGGCCGCAGATGATGCCCTAGGCACGTCGGCCTCCTGCATGATCGCATCGGCGGCCAGTGGCTTGGCTGGGGCTGGGCCGGTCGCAGCCGCTGCCATGACGATGGTTGGCCAGCCAGGGGCGGCCGCAGCCGCTTCCCCGACGCATGTTGGCCAGCAAGGGACGGCAGCGACGGACGTTGGCCAGCAAGGGACTGCCGCAGCGGCTACCACGTCGACCAACAGTCTTCCAAGTGCGGTCGCAACTGCCCTAGCGAGGTCGTTGCTTCCCACTTCGATTCCTCCAGCGATTGAGTATGATGTTCCTGTAATTGAAGTGCAAAGGTATACCCTCAGTTCATTGGTACCAGCTATTCTGTATTTTTTTTTTGCTTCTCATCAATTGCTGTATGGAATTAAATAAGATAGGATAGAATGCTTGCAGAATTGCGTTCTTGTAACAGGTCGGAAGTAGATCACATCGAGACAGTCGATTGGGATAGCTTACAGATAGTTGAGACTCATGATGATGAAGGTCGTATTGCACTTATGAGTGAAACTCAGATTTCAGAACTTCTAGGATTGGGAGAAGGGCAAACAACAAATGCACCAGCAACGGTCTGTGATTGGCAAACGGATGATTTTGAGCATGGTCTTGATAATGATGGTGCAGCCATCGGCACTAGTGATGCCGTGCCCGGTGAGATGGTGATTTCATATGATAAGAATAACCCTCCTATTTATATTGGTGCCATGTACCCAACAATGGAGGAGTTTAAGATGGCAATTTGCTATCAATAAGGAATTTGATTTAGGAACAGACAGGTCATGCAAGACGAAATATAGAGCAGCACACTGGTAAGCCCTGTCAGCATGTGTTGGCCTTTGTTACTCGCCAGCGGGGAGTAAATCTTGAGCAGTTTGTGCATGACTATTATTCGGTAGATAGATTCAGGGCTGCTTATAGTAGGGAGATTGAGCCAATGACTGACAAAACATAGTGGCCACAAGTTGATCTATCATTTTCAGTAGGTGCACCTCTTATTAAGTTACCGGTAGGCAGACGCAGAAAACTAAGAATGAAGGGATGGATGGAAGGTGGCCACAAGAAGAAATATTCCAACGACGGTGAAGGCACGCCAAAGAGTATGAAGCTGACAATAGTGCTGCTCCAACCAATGCAAAGGGAAAGAAAATGATAAGAGGACCTATGACTTGCAAGAGATGTGGTGAAAAAGGACACAGGCAGGCAAGTGCCAAGTGCCCACTCAATGGGACAGCAAAAAAGAGGTGAACAATTATTTTCTTTATCTGAAACAAGAATGAACATGTCATTATTAATTCATTTATGTCACTAGTAGGAAGCGTAGGCAACCTAGCAAGAATGTTACTAGAGCTACGCCACAGGAATTTAGCACCCTACAGAGGCCAACTAGAGAAGAAATACTAAGGGATAGTCCAGGAAGGGTTACTAGAAGGTACGAAATTCTAACACCTCTACCATGCATAATTTCTTTAAAACATTTAATTGATGTACCATATTTTTGTACAGCCGGCTTGCGTTCTTATTAGGAGAGGGCACTTCTTCACAGACCGACAACGCTAGTCCTATGACGGAGATGCCTGCTGCAGCTGCCCCTAAAAAGATGACACCGAAAAGAAGGCTACATATAGAATGAAATATCGAGTATCTGATGCACTTATTATCCTAAATTAGTTTATATCAAATTTATTGTCTTCTATGATAAACTTGTTACCCTAAACTCGTGGATTTGTGAGATAAATTCATTTGTGCTAAATTCATGAATTTTTTTGTCATTTTTTATTATATATATTACTATAGAAATTAATCCATGGCCACTGGGCGGCCAGACATGGCCAGCCGGCGGCCACCCAGCCATGGCGACGGCCACCCAGCCGGCCAGCCAGAGGCCAGCGACCGGCCACCCAGCGGCCATCCATCCAGCGAACGAGCAATCCAGCGAAGGAGCCATCCAGCCAATGAGAGCGAGCGGCCACCCAGGCCCAGCGGCCATCCACCCAACGAGGAAATACACGTATTTTCTTTAGTAAAAGGAGTAAAATACGGATAGTGTTATGGAAATCAAGAAGCCAACGTTTGGAGAGTCGTTTTTGCGAATACCATGTTAGGAGAGTTATTTTTGCGAAGCGCGATGTTTGGAGAGTCATTTTTGCAATTTTCTCCCAAGAAAGATTCCTGCAGCAAGAGGGACATATAGAAGCAAATAACAAATGACTTTGCAAGTGATAAGTTAAAACACTATGTTAATTTATAAGTATATTGTAAAATCTCATGTCTGGAACAGATTTCAGAAAAGCATACCATGGCTAAAGGACAAACGAACTCAGAGCAGTAACGAATAGAACACACCTTATCTAGCCACTTTCCTGAGCCAGAGAACGGCCTACACAAGATAGTTTCTTCCCAGCTGCAAGAGTCTTGGCAGGCACAATGCTGCAGGAGTGGAAACAATAAACTGACATGAGCATACCTACAACATTTGGATCTGTAACGAACCACATGGATCAGTGAGGCTACTATATACCTTTTATCTGTAATCTTCAAGAGCGTTATCCAGTGATTGGGTACCTGCTTCTTTTTTCTGGGAATCATTGTCAGACAACTTTGTCTATCAATCAAAAAAAGAAGCACATGTGATGCAGGGATAAATGCATTGTATAAAAACGCTAGCTGTAGTGAACGGTAGAGGATGTTGGCTAAGGTAGATTTGTTTTAACATGCTACCAAGCAACAAATCTACCTGCATTGCAGCACAGTAAGCAGCATGTTATAAACGGTAGAGGATGTGGGCTGTGGTACACCAGAAGTTATAGGAAACCATATATTTTGTCCTCCAATAAGGTATCGTAAATGTGAGGACTTTGTTTCAGTTTTTCACGTTCTCGTATACAGCCTAATGAAATAGTATACTGGAAATCATAAAACATTGATATCTATGAAGGGGAAAACGCATTTAGATTGCAAAAATATATTAGAGAAATACGAGCGAAAATATTTATTTTAGAAATCGTAATGATGCAATAGTAAAGACAGATGGAGGAGAAGAAATACCAAGATGTCATCCCTGAGGTCACTCGTCCCATTGAATCAAACTGAGCTTCCTACAGGATAGCAACCAATCACAGCTCATAGCTAAGCAGCTACAACAAACCAAGCACCTAAACAAAGAGCAATGGAAGTAGGGGGGTGGCTACAAAACACAGCAATAAACAACAGTAGTGATAGGTAGAAGCATCAATACATCCAAGAAGCGGTGCACACAATTCTCGAACCAGGAAAAATTCTTCTCAGCTGAGTTACCTTTTCAACTCTTAAGTGATGACCATAAATAAATATATATCAGGTATTGCATCCGTTTCAACTTTTGCATGGCTTGTCTGCACTTTCTGCATAGAATAAAAAGAAATTTGTTTATGTTAGCACTGATGTAAGCCATGGAGAAAATTTACAATAGAATCTCAAGTACTATGTTAGACTGGAAAATATATGACAAATGATCACTCACTGAATGTTGAATCTTAAGGGGCCTTACACTATTTTTAACTCTTAGCATCTTAATAGAATCAATAAGAAAACACCAAGTCCTGCTAGAGCACTTTGATGGGATCTTGGGGTTAGCCAGAACAAGAACAGCTTCACTGAATCTGGCAGTTTTCCATAGAGCAGGATTTGATCTATCCTCTCTGGAGGCTCCATTCACAGAGGACGAAGTTTGGGCAACCATCAAAGCTCTACCGGCTGATAGGGCACCGGGTCCGGACGGATTCACCAGGCAATTTTATAAGTCCTGCTGGAACATTATCAAGAATGATCTCATGGCAGTGCTGGTATCTCTGCACCAAGGGGATCTGAGGAACTTGGGATTGCTGAACTCAGCATATCTAACCTTAATTCCCAAGAAAGCTGTGTTAGTGAATATGGTCTAGAATGTTCAGTTGTTGTAATCTCCTTTGCATGCGCAACTAACCTGGACTTGTTCACGGTGGTGGAGATAGAGTTTAGGAGTTTGTTGTAACAGAACAAATCTTCACCACCGGCTCTCCAGATAGTTCGATGCATGCACCCCTATGTAAAAGCCACGACCAGGGCTGTTCTGGCCATTGTGATTAACATGTAAAACGTCAACCCAAGTTTGGGCTCTGACGGTTCCACCTTCCAAGCCCTCTGATTGTTTCTCATGGTAATCAGAGCCACAAAACAGTAGATTGAATCTACAAGATCGCCGTCTTCAAGCTCCACCATGGCAAGCTCCTCCTTGACAAATGACAAGAATCCTCTTGGAGGGCATGTCGTGTCAGAGAAGCTGACGAAGACAAACTATGCATCATGGAAAGCCCAAGTGCGCGCTGCTGTGAGGGGTGCACAGCTTCGGGGGTTCCTCACAGGCGACGCCAAGGCTCCTGCTCAACAAATTATCGTCAAGGAAGATGGCAAAGAGGAGAAGAGGCCCAATCCTGAGTTCGCACGATGGGACGCCCAAGACCAACAGGTGCTTAGTTTCATTTTGTCAAACCTCTCTCCTGCCATCCTATCCCAGGTCAACGCCAGCGAAACAGCAAGCGAGGCCTGGAGGATCATCGAAGGGATTTTTGCGTCGCAGTCCCGGGCGAGGGCTGTGAACGTGCGCATGGCGCTCTCATCCACCAAGAAAGGCAGCATGACTGCCACAGAGTACTTCACCAAGATGAAGAACCTCGGCGATGAGATGGCTGCTGCAGGACGGCCACTCAAAGACGACGAGATCGTTGAGTACATCCTCGCCGGGCTAGATGAAGATTTCACCCCGTTCGTCTCTTCCCTATTAACTAGGGTTGAGCCGTTATCACTTGATGATCTATTCTCGCAGCTCCTTGCGTTCGAGACTCATCTCGAACTCATCCATGGTGGACGGCAGAACCACGGCGGCTCAGTAAATTACTCGGGCCGTGGGCGTGGCGGCTCACGTGGTCGCTCTTCAAGTCGAGGGCGCGGCCGCGGGCAAGCCAGAGGAGATGGCAGCTCGGGCTTCAACCAAAACAGCCGTCAAGGCGGCAACGGTGGCCGTGGTGGTGGCTACAACCGTGGGAACAGCGGCGGCTACAATCAGCACGGCTCGTACAACTACAACGATGACAAGCCGCTCTGTCAAGTGTGCTTCAAACTGAACCACACTGCAGCAGAATGTTGGCATCGGTTTGAGGAAGACTTCGTCCCCGATAAACGCCTAGTTGCTGCTGCCAATCGTAGATCAGGCGCTGACTCTCCGTGGTACATAGACACGGGCGCTTCTGATCATGTCACCGGGGAGCTTGAGAAGCTGCACTTCCGCGACAAGTACTACGGTACAGATCAAATCCACACGGCAAGTGGTTCAGGTATGAGCATTAGTCATATTGGGCATGCTACTGTTCACACCCCTAGTAATTGTGATATTCATCTACGAAACATTCTTTATGTTCCAGAAGCAGACAAAAATTTGATATCAGTTCATCGTCTTGCTACTGATAATAATGCTTTTCTTGAGTTTCATCCAAACTATTTTTTGGTAAAGGATCAGGACACGAAGAAGGTCATTCTTGAAGGGAAGTGTCGCAATGGCCTTTACCCCTTTCCCACATCATCCAATAAAGAAGTTCATGTCACTACCAGAGTTTCCTTTGATCGGTGGCATAATCGTTTGGGTCATCCTTCGTCAGTTATAGTCAAGCAAGTTATCAGTAGAAATAAACTCCCTTGTTTAGGTGAGGCATCTAGCACTTCAGTTTGTGATGCCTGTCAGCAGGCAAAGAGTCATCAACTTCCCTACTCCAGATCCAATAGCAAATCCAAATTTCCTTTAGAACTTATTTTCTCCGATGTCTGGGGTCCAGCTGTTGAATCTGTAGGGAGATATTGCTACTATGTAAGTTTTATTGATGATTTTAGTAAGTTTACTTGGGTCTATCTTATCAAGCACAAGTCTGAAGTGTTGCGTAAATTTCAAGATTTTCAGGCTATGGTAGAACGACAATTTAATAGAAGCATCCTCACTGTCCAAAGTGACTGGGGAGGAGAATATGAGAGGCTTAGTTCGTTCTTCACTAAAATTGGCATTGTTCATCATGTCTCCTGTCCACATACACACCAACAAAATGGTGATGCGGAACGAAAACATCGACACATAGTTGAAGTTGGTCTCTCACTTCTTGCACATGCATCCATGCCTTTGAAATATTGGGATGAGGCGTTTATTGCTGCTGTTCATCTTATCAATCGTATACCTAGCCGTGTCATTCAATTCAGCACTCCCCTTGAGCGTCTATTTAACGAGAAACCTGATTATGCATCAATGCGCACGTTTGGGTGTGCATGTTGGCCTCACCTAAGACCCTATAATAATAGCAAACTCCAATTCCGATCCAAGCAATGTGTTTACCTTGGATTCAGCACACATCACAAAGGGTTTAAGTGCCTAGATGTAGCTTCAGGACGCATCTATATTTCCCGAGATGTGATCTTTGATGAGACGGTATATCCATTCTCCAATCTTAATCCTAACGCTGGTGCTCGGTTGCGTGCTGATGTAATACAGCTTCCTCCAAAAGTTTGGGTCCCTAGTACTTTCTTTAGGGGTGAATCAGTGGCTAACCCAAATACTAATGACTCATCTAACCACAATGAGGAAATGGATCAGGAGAGCCCATGTACGCAGCAAACAATGATTACTTGGCAGGTGTGGAGCACGCAGATGGTACTCGCCCAACTCCGACTACTTTGCCTGGCGAATCAGTTTCCGGTTCAGGGCGCGATTCGCTGACATTCACGGGGGCAGCCAGCACTCAACATGAGGCTGATACGCAGCCGGGATCCGGCGCGCTCCAACCCGGCATCGAAACGTGCTCGCACCTAGGGCGCCCCGCTGCGATCGTGGGGGACACGGTTCCTGCCGCCGCTGCCGTACCTGCGTCACATCCAGGTTTGGGATCTCCTGCGCAGCTTGGAGGCACTGAAGGCACCACTTCTGAACATCCTACGCCTATGCCAAGAACAAGATTGCAACATGGCGTTCGCCGTCCTAAAATTTACACTGATGGAACTGTCAGGTATGGACTTTTCTCCAGTTCTGGTGAGCCAAACAACTTAGATGATGCGCTGGCCAATCATAATTGGAAACAAGCCATGCAAGCAGAATATGATGCTCTCATGAAAAATAAAACTTGGCATTTGGTTCCTCCACAAAAAGGTATGAACATAATTGGATGTAAGTGGGTTTACAAAATTAAAAGAAAGGCAGATGGCAGTCTGGATAGATACAAGGCGAGACTGGTAGCAAAAGGCTTTAAACAACAATATGGTATTGATTATGAGGATACATTTAGTCCTGTGGTAAAAGCAGTAACAATAAGGATTGTCTTGTCTCTTGCTGTTTCTCGTGGCTGGAGTTTGAGACAGCTTGATGTACAAAATGCCTTCTTACATGGTTATCTTGATGAAGAAGTCTATATGCAGCAGCCTCCAGGTTTTGAGGACAAGACCAAACCACAATATGTTTGTAGGTTGGACAAGGCCCTTTATGGACTTAAGCAGGCCCCTCGTGCTTGGTACTCTCGCCTTAGTGCAAAGCTGATCAAGCTAGGATTTCAGGCATCTAAGGCAGACACCTCACTGTTCTTTTATAGCAAAGGTGATGTTACCATATTTATTCTAGTATATGTGGATGATATTATTGTGGCTAGTTCTACAGACAAGGCCACCGCTGCCTTGTTGCAAGATCTGAAGGAGGAGTTTGCACTTAAGGATTTAGGGGAACTTCATTATTTTCTAGGCATTGAGGTAAACAAGGTACATGATGGTATTATCTTAACTCAAGAAAAATATGCTAAGGACTTGCTTAAAAGAGTAAATATGGCTGAATGTAAATCAGTAGCTACACCTATGTCATCAAGTGAAAAATTATCATTATATGAGGGTACTCCCCTAGGCCCAAAAGATGCAACAAACTATAGAAGTGTGGTAGGTGCTTTACAGTATCTTACTCTTACTAGACCTGACATAGCATTTGCTGTGAATAAAGTCTGTCAGTTCCTACATTCTCCCACCACTGTTCACTGGGAAGCAGTGAAGAGAATCCTGAGGTATATCAAGCAATGCACTCGATTAGGTCTGAGTATACATAAGTCCAGATCAACATTAGTAAGTGCATTTTCAGATGCTGACTGGGCTGGAAATATAGATGACAGGCGTTCCACAGGTGGGTTTGCAGTTTTCTTGGGATCAAATCTAGTATCATGGAGTGCAAGGAAGCAACCCACTGTCTCAAGGTCTAGTACAGAGTCTGAGTATAAAGCAATTGCCAATGCTACAGCAGAAGTTATGTGGATTCAGGTGTTATTGTATGAACTCAAGGTTGACTGCCCAAGAACAGCAAAACTCTGGTGTGATAATGTTGGTGCTATATATTTATCAGCTAATCCAGTGTTTCATGCAAGGACCAAACACATTGAAGTGGACTATCATTTTGTGAGAGAACGAGTCACAAGAAAACTTCTTGATATAGATTTTGTCTCTTCAGGTGATCAAGTTGCAGATGGCTTTACCAAACCACTGCCTGTTCGATCTCTTGAACAATTCAAATGCAATCTCAACCTATCGCGGTTGTGATTGAGGGAGGATGTTAGTGAATATGGTCTAGAATGTTCAGTTGTTGTAATCTCCTTTGCATGCGCAACTAACCTGGACTTGTTCACGGTGGTGGAGATAGAGTTTAGGAGTTTGTTGTAACAGAACAAATCTTCACCACCGGCTCTCCAGATAGTTCGATGCATGCACCCCTATGTAAAAGCCACGACCAGGGCTGTTCTGGCCATTGTGATTAACATGTAAAACGTCAACCCAAGTTTGGGCTCTGACGGTTCCACCTTCCAAGCCCTCTGATTGTTTCTCAAGCTGAAGCACTGGAAGCAAAGGATTATCACCCAATCAGCCTAGTACACAGTTTCGCAAAGCTGGTTACTAAATTATTGGCAAATAGATTAGCCCCACATCTGAATGATCTGGTCGCTACAAACCAAAGCGCTTTTATAAAGGGCAGGTGCATTCATGATAACTACATGCTAGTGCAGCAGACAATTAAGGTACTCCACCGTCGCAAGATATCAAGTCTCTTCTTGAAATTAGATATTTCTAAAGCTTTTGATTCGGTGGATTGGTCCTTTTTACTGGAAATCCTGTCACATTTGGGGTTCGGGCCTACTTGGAGAACCATTATTGCTAATTTATTGCAGTCTGCATCTACACAAATTATTCTCAATGGAGAACCAGGACAGCCTATTTTTCATCAGCGTGGTTTGCGGCAAGGAGACCCCCTCTCCCCAATGCTCTTTATCCTAGTAATGGATGTGCTGCACAGTTTGTTTTCCAAAGCGGATGCTGAAGGACTGCTATCACCCTTGCACTCCTCTGGACAGAGACTTTCGTTATACGCGGATGATGTGGCACTCTTTATAAGATCCAATGGTCAGGACCTCCAAGTCACAAGAAATATCTTGCAATTGTTTGGTGATGCTTCTGGGTTACAAACAAATCTGCAGAAGAGCTGTGATACCTATTCAATGTGAGGAAGGGATTGTGGAGGAAGTGAATAACACTTTACAATGTTCGACTTCTAGTTTCCCCACTACCTACCTTGGTTTACCCATCTCTGATAAAAAGTTGAGACGACGTGATTTATTACCATGGATTGAGAAAATTGCTAACAAGTTGCCAGGATGGAAGGCTTCCTTGTTAAATCTGGCAGGAAGAGCCATCCTAGTACGTTTTGTACTAACTGCAGTCCCTATCTACTTACTGATCGCCATCAAGGTACCTAAATGGTTCCTAAGAGCTGTAGACAAGATAAGAAGGGGATTTCTGTGGATAGGTCGGAAAAATGCTAATGGTGGTAACTGTTTAGTGGCTTGGGACAAAGTAATGAGACCCATTGATCTAGGAGGGCTGGGTATCCATAACCTCGAGGTAATGAGCTGGGCACTACAAATGAGATGGCTGTGGATGGAGAAGACCATATCAGATCAGCCTTGGGCTGGTCTGCAAATCCCAGTTTATCCCAATACAGCAGCTATGTTCGCTATTGCTATAGAATCTGTGGTCGGGAATGGAAGGAGTACTTTGTTTTGGAAGGATCGATGGTTACATGGCTGCTGTTTAGAGGAGCTGGCACCTAATGTTGTCCGTTGTGTACCTCTGAAAATCAGAAATAAAAGAATGGTCCAGGAAGCATTTCAGGGAGATGCATGGGTGGCCGACATCAAAGGCGCACTTGGATGGTTGGGCTTAGCAGAGTATCTTGAGCTGTGGAACATGGTGGCTGGGGTCGACCTCCGTGACACGGATGACGTCCATCAATGGAAATTTGAAGCCTCCGGTATTTTCTCAACTAGATCTGCTTACCGGAGTTATTTCGTTGGCTCCATCCCATTCGAACCTTGGAAGAAAGTGTGGAAATCTTGGGCGCCAGGGAAATGTAAAGCATTCATGTGGCTAGCAATAAGAAACCGTTGTTGGACTGCAGATATATTGCAAAAAAGGGGACTTCCACACCCTGATCGATGCCCCCTCTGCGATCAGGAAGAAGAAGACATCCAGCACATACTCACATCATGTGTCTTTGCAAGACAGTTTTGGTTCACTATCCTGCAGCCTTTGAACCTGGAGGAGTTAACGCCTACAAGAAGTTCTGTGTTTGCTGTGTGGTGGAGGAAAGCCGAGAAGAGAATTCAGAATCAGCACAGGAAAGGTTTCAACTCCTTATGCATTCTTGGAGCGTGGGTGCTGTGGAAACATAGGAATGCTTGTGTGTTTGAGGGGGCGTCTCCTAACATACAAGTGGCAGTACAAGCTTTTAAGGAGGAATCCCATCTATGGCAAGCATCAGGTGCTACGAGGTTCACTAACCTGAACCTCGCGTTAGGTGGAGTACGGGCCTAGGTCTGGTCCTATGATTTCTTTTCATGTAATAGGCTCTTTTAGAATCCCATTTGTCTCATTCTAGTCCAAGGTGAGGCAATATGTCTTGTAATTGGACCCCCTCCCTTTTTCCTCTCTTAATACAAAGATACGCAGCTCTCCTGCGTGTTCGATAAAAAAATTTATGTTTTAAATAGAAAAAAAAATCTAGTGCAGAAAATAAAATATTACTAAAGCCAAACATTTACCATGCAGACAAAGGATATGGAACATTTACCATGCAGCCAAACATTTACTTTTCTCAATCTATTCTCCCGCAAGCATGTCAAGTGGTGTCCTTTCCACATATTGTTAGCATGTGAGTAATTGTTAGTTAACAAAACTGTCTACATTGGTACGATAGACCATAACGATAAGATCAGAAAATCAGTTGAGAAGCACGGTAGTTGCAAAGCTCAAGGCAGTGTATCGTTGATGCGCCATAGAATTAGCAGATGTTTCTTCTACATTACAGAAGAAATAAGATCAGGCTTAGTAAGGACGTAATTTTTGGCCTGAGATAATTTGGAAAAAAAAATACTAAAATTGGATGTTTGGAGCTGTTTATTGGCCCTGAGTATGTAGCCATTCTTATATATTCTAGACTATTGTAATTTTTAGCTTTCTTTCTACAAATACTAAAACAAATCAGGATATCTCTTCTGTAGATATATTGTCCCCCAACCTATATCTCTTCTGCTGTCCACCAACCACTTTTCTGACAATCAACAAAATGCGACTAAAATTGGCATCAAACACTGTATTTTTCTTTTTTTTTAAACTTTTCAAGCACCAAACACCACAACGAAAACAAGAGGGAAGGTACCAATGTTATTTGGTAGATCCTATACTAAAATACATATTTTTGTGTTAAAAGTGTGAAGCAGAATATATTACCAAATGTTAATTGGTAGATCCTAAAACATCTTACCTTTCAAATTAACAAATGATGTCCCAAGCATTAGTGAATCTTGAAAAAACATAGCACTTAGTATAGAAAAAAAATATATTTTGAAAGAATATTAGATATCAATATAATCAAATCGGGTTTAGAACGATTTACCTCCAGCTGCTTCCAGATAGACATCTCTGTTGCACCATGAGGCCCTCCATTAATGACTTCTCGGCCTTGAGATCTATCAGGCATACTCTAAGAGCAACTTCAGCAGGGCCCATATTTGAGCCCCAATAGCTAAATATGGGGCTCATGTCAAAAATCCAACTCCAACAGGGCCCCTACTACAGATCCCAAATTTGTTCGGGCACCCAAATCCTCCCCCTAAACCCCATTCTGCTTGGGCCAACAAACCGGCCCCCATCCTCTGCCACTCCACCACGCGAGCCCGAGCGCCGCTACTCGTCCACCCCTCCACTGCGTAAGCACGCGCGTCGCTGCTCCTCCGCCGCGCCGCCGCACGCCACAGCTCCTCCCCTGTCATCCTTGAGTCCCAGCACCAGGCCGCTGCCGTCACCCATGGACGCGAGGAAGTCGCGCAGCTCCGCACCGGAGATGCGGCCGTCCATGTCGTGCCCGAAGTGGCGGAAGATCTGGAGCTCCGCCATGCGGTCACGCCTGCGGGATGTGCCCGAGGGCGACGAGGCGGAGGCGGACGCAGACGCTGACGTGCGCTGAGGATGACGCCAGTGACCTCGCACCGGCGGCCGTTGGGGAGTTCGGTGGCGATGAGGCTGCCATGGCCTTGCCTTGGCCGCAGAACAGGCCCAGCAGGCTCAGCTTGAAGCTGTTGCTGCACTTCCTAGCCAGGCATCTCGATGGCTTGGCCTGCCTGTGACTGAGTACATAAGCTGAAGATGGCGAGCTAGTGGGCACTGTGTACCTGTGTGATGTGCAGGTGCTAAAGTTGTAGAAAAGGAGGAGGAAGAAAGGGAGGAGAGGATGACGAGCGGGTCCCATTCGTCATTGTGTGTTGAAATGGATTGAGGGGTCTTCATTTGGGTGCTACAGTGGGAGAGGAGGTATAAATTTGGGCTAACAAATATGGGGGTGAGCACCCAAATCGAAAATGGGGGCTTTGATTTGAGGTCTACTGCTAGAGTTGCTCTAAGCATCTGATCTGGTTAGCACCTGGATTGTGTCAAACATTCCATAATAAAAAATCTGGGACTCAAGAGACACCAATAGGAAAACAAGGATTTTAGATGCAGCCGTTGCAATTTCCACAAGGGAACACCTTGAAGACCATGGCAACAACAAATGCAAACCAAATAGTACACAGCTCAAGAACTGAAGCTCTGAAAGCACATCACGCAAGAAATCAGGGTGGGGCCAGGAAGGGAGCAGATGCGCCACTGCAGTAGGGCTCCTCCAAGTGAGGAAGGCCGGCAAACCCATATTAACGCTAGCCCTTGGCGCCGGCAAGGAGACACGCACCGGAAAAAAAAAGGTTTTCCAGCGAGGCGGACGGATCCAGCCTTGGGAGCACCAGATCCGGACACGGTGTTGCCAGAGCGGATGCTGCCATGACTGGTGGCGAGCAGCCCATGGCGCAGCAAGAGACGAGACAGGAGTGATGTAAAGGGGGTGTGAAGCAGACAGCAGATTCACCTTTGGCCATGGATTGGGGGACGCGCACATCCAGGCCGCCGCACTGGAGGCCGCCACGCCGGCTGCAGCGCCAGGGCCTCCCGCGCTCCCGAGCTGGGGTCTGCGCCGTCGCCGCGCCGGTGGCCAAGCACACCGTGCTGGAGGAACAGGCGCCCTCCGCGCCGGCGCTTCGTGTTGGCAGCGCTGCTTGCCTCAGCCAGCAGCGGTAGGGACCTCCTTCCGATGTCTCGCAAGTAGGCCATGGTTGAAAGGTCCTAAATGGCTAGAGCGGGGTAAATAGTCTATAAAAATTCTACAAACAACACTTAAGTAAAGAGGTTAGTCAATTAAATAGAGAAGCGAATTTTGCGCTAGCCTATATAAAGTGAGCCTAACCGTTCTAGACTATTGTCTCTAGATCACACACCAAGTCTAAGTCACTACTTTACACTACTCCTAGGTGAACTACTACACTAGAGAGTTACACAAAGGTAAGTGCAATAATGTAAAGGAGAGAGAGAGGGTGATTTTTATACAGGCGGTGAAGAGTAGATAAACCAATTAATCAAAACAAATAAAATCCTTGGCATGAGAGTTGACACAATAATTTTTACCGAGGTTCACTTGCTTGCCGGCAAGATACGTCCTCGTTGTAGCGATACACCCACTTGGAGGTTCGCGCGCTAATTGGCATCACACTCCAAACCCTTCTCAAGGGTGCCGCACAACCAACACAAGATGGGATCCACAAGCTACACACAATCCACTAGAGTAGCCAATTACGATCTCCTGCGGGGAAAGCTCAAGAACCCCTTACAACTTTACCGATCGGAGGCGGAGACAATCACCAACTCCCCTCAACGATCCTCGCAGCTCCAAGCCATCTAGGAGTCGGCAAACTCCAAGAGTAACAAGAGAATCCGCTGCGAAAAACACTCACCAAGTGCCTCTAGATGATCACACTCATGCAATGCACTTGATGTTCTCCAATCTCACCAAATGATGATCTCAATCAAGTGGAAGGTGTGAGAAAGGAATGGAGAGGCTCACTAGTAAGTAGGAGAGATTAGAATGGCCAAGAGAGAGCACAAACCATCGTCGGACGATGTCCGACGAACACCGTCGGACCAACGAAGCTGTCTTCCGACATTTTCAGAGAGCAACCCGAGAGCTCCAAGCACCGTTGGACGCTGTCCGACGCTCAGCGTCGGACCAACACCTAACGTCCGACGCCATGAACTCGGCACGCCGCGCAGTCAGCCAGAACGTGAACTCTGCTCGTCACACTGTCGGACCGTGAACCCATGGTTCGATGCTCACTTTCTGCTCGTCCGATGATCTCAAACAGAGCAGAACGAGGGTTAGCCGTCGGACGCAAATCAATGGTCCAACGCTCTCCGGGGTTAGCGTCCGACGCTTGTTTTTCGAAAGAAACTTCTCCGAAAACCGCCGAATCCTGCCTTGCAAGCTCGGCAGGAGGAAGAGAGGACCCAAACCCTCTCTAACCCTCAAACTTCACCCCGATTCTAAAGGTGCTAACACTCCAAAGCGTCTCTCGCTTTAGTGCACGTGTGTTAGCATTTTTCAAAGAGTTTTCCATGGGTTTTGTTAGTGTCATTAGCATCTACATGCATATGCAATAAATATGAATATCTAGTGGCACTTGATAACCGCATTTCACAGATGGTTTCTCTCCTCTTGATAGTACGGCTATCTATCCTAAATGTGATCACTCCCTCTATGGAGTCTTGATCACCAAAAGCAAAGAGCTCCTATATGTTATACCTTTGCCTTGAGCTCCGAGCTTTCTCAATCTTCCATCTCATCACTTGATGAAGCTTGTGGACTCCTTTGATGATGGACTTATACCATTTGCATGGATGCCGTTATTGCCCTTCACTTGTGGTCTCCACTGACCCGGTCCTTTGCTCCATCTTGTTTGCTAATTGTTCTCATAAAACACTTAGAGCATAACATTAGCAGACTAGATTTCATCAATTACCCAAAACCAAACAAGGGCTTTCAATGGTCACGGTCGTGCCATGGTCGTGAGGGTGTTGCTGCTACTTGGCCGGGCTGCGCGCCGCAGCCACGGCGAGTACATCGGCCGTAGATGTAGATGTGTGGGAGCTCCTCAGCGGCGCCGCCCGTTCCATCTCCTCCTGTCGCTCCGCTCGCACACCTCTCTTGAGAGGAAGAGTCGGAGTCGCGTGTGCGGCGGCCGACGCTTGCTCCCGCGGCCTGGTGCCCATGAGTGGAGGAACCCGCCTTCTCCAGGGCCGCAAATGCGTCGCCCCGCCACCGTAGCAACCACAGGCGCCGCGCCGCCGGCGGCTGAAGCTAGGGTTTCGAGGCTGGGGATGCGCGCGGGGGACGGGAGGGGAGAGAGGAGCAGACAAAGCCATGGCGTGGGGATGGTGTGGGGCGCACCAGCGTCGCCGGTCCCGCACCGTGCGCCGTTGAGCTGGGGAGCCGTGGGCGTCCTGCCGTCTCACGCTGCCACAGGGAGGAGACGGGCAGAGGAATGAACAAATAGTTGTTTCGCAAGGAGGCAGAGCGAACGCGCGGGGGGCGAAGGATCGCACGGGGCGAGGCGGAGCGACGGAGCCAAACAATTGCAGCAGGAAAAACTGTCCACACTTTAGTTTTACTAGTAAAAATGCCCGTGCCTCGCTACGGGTGTTCTCTTATTTTTTAAAATTTATCAACACATTGTATCTCTCCTCTAATGAATTAATGGTTATCCAAATATGATTTAAATAGTTGATAGACTATTATTTGATATGGATACAATCCAATGTAATGATAACTACTGGAAAACTTAAGCTTTTTGCTGAGCTACCGTAGCAAGCCAAGAAACAGAACAGCTGCAGGGAGTGTTCATGCAAAACATTTTCAGTCACTGTCAAAACTGACTGACATGGGAAACTGCAACACGAACCTAATGGCGCACACCTGAAAACCGAACGAGCAACTCCTGAGAGAAATTGAAGATGCAGAGTAGCTACAGAACAACTGTTCTAGAACTCAGGGCAAAACTGAAAAACACCATCCACTGTACTTCAGAGATCGACAAGCAAGCTGCAGCTAGGACTATTGTGTTGTTCCTGTAGAAGACAAGCATAGACAAAAGGCATAGACATGAGCACGAGCTGCTGAAAATAATTTCTATATGAAAACACGGGCTGCATATTGGTCAAGTGGACCAGCAGAAGCAAGCTATGATTATATTGAAAAGACCCTGCTAAACCTCACAAGAATCAGCGTGTTGCTCCTTCACTAAATTTGATCCATGCAGTTCTGGTGCTATTGTTTATGAAACATTGTCGTTCCAGAAACAACGCATGAAACATAAGCTAACTAATCTGCACCAAAGCAAAATCCTAGAAACTGAAATTTGGATCACAGCCTCATACCATCACAAGAAACCAAAACCAACTTGATCCATCCAAAAAACTTAAACTTTCTGACAAATTTCGGAATCCAATAAAAACAGGAAAAAAATTGCAGTTTTCCATTCAAGGTTAGCATTGTTCAATAAAATAGATTGTGCAAAAAATTAGTTAGCATGAAGTTCAAGAACTTACCAAACTGTTAGTTAACTTCCAAATGTAAATAATTCAAGTACTATTGTAGCAAAAACATCTTGTAACAGTGTTGGTGGCACCTAGTTGTGCAAATGTAATTAAAGACTTATGACTGATCTCTCACTGATATAGCCTATTGAAAATTATGGTTCACCACCACAGAGCATCTCTTTTTTGTGTTTTGTGCAAATTCTGTGTGCTAGGTGGATCAAAGTCCGTAATGACTGAATGCTCTTCTGTAGATCCAGTTTCCAGTAGTGAATTGCTGCAGTCTCCAAGGAAACTTTTCTCTAACCCTCGAACTAAATGGCATGGTACTCCTTTCAGGAACCAAAATCCATTAGATTAGATATTGAAGAAATATAAATATTTTGTTGAGGTGCAGAATCTTTCAAATGAGTTTCACATGTTTGGGAAAGGCAAAGGATGAACGATTTGATAATCAACAGTAAATTCTAGTTTAAATATGCCAAATCAAAGTATCACAATGAAAATTCAGATCGAATTTTTTTACGCAGAGCTTTGGAGGAGATGAAATCTTTTGGCTCAAAGATTTCTAAACCATATTTTCTCCAACCACAATATACCTATAATGTGGAGCAAGTATAATAAAGCGAGCAATAGGCATAATTTTATTCCTTCGCTGACACACCAAAACAGCTACTCAAGAACTGTTTAATTTCTAAATCCACTTGTTTAATATAAGTGGCAGGTATCTTCTTGGTTTTGCACAAGTCATACCACCTGTTGAACTCATAGCTACAACAGGTGCTGGAGATTCATTCATCGGAGCAATTCTATATATAGTGTTTGCAATGTCCGGTTTCTAATCAAAATCAAAAGGAATTGGCTCCTAACCCGAACAAATGTTATCAAGGTTGAATCGGCTACTTACCTCAGTGTGCTTTCCTGCCCTGGCGAGTGGCTAATCACTGAACTGACGTCTCCTCCCTCCTAACCTTTTAGATGGAGATCAGAGAGTGTCATAGTCTGGAGCAGCAGTTGCTGCTGGACGTGCATTGACAGGATGGCGTGACTGACTCATCGGCGGCCACAATGGCTTTGCTGCAGACGCAGCAAGAAGGCCATAAATTCAGAAGATATGCCCTTGTTCCACTCAGCTCTATCATAAAATACACAATTGGGATTGCATATATTCAACAACTGAAAAATAAAAAATATTATGGACATCTCAACAATCGTTCACTGACATCAGAATCTGATAGAGTACAAATTTCCACCGACATCAGAATCTGATAGAGTAAAAAGCGAATGATTCGAATGATAAACACCTTTACTATTTTTATAGGTGCTTTGTGAAGAGAAGATTTATGTGGGGGTACATACGAACGAACCTGGCCGATGTGTGCACACTGGATGGCGATGGATCATGATGAGGTTGGAGCCGAAGAAGATTGCAGGTTGGCGAGGACAGGATACCTAACCGTCCTGCTTCTCGCCGGTCGACCTCCACGGCAACAAAGGATGCTGGTCAATACGACTCAGCTCTGTTAGGAGAGATTGTCGCCGTAACTGTGGGTTCTTTGAAATCAACGAAAACAAGGATCTTTAATTTATAGATAGAAGGTTCTGTGAAAAAGGAAGGTTTTCTGATCCGAGTTGCTTTTGTTTTCCAACCTGTTGTGGAATCACAGCTCATGTCTCTCTCAATGTAGAGTCCGACTGTGCAATGCTACTGCCAGGTTGAACCCCTGATCCGAGTCCCTCTCGACATCCACGCGTCTCGGCGGCCAGGGCGACCAAGCTGGGGCAGGTACCCTTCATCCCCGGCGGCGCACGGCGCGGCGCCCGCAGGAGAAGGACACGCAGAAGTGGCGGTGGTGCCACAGGCAGCGGCGACGGGCGCGACCACGCAATTCCGCTTGCGCAGTGACAGGGCCCCGGCGCCAAGTGAAAGCTCTATGTTTGGTTTTGGCTAATCGATGATACCTAGTATCTAACCGTGTGCTTAAGCTATTGATTACAAGAATGGTTAGAAGATCAAGTGGGAAGCTATGACGGCATCCAAGTACTTGGAGTAAGCTTATCAACATGGAGATCAAATGCTTCAACACTTGATGCATTGGATGGAGCTCAAGGCAAAGGTGAAATCAATAGGGCACTTTCCATTTTGGTGATCAAGACACTATAGAGAGTATGATCACGTTTAGAATAGATAGCCGTACTATAAAGAGGGAAGTTATTCCACAGTTAGCACGGTTATCAAGTGCCATTAGATGTTTGGATCATGCATTGCATTTAGATCTAGTGGCTAACTCAAAACCTTTGCATAATACTTTGAAAATGGCTAACACTCCCTAAGAAATGTTTTTCATAACTTGTGTTAGCTCACTTAAGTAAAGGACCTTGACACGGGCTTATTCTAACTGTCTTCAGAGCGTCGGACTATACCTTAGCGTCCGACGGCTAACTCTGCTGCCCAGTGAGTTAGAGCGTCGGACCATTGCCCCAGCGTCCGACGGTGCGTAACAGCAGCAGCCTAACGTCAGTGCAACACGTGGCATCCTCTGAAGCGTCGAACAGTTATCCTTGGTCCGAGGCCAACCGTCAGACGGTTGTCCGGTGCATTTTTGCTCTCGGGGAGCTCTCTATTTCCGTCGGACTGTGCAGCTCTTTGGTCCGACGGGTCAAGTCCGACGATCACCGGACTAATCGCCCCAGTCCGACGGTCTGCAGATCAAGGCACCAACGGTCGAATTCAAACGAGAATCTAACGTGGCAACGCACGATTGGCTGGGGGTAAAGCGTCGGACGGATCGTTTTTGGTCCGACGTCCACGCACGAGCGTCCGACGCCTCGCAGAAAGTGAGTAACGGCTATATATGTTTGTGCAAGTCTATAAATTGCTCATGGCCGGTTCTAACTCACTCTCTTGGCTCTCTAACTTGTTGATACACCTCTTGAGCATTCTCCTAACACTCTTACTCACTTAGATTGCATAAATCTCATCCATTGTGAGCTAGATTGCGATCCAAGTGCATTGCTTTGATCTTTGCATCCATTGGCACTTGTTGATCGTGATTGCTGCGGAATTCTCTCATTTCTCTTGGTGATTGCCGTCACCTAGACGGCTTGGAGCAGCGGAGGAACTTGGTGGAGTTGGTGATTGTCTCCGGCCACTCCCGGTGATCTTGTGAGGGGTTTGGTGGCTTCCCCGGCGGAGTGCCAAAGGTAACCTTAGTGGATTGCTTGTGTCATTGAGTTACCTTACTCATGGTAGGTTCTAGTGGTGCTCATTGGTTGACCTTGACATTGGTTGTCAATTAGCCACCGAACCATCGAGTAGTGGTTGACACAACGGGGACTAACGTGCCGGCAAGCACGTGAACCTCGGGATAAATTCATTGTCTCCATTGTGTTGATTGGGATTTCATTGGACCATTACCTTCGAGTGTATTGGTATATTTCTCGGTGATTGGATATCTATTTTTCTCGGTAGTATAACCAAGGTTCAAGAAGGCGCTAGGCGGTGACCCACCGCCTAGAGCCTAGGCGCGCCTAGGCGGGATTAGGCGTTTCAAGGCGTTTTTCTAGGCGGTGCAATATACAGACATATACCTTGTCATATACATCATAAATACGTCTAAAAGAAAAGAAACACAGAGGGCTATTGGGCCTTAAGTCGAAAAGGAAGCCCATCAAAGCAACCCAACTATTCAATAGCCCATCTTCCCACCTCATCCTCTCCCCTGTCTCCACCTCCCACCCCGCAGCCGCCTGCGCCTGCGCAGCGCCGGCCACCGCCCGCGCCCGCTCCCTCCGCCGCCCGCACAAGCTGTGCGAGTGCCCGCCGCCGCGCACGGCTCCTCCCCACCAGCGACCTCCGCCAAACGCTCCTCTAGCCCCACCGGCGCCGCCGCCGAGCCGCTGCCGCCTAGGGGTCCGCCTACCCCCCTAGGCGAGGCGGGCACCCTCCGACTAGAGCCTAGTCGAGCCTAGGCGCCGCCTTTTTGAACTTTGGGTATAACACAACAACACCCTCTCCTTTACTTTTGTGTACCTTCTTATGTAGTGGTAGTTGTTATACTTTGCTTGTCCACCTAGGAGTAAAGTAGTTGTAACCTAGGTTAGCTTGTTTGTGACTTAAAGACATAGCTAGAACGGTTAGGAAGACTTGCTTTTTGAGTAGGCTAGCGCAAAATTCGCTTCGCCATTTTTGTTACTAACCACTTGATCAAGTGTTGTTTGTAGAAGTTTTTAATTAGGCTATTCACTCCCCCTCTAGTCTATTTGGACCTATCACCAAGGCGTCATGCGGCGAACGCCCGAGAGGAGGATGGTGCGCGAAGGGAGGAGGCGGGCACGGCCATGGCCATGGGAAGCGTTGGGACGTCGTCGTCGAGGAGGGTGGGGCGCGACGGATGAAGCAGTGCCCACGTAGACCAGAGAAGATGGAGAGGAGCGGCGCCCGGTGGCACTGCGTGCGAGTGGGCGATTTTTTTTAGAGCGGTGGCCGGTGGTCACGAGAGCAAACGGATGAGGAGCGACGGATCACGGACGAGCTATGGCTGCTGATGGAAGGAGATTGGGCTTCTGGTAGCCAGTGGGCTTTTACTCGAGTGAGTGGGCAAGGTGGCCGGGAAGGAGACGGATAAGGAGGTCGGTAGGGTACTGGCGCGGCGTTCCCTGTCTCTGTCTCGGTCCCGGTCGCGGTCGCGGTCGGAGGAGTCACGAGGAGCGGGGTTGGAGCCGGACGGGGGAGCGCAGCTGGGAGGCGGCGTCGGAGGGGGCCAGGGCAGGGACTGGAGGAGGTCGAGCGCGGTGCGGCGCTGGTCGGAGATGGCGGCCTGGCGGCGCTCGAGCGCGAGGCGCTGCCGCTCCGCGTTGGTGAGGAACACGGGCTTCGCTGGTAGCTGTGCCGACGGAACAAGATCGATCCGAGCGACTGGGCGAGTAGGCCAGCAAAGCTGATATGCGAGCGAGTGGGCCGGGCGCCGGACGAAAAACTAGGGGGAGAAATTTTGCCTCTTTATCATTAGGTATAGATATAGATATAAATATAGACTAGCAAAAGTGCCCGTGCATTGTAATGGGAGAGTATCAAAATAAATTTTCGTCAACTCAATTGTTAGTAACTACGCGTTGCAGCTGGAGAGTATCAAAATAAATTTTCATTAATGGGAGAGTATCAAAATAAATGTTCATCAACTCAATTGTTAGTAACGATGCGTTGCGGCTGAAAATGTCAAAATAAATAAATTTTCATTAACTCAATTGGTTTTTATAACCAATCTATAAAAAAGTAATTATTATACGTATTTGACTTGCATATCAACGTCTCTTTAAAAAAAAGCCAAGAAAGATATGAGTTTTTCTTAGCGGAATGTCTCTTATTTTATTTGCGTCTCATCTGGTTGCCTTTCTTTATTTTACTATATGGTACTAATATCAACCGGTCACATAAAACTAAAGCGAACTAAATACAGGCCTATTAAATATATATAGACCTTCTAATTCTCTAAGTCCAACCATAGTTGACAAGTGCTTTGTGCTTCCAATAAATATTTACTATCCTTGATAGCACTAATGGATTCAAATAGTTATTAGCTTTTGGGCTTTATGTCCATTTACCCTCGGACGGCACCATAGTACCGGGTCAAGCGCGGACAGCCGCAACCGGAGCCACGCCTTCGCCTGCACCGCCTTGCGCGCGCTCTGCCCTTGCTTTTTTTTTTTCCCCCCGTAGGGAGCAGGGATCGAACCGTGTACGCCGTGCGTGGGTAAATTGTCGCAGGAGCACTCGCGAGCGCGGGTCAGTCTGGACGGAAAGCTCGACGAAAAAAAGCGACGAGAAGAAATTTTCCCTCTTTTCTTTAATAGTAGGTACAGATTAGTCGTAGAAGATAGAGAAGAGATTTTTTTGAGCATCTAGACTTTCTCGAATAAAAAACATCTCTACAACTAATAATAGAACTAAAGAGAAAATAATTTTTGTGCGATATCTGTTTTCGTTTTCCGTCCGCCTTTCACCTGTGACGGACTCTCGCTTTCCCTTCTCACCTCCTCATGCGACGCCCTCGTGAGTCCGTGATACCTCGGCCTCCTCCTCGCGCCGCCGCCGTCTCGGCTTCTGACCTCCTCGGCTTCTCCTCGTGCGACGCCCTCGCGACGCAGCAGCGCCACCGCCTCGGCCTCCACGACACCTGTGACACCGCTGCCTCCTTCTCGCGCCGCCGCCGCCTCGGCTTCTGACCTCTTCAGTTCTTCCTCGTGCGACGCCCTCGCGACGCAGCAGCGCCGCCGCCTCAGTCCGCACCGCCGTCTTGTTGAAACACTCAGGAATCTCCCTCGCTCTGCCCTTGCGAGAACTCGCCGTCTTCACTGATACCACTGCTGCAGGAGTTGCGTGTTTCGCGGAGGTCGGCGGCGACGCGGCGTCTGGGGGGCCACATCTACAGTGCAGGCCTAGATGGCTGTAAAACCCGCCACCGCCGGGCGCCGGCGAACACCCACCAGGTATTGCCCCCCCCCCCATTAGGATCTGATCTAATTAAAATTTACATATGTATTTACCTAATGAATCTGGTGCCGGATGCGGTTGCTGTTGCTGTTGGGATCAGCGAGCGTCGAGGGCACAAGACCGGCGAGGGGCATCGGAAGTGCGGCTGGTGGCAAGCTACGGCATTGGCTGCTGCTGTTACAGCGACTGCAAATGGCAGCAGCAAGCAGCGAGCACGTGGGAGGGCAAGCGGCAGTGCCTTGCTGCTGTTCTGATGGCAATGTCCAGGCAAAAGGCAAAGATTCTTCAATCTGCTCTCGTATTTCATCTTTCTTTATTTACTAGGTAGTATGCCTGTGTGTTGCTACGGGATAGTTAAAATTTTATATAAAAAATACACAGATCGCATAATAAGATAACAGTATATGACAAATATGCGAATCACATGTTAAGAACATTACGTTAAAAATAAATACCGACGTTAAAGTGAGATTTGTCTTTAATAAAAAAAGATAGTTTGTGAAATGAAGTCAAGGGAGTGCGTCGTAATTTCATAAACTCTATACAGTATAGCCCTTTTCGTGATGCGACTAAGATAATATTTACATCAACGCTTTCGTGCGCTAATAAATCCATGAATAACTTCCACCGTATTTTTATACTATCTTGTACTGCTGTACATAGGTTGGAATATATATGTAAATAGGTTCGTGCCCTTGCGTTGTTATGGGATATCTAAAGAAACCAGTGGAAAAAAAATGATTGGGGCCCAGATCCACTTGCCCAAGATCCACTTATTGCTACGGTAATCTAATTAAATCAGTGAAAAAATGATTAGGGCTAGATGTCACAGGTTTTAGCTTCAAACCAAACAGACCCAAGTCCTGTCCAAACGAATATGAAGCAATGAAAATTAAATCAAGCAATTCAGAGAACATAGGAAAAAAGACATCCTGCATAACCTAGGTCACTAACACACATATATATGAGAGCAAGAAACTGTGTATTATCTCATTAAGACGATAACACACTTTCATGGGACAACCGACTTCAGAAGGCGAGTAATATAGAACATGACTTGTTAATGAGATAAAAAGCAG
Organism: Eremochloa ophiuroides; assembly: GCA_038502445.1. NCBI lineage: Eukaryota > Viridiplantae > Streptophyta > Magnoliopsida > Poales > Poaceae > Eremochloa > Eremochloa ophiuroides. The sequence goes on along the minus strand of JAHLJS010000001.1, from coordinate 13,466,474 downwards.
CCAGTTGCATATGCAGTGATAGAGCAAGCCTAGTCACAAAAATAAGTATTACATTAAATATTCCTGATGCAATTTAAGATGAATTACTAAACTGGGACACGAACTGAACAAAACACCAACAGCGCCTCTGTAGTTATGATCCACAAATAGAAAAAATACTAACTATAGACAATGTATCATGACTTAAACCAACTAATTCTTATCAGGTGAGAACAATCTAACCATAACCCCCACAGAAAATTAGGAACCCTTCGCATCTGCCTATCCATTGAAAACCCAAAATAAACAGCAAGATGTTTGAAAGACAGTCCATCTGTGGCCAGGATGTCGTCGATGGACAGGGAAAGAGATCCATGGACGCCGCATCTGTGACTGCCAGCCGCCACAACTGTGGCCGCATCCTTGGTCCTCATTGACCTTGTGCAGGAGCATCTTCCTCACAACGGCATTCTTGACCTGGGAGAAGAGAGCAGCGGAGTCCAACATGGCGACGGCAGCGACGTGCTCGACATCTATGACGCAAGTAGGAGATTCTTCACACGCACCGGGGCAAGTGGAGCCAGAGGGCCTCGCGTCTGAGATCACAGGCTAGGATCCTCCGCAGCCGCCGCCGCTGCGGGACACCTAATGAACATATGGATCGCACGATAACAATAAGTGCCAACGATAATGTGACACTAAACCAAAAACAAAGTTTTCGAAATTAGCATCACCAAGAACACACGGATAATGAACAGACAAGAAAGATATAGTCTGTTCATTAATCTTGTCAGGTGGAAAAGATACCACAAGTAGGGCAAACCCAATGTATCCTCACAAGTAAAGATATGGAAAAAATGGTTACCACATGAACAAATGGCACTCATAAATTCAGAGAATCAATAACACGTCTGCCATATGATGAAACTTTGGCTGGTCCTTTAAATGAAGAAAGATATCCATGCTAGACCAGATTGTGAAGAAAGGTTAATACCTCCTGAAATTTCAAAAACTTTGATGCAGGTAGTTGAAGGATTGGATTCCGCTTTGCTTTGTTCACCTTGCATCATTGAGATGGGCATTCACTGAGGGCATAAACACTATAGCAGTCACTTCCTGCCAAATCAAAACAAAATTTTCATTCAAAATAGAACTTAGACCAGAGACAAAATTCTACGTATGCAGCTGAGTATAGACAGAAACACATTTAACCGCATATTTCAGTATACATCCTACACTGTTCTATGATCATCAACCATACAATGTCATTATGTAGAGCCAAATTGTTAAAAAGGAAGCCTAAATGAGATCAAGTACCTAATATATCTCAAATCCACATTCTTCACATGTATAAACAACAACATGCATCGAGGGCTTCACATCCGAGCAGTGAGTAACAATCATAGATATTATTTTCACAAGCTGGACACTATTGGAAAGCTTCAGGCGCCGCAGGAGCCACCACAGTTCTACAGACATCATCGCAGCATATCCTTTACAGATAATTCAGGGTAGAATCACAAGTTGTGCATCCAGCGAATGGACGAATGCCATAATAGCAATCTAAATCCGAGGAACCTAATTTTACAGGCCTCTGGCTAGTTCCAACCTTGAATCCCATAACCAAACACATGGAATCATCTCTTGGCTCTCATCCACCAGCACAGTAACAACTACTCACCCTCCTGGAATTAGAACTAATTTGAGCGTGCTAATGCTACGGTGTCATCTAGAAAAAATAAATAATAAAACTTAAAAATCAACCAATTGTGAGAGAATCATAAAAAAGAATAGCAAAATCCCATTAATATCTTGTTTCATTCCTTCAAATGCTAAATTTTTATTTATATAAAAAAACATGAAACTACATCTACATGTCAAAAGAAAAGTGTCCAATGAAACTACGTTCCTACGGCGTCAAGGCAAAGCTGTTTCTATGTGAGTGTGCAGATGCTAAAGTCGCACCAAATTCTATCCTCTTTGGTCTTATTAGCTATCCTATGCATTAATACAGTTCAAGCAGAGATAAATAATGCAACCATCTGTTGTTCCCATGATTCTTACTGGAATTCATACAGACAAAAAAAATTACCATATCGCTCATCAAGAATTGCATTCAAGTGTACGAGCAGGAGTGCAGTCTAGCAATTCAAAGAGCTATACATGCTACACTGAAGCAAAATCTTCAAAAATAAGTGCAGAGTACCATCGATGATAATGGATTGTTCTGCATCATCTAAACAGTTGGGACTTGGGAGCTCGAATATGATTCATAGGATGCAAAAAGGATCCTCTTTTTGCTGTCACGACCTTCATAAAGATGCAGCATGCATGGAGGCACAAAAGCAGAGTTTCATACCTTTGTACTGTATATTGTAGTATATGCCTGCAATCCTGAGCTGAATACCTATACTGAAATCGTTCCGTTGCAACTGTACATGCATCAGGCACTGCAAAAAAAAGGTGAAAGAAGCACAAGTTTTTTTTACCTGTCCCCCACTGGCTTGGTGAAGATTTGGAGCAGCACGCCCTGGTCATCCCTGTCCACCAACACCCCTAGCTCCTGGCACTCCTTAATCTGGGCCTCTGTGAGCACGTCCCCGACGTGCCGCCTCATGACGTCATAGTAGTGGGGCGTCGGAGGCGCCATGAACTCGAAGCCACCCATGGCCGAGCGCCCCCACATCTCCTTCAGTGTCCTGAGCACATCGTCGCTGGCCAGCGCCATATGCCCGGGGCCGCCGTGGTGGTCCAAGAACGTCTGTATCTGGCTGCGGCTTGGTGACATGCACCAGCTCGTTGAGCGGGAGCAGCATGTTCACTGATGGTATGGAAAGGGAAGGGGGAGGGGAAGGGGGAAGCGGTGGCGGCGGTATGCGGCGGAAGACTGACATCGCCTAACGTTCATGGATCCATCTGGGCGGGTGGGGCGCGGCGTGGGGGAGGACGGAAGGTCATGCAGGCGGAGTCGTGGATCCATCTGGGCGGCACCGGAACTGAGCACACTGGGCCAAACGGGACGGCAGCGTGGAGGAGGAGGCTGCGCGTCCCCGCTGCTCCCATCTGTGGCGGCGGGGGCGAAGGCGAACTAAAGGGCAAGGAAGCAGGCGTGGAGGAGGGGAGGCGGGCAACGGCGCGTAGTCACTCCTTACGACCGCAGCGGCAGCTTCCGGGAGGGCGATGGAGTAGGCAAGGGAGGCGGCGGCGCTCAGCTTGCCTCCTCACGTGCGCTGCCTGGAACCTTTTTTTTTTTTTTTGCGTGATTGGAGCGTTTCCTTTTTCTCACATGGGCGGGCGAGCAACGGAAGGGCGCGGTGTCGCAGGTGGGAGGCAGGACGGCAGGACCAAAACAAAAGTCGCACCAAATTTTATTCTCCTCTTTGGTCTTTTTTTTTTTTTTGAGGGAAGCCACTTGGCGCACTTTATTGATCTTGAAACACAGCTACATCGTTCACCAAGACTCCTACATCTAGGGGGTTCATCGACCCAATTACAAGATAACTGACTCTGCACAGCTAATCAAGCTAATTCATGAGCAACACCATTTGCTTCACGATTACAATGATCAATAGAAATAGAAACAAACTCTAACCATAGCATGTTGCACTCTTCATAAATAGGAGCACTGATTGTTGCCGAAAAGCCTCCTTGTCTCATTGTTTCAACTACCTCTGAACAATCTGATTGGATCCTGATTTGGTTGCACCCCAGCAATTGTGCTAGCAGCAAACCTTCCCGGAGAGCGCTGACCTCTGCAGTAGCAGCGTCCGCCATATGTTCAAAGTAGTTCACCTTTGCACCTAGAAAAGCCCCTGTATGATCTCTTATAATCGCCCCTGAACTCCCCGAGCTTGTTTCGGGCTTGTAGCTAGCATCAACATTTAGCAATAACCCACCTTCAGGAGGCCTTTGGCACCCCCCTTGCTTCTTATTGCTTGACCTTCTCTGCTTTGCTGAACGCTGATAGTTTGTTGTCAGTGTAGCAATAGATAAAGCCACCCTTGTCGGATTTTGAACAGTCTCCCCTTGCACAAACTTCCGGCGCTCCCACCAGATATACCACCCTCCAGTTAAGATTAGTTCAGCCAGACCAATCTGGTTTAGCTCCTCAACCTGCCTGGGCACCGAGATCATGTCTGCCACTATAACAGATCCCGATTGGTGAATAGACAGTGCCGTGTTAATTATCTCAGACACACAAAGTATGTGCCATATCTCCTTTGCACGGTTACAGGTGAATAGAACATGCTTAATGTCCTCACAACCTGAATGACACACGCCGGGCAGCTGCTAGAATTATCAATATGTCGGTTTGCAAGGATCCCTTTGCAGGGAATTAATCCATGTAGGACCCTCCAGCCAAATATCTTGATTTTTGAAGGCAGTTCTAAATTCCAGAGCTTTGCCCAGACTTGTTCTTCACCCGTTCCCCCAGCCTGATCATTAACATTATTAGCACCAAACTTGTGCATCCATTGCAGGTGGTATGCCGAACCAACTGTGAAGAAGCCATTCTTTGTAAACTGCCAAGCAACCACATTCTCTCTCCCATGCCTCAGGGGAATTTGTAAGATCCTAGCCACATCAACTTCCCAGAACAGTGACCTTATTAACTCAACGTCCCATCCACCAGTTATTGGATTAATGAGCTCATCCACTCCTGTGACCAGGTTATTTCCACGTGGCGTAACAATTTTCAGATTATGACTTGATGGGATCCAATTGTCTTCCCATATCTTGATCTGTGTACCATCCCCTACCCGCCAAATACATCCTCTTTTGAAACATTCCAGCCCTGCCAGAATACTTTGCCATGTGAAGGAGCTTCCCCTCTTCAGTTTTGCATTCAGTAATCTGCCATCTGGATAATATTTTGCTCTCATCACTCTAGCACATAGAGAATCTGGCTCTAATAATAATCTCCAAACTTGTTTTGCCAGAAGAGCTGTATTAAAAGCTTCCAGGTCTCTGAAACCCATACCTCCTTTGTTCTTTGGAATACACATCTTCCACCAAGCTTTCAAGTGAATCCTTTTATGATCATCGTCATCACCCCACCAAAATTGGGATATGGTGTTTGTTATCCCCTTGCAAATGTTCTTCAGGATTTTGAACACCATCATCGCAAAGACTGGCACGGCTTGAGCAATGGATTTTATAAGGACTTCCTTTCCTCCCATGCTTAGTAGCTTTTCCTTCCACCCTTTTGTTTTACCCCGGACTCTATCGACTAGATATTGAAAACAATCACTTCGATCTGCCCCAACGAATGCAGGGAGTCCCAAGTATTTATCAGTCAATGATGCAGTCATAATATTAAGGGTTTCACATACCTCCACCTTGGTCTCTACCTTTGTATTCGGGCTGAAGAAAATGCTGGATTTTGCATCACTTATTTTTTGTCCAGAGCTCGAACAGTACCTATCCAGAATATTCTTCAGGGCTTCTGCATTCTCCTTATCTGCTTGCATAAGAATTAGGGAGTCGTCAGCAAACAGAAGATGTGACACTGCCGGCGCTTCTCTGCATACTGTGACCTCTTGTAACTCCCCCTACTCTCAGCACCCCTCAACAAACTCGATAGACCTTCTGCCACTAGGAGAAAGAGATAGGGTGACAATGGATCCCCTTGCCTCAGTCCCCTTGTTGGCGTGAAGCAGTCTGTCTCCCTTGAATTTACTCACCTTATATTTTACAGATTTGACACATGCCATAATCAATTTAATCCATCTCTGGTCAAATCCCATCTTCATCATCATTTTTTTGAGAAAACTCCATTCCACTCTATCATATGCTTTATGCATATCCAACTTGACAGCACAAAGACCCTTCTTTCCCTGCTTCTTTTTTATCCTGTGGATACTTTTGTAAGCAACCAAAATATTGTCCGTGATAAGCCTTCCAGGGACAAAGGCGCTTTGATTATCACTGACCATCTCTGAAAGAATTCCTCGGAGCCGGTTTGCTAACATCTTAGAAATCACTTTGTATACCACATTACATAGGCTTATTGGCCGAAACTGGGAGACTAGTGTGGGATCATTTACCTTAGGAATTAGCACAATTGTAGTGTCATTCCATCCTTCTGGGATTTTTGCCAAAGATGTGGCTTCAAGCACTTCCTTCACTAGATCATCCCCCAACAGCTCCCACAATCTTTTATAAAACACAGCATGCATACCATCTGGCCCCGGCACTTTGTAGTCACAAATTTGAAACAAAGCTTTCTTAATCTCTTCGGGTGTGAAAGGAGCCATCAACACTGTATTCATATCAGACCTGTGCACGTCTGACAGAACACTCAGATTTGGATCCCCCACTTCTGACTTGAAGAGATTCTCAAAGTAGCTCTGTACAACATTGCACATAGTCTGCCCATCTTACTGCCTTGTTCCATTATCATCCAAGAGGCCCTTGATTGTATTCTTCTTCTTCCGTTTTGTTGCAAAGTTATGGAAAAACCCTGTGTTCCTATCACCTAGCTTGAGCCAGTTTGCCCTTGCTCTTTGGAACCAGTGAATTTCCTCTTGCTCTAACATTAATTCCAGCCGAACCATAATCTCCTTTTGCGCTTCAGTATTCGCGTCGGTCATCGGCCCCCTCTTCAGTCTCTCCAACTCCTTCTTCAGGTCAGAGATCCTTTTCGCCGGGGCTTTAAGGACCTCTCTGTCCCATTGATGGAGATCTTCATGGACATCTTTCACCTTTGCTGCAAACGATGGTCCCTCACCCCGTGCCTTAGCTCTTGCGCATGCAGCCTTTATCATCTCCTCAACAGTGTCTTCCTGGAGCCATCGTGCTTCAAATCGTCTATTCACCGTCCTACCTTGTTCCGGCACAAGGTAGGTAGTATCCATCACGATCGGTCGGTGATCTGACCTGATGCTTTCACTATTTATTAGAGTCGAATGTGGGAACCTTTCAGACCATTGCAGAGTAGCAACAGCCCTATCCAAGCGTTCCCTTATCTGGCCTCTTCTCCATGTGTACATATCACCAACAAATCCCATATCATTCAGACCACATTCAGCCAGCACGTCATGGAAAGCTTGTAGTTGTCGCTGTGTTCTCGGTCTACCTCCCTCCTTCTCCGAGTTGTATAGGATTTCATTGAAATCTCCCATAATCAACCATGGGGCTGACATGTCCCCTTTCAAACCACGAATAGCTTCCCAAGTTAGCGCTTTCTGATTCCAATCCGGTTCACCGTATATCCCAGTAAACCTCCATCCCCCATCCTCCTCCACTACTACATCAATGTAGTTTTTTGACACAGCTTGAACACTGATTCTCACCTCACTCTTCCACAATAACAGCGACCCACCACTTCTCCCATCGCTCTCGTATAGAGCCATATGGTCAAAGCCAACTTTCCTCCTCAGATTTTCTGCCTTAGCAATGTCCAGGTGTGTTTCAGACAGGAAAAACACGTCTGGGTTTAAGCGCCCCCGGACTTCCCGGAGCGCACGAACTGCGCGAGAGCTGAGAAGCCCCCGGCAGTTCCAAGCTACGATTTTCACGTTGGGGTTTTCTGTAGCAGGCTCCTTACTCTGGTCCGACATTCTTGGCCTCTTCTTTTCTTGCTCGGCCAACGGGCTAACATTTGCGTTAGGCGTCAGCTCCTTACTATACTCTATAGCCAATGCTCCACTCATCTTCAGGTCACCATCTTGGTCTGCACCATCATCAAAATCTGCGGGGGTTTCCATATCATATAGACCATCCTCATTGCTAGCACCACGACCACCTCTTCCTCTACCTCTCCCTCTCCCTCTTCCTCCTCTATCATCCCTTGGGTGGATCATGGAGGTAAAAGGAACTCGTAACCAGTCCCCCCATTCACATCTCTCTTTCGGGTGGACTCCATCTCCGCATTCAGATACTTCGTGCCCCAGGCACCCACAGAAAAAACAGAAAACTGGGATCTTTTCATATTGAACCAGATATCTCAACCTCTCCTTCAGCATAATGGGCACCATTCGCACTAATGGCTTTTTAAGGTCCAACCAGACCCTAACACGAAGGAACAATGTAACATTAATCTTCCCCTCAGTCACTACCACTGTGATTAAGTCCCCCACCTTCCTTGCTATCTTTTCTGCTAATTCCTTCTTCTTCATTAGTCCCTCCGGCATACCCTGGACTCGAGCCCAGATAGGAATTCTGTCCAGCTTGATTGTCTTGACATTAGAGAAACCATCATACTCCTCCATGATTACAGCAGCACCTCTGAATAGCCACGGCCTCCCCTCCATTACTCTCGTCCAATCTCCTAAGCAGTGAAACTGCACCACAAACAGGTTCGACTCCCTAGCTTTGAAGGTTACCTCCTTCGCCGCCGCCCATGCATTCCTCATTGCACTGAATAGAGCTATGTGACTAAACTGCTTCGTCGTGTTAACCCTAAAAAGGGCTAACCAGCGTGTTTCCTTCACAAGGTCCTCGAGTTCTTCAGAGAGATCAAGATCTTCCTCCTCCTCACCTTGCAGTTGCATGTCCTCCAGATGTTTGCCTAGGCTCGCAATGTCGTCATCTTCTTCTCCTGGCACCCCTTTTCCCTTCGCCTTCGTTTCTTGACTCGCCATGCCGTCCGCCCCGGTCCAAGCCTCCACAACTAAACGTCGAGAAGCGTGGTCCTGTATTCCTCCAGCAATTTGCAGGGATCACGTCGATCTCGACGTGAGATTACGTTGACTCCGGCGGCGCTGCTAGAGGAAACCGAAACCCTAGTTTAGGGGAACGTTTTTCGCCATGCTAACCTGAGTTACCTTTTCATGTACCTACAGTGTGTTGTTCCTCTTTGGTCTTATTAGTTGTAGAGATTGGGCTGCAAGATGTGAATGGTAGCGCCATAGTGCCGCATCTCATCCTCTGTAAGGTCTCTGTTTTTTATTCTACTGTAAATAAATTGACACTTAACCCATGAAGAAATTAAAGTAGAGTATCAGATTATGTGTAAAAATAACCTTATGCTTGACATATTTTTTGCTCTGCCGCTAAATGGCTTAGCCCTCTATTTAGCCCACTATAGCCTTTCTTAGCATTTGAGAGAGGCAACCGCTAAGGGGCTTAATTGTGTTGGTATTTGTCTCAAGGATTTGTACCTTTGCAGAAATGTGGCGTGTGAAGTACATGTTTGTAGAAATGTCAAACCACTGAAGCTTACATATAGGTATGTGTGCTTGTCATTCAGTCTTAGTGTGTAGTATTTTTCCTATTCTATTTTATGTGGATCCTGATGTCCCTTCTCTATCAATCTGTTGGACTATTGATTCAATTGAGTTAAAGGAGCTTCAAGCTTTGTCTCAATGTAGTGAGGAATAATGCATCTTAAGATAGGGATGCCTCCCCCCTAACCTTTCCACGACGAACTAGACATGTTGCCCAGTTCCCCAAAAGGGAAAGAGTATGCCAGGCTGTTCTGCAGAATATGTTTGGCAAAATGCCATAAAGGTAGCAAGATATTTGTGTTTTTTCTTCTTGTGTCCAATGGAGCATTAAAATATGAGAGAGTTGTATTGCTCAAAATTTGGTGTATTTTGAAGAAGGAATTGCTGGTTGTTGTTGCCCTTTTGGTGGAGAAATTAATAGAGAGGATGGTCTACTGCTGGTGCTAGCTTTATGTTTTTTATGGCTGAGTTTTTTTTGTTATTGTTGTCGAATCTACTACATGACTGCTATTTTGGAATCATTGAGCAATTCAGATTACTAGGGGCTTTGACTGATGATTACAAGCTATCACATACAGCTGTGCATATTGTTTTGCACTTGATGTTGAAGACTAGAAGGAGGTGACTTTCCTACTTTGTTGATGGAAATGATTCAGTAATTCATTAGTTAATTAAATTTTCTATATTTCTGATAAGCTAAGTATCTTGGATTTAAGTTCATACAAACTGGTAACCTATGTTTGTTTGTACAATTCACACTCGCGTAATTTGTTTATCCTCAATATTTAAGAGGAAATGGACAAAAGATTAAATCACCACATGATTCGAAAGTCGAGGTGTTGTATTTAAGTATATGCATGTGACTCTGTCATCTCCACTCAAATTACCAAGATCAGTTAGCTAGAATTACATAATTCATATAAGAAGAGCTAAGGAGACATATATAAATGCAGGTACATTAGGTTTTAAAAAAATGGTGCACTTGCAAAGTGAAATACTCCTAGAGAGTAATTCTGCAGCATGTTAGAAGAACATGTGATCCTGAATTGGTCCTGTACCCCTCCTAGCGCTGTGGATTAATTTCTGTGCCCCCTCCTAGCATCAGTTTTGTGAACTAGGTTGAATTGGTCCTAACCTCCTGATTATTATGCTTGGAGTGTTTGAATTGTGCAGTAGTCTTGGGTTGCACGCTGCTACCAGTTCAAGACTTGCCAAGGAGTGGCAAAAGGCAATGAATAATTTTATTTAAGTTCAAACCCATTTAGATGATTGCCTACCCGGTAAATTTTACAGTTTCAGGAGCACTACTCTTAATTTGTGATTACCTTTGCAATACTTCTGTCTAATGCAGTTGCATGGGAGACATATAACATTTGCAGGATTGTTTTTGTTAGAAATTGGTAGCACTACTGCAAAGATGGCTTTCCTTCAACTTTAAATATATTTAAGCTGAGAATGAGAATGACCATGAGCATTGATACAATGATACCTATATGCAGTTTCGCAGTTTCAGAACGTTAACTGTTGTTTCTGGTCCTTCCTCTGAACTAGATTGTCAGCATGCCTGGTTTGGTAGTGCGCAAGGGTTAAAGTTAACTTCCCTCTTTAATAGGTTATACTAAATGAGTGGTATTAAATGGAGATTTTTTTTACGGAATCCTTACCATGAAAGGGAGATAGAAATGAAATATTAAATGGAGATGCACATAAGGGATGAATATAGATTTTCTTCGTTGGATTATTGTGGCGCAAAAGAAATGGATAACAAAGATTTCTTTCTGACAATATAAAACATTATCTTAAACGCATCACGAAAATATTTATAAACTACAATTTATGAGCGTGCGACAATGTAGTCTCCATGACTTTAAATTTCACAAACTTTGTTTTTTCTATTAAATGTCACATTAACGTCGATATTTAATTTTACGATATTCTATCTTATCATGCGTTACATGTGTTTTTTATTAAAAAAATAATTATTCCGTAGGAACGCACAGGCACGCTACGTAGTAAAACTATAAAGTTGTAGATCTCTTCGAGATCTATAATTTTCATATAAAAATCATCTCCATCCGATGTCGTACTGAAGAGTTATGATTTTTCGAAGTACGACATCGGATGAAGACAAAAGTTCAATGAAAGCAGGGCCAAGAAACTAAGTCGAACTTTTTTAAGGACCAAGGAAATAATTTTCTCTAAAATAAAACAGCTTCCAGCTTCAGTACGACATCGGATGAAGACAAAAGTTCAATGAAAGCAGGGCCAAGAAACTAAGTCGAACTTTTTTGAGTACTAAGGAAATAATTTTCTCTAAAATAAAACAGCTTCCAGCGTAAACACGTGCATGATATCGGAGACAAAAGTTGGTTTATTTCAGATAATAAGGAAAACAAAGTAGTCATTTTCTCTCCCACACCAAAAACTCGAAGAACTACCCAGAGATCTACTGTGCATATAATGCGGCCGCGGGAACATGAAACCCCCAGTGCTATCCATGAAGAAATCGCTGTTACTACCTCTCATACATACCAGTACCCAGGCCGACTCTACAACTGGGCCAAGAAGGAGCAGCTGTGCTACGAGGCCCAACGTCAGGATCGTGGCCCAGAGTGGGAGTAGAGTGTGCGTGAGAGCAGCACTCCGAATGTAATCACCCAGTATATCAGTAACGTGAGGGGAGGAAGAGGGGTATGGAAGAATTTGTAAACACATTCTGAATTCTGCCTAATGTCTCGTCGCTCGTTCCCGCCTACCACATGTTGTTCTTCCTGCTCTTTGCCTAGTTCTTCCCTCTCACCTTCTCTGCTGCTAACATGTTTGGTATCAGAGACATCGTTCCTGGAATTCCCCCAGCACTATCACATATTCCATCGTTCGATTGAGTAAACGGATCCGGTTGGTCTAACTCGAATTTCGCAGTATCCTGCTACTAAGGTTTGAGATTCCGTAATTCCCTTCCCCGCTGGATCGAATTGTGGCGTGATTTGTCGCTCTGGAGAATTCTGATCTGTTGCCACACCCACACTTCACTCGACGCCAACATCGCCTCGGCATGATGAATCCCGAAACCAAGCTGATCCTCGACGAGATCGCCAAGCGCTTTGCCAACCATGACCTGAAGTGGGATCAGCCCTTCTCCGAGCAGGAGGCCCGGGTCTGCCGCCAGATCCGAGATTTGGAGTCAGCGACCGAGGAGCACTTCGCGGAGATGGAGCTCACGACGGCCTCGCTCCAGGAGTGGCAGCCGTCGATCCAGGTTTCCATCGACACCATCCGCGATGAAGTCTCGAAGATCTCCCGCAACTAGGAGCGCGCCGTCCTCGACCGCCCCGCGGAGAGTGCGGGTGGCGGCGTGCTGGCTTCTTCCCCAGCCGCGGCTGAGCACCCACCTGCTCGCGCCTTCCTACTGCAAGGCCCGTGGTTGGGCACGGCGTGAATGTTTGTTACCGGGAGAATGGATTTGGGGAACATTCCACCCTAATTCATTCCCCGGTCAAGGGTGCGCACCATAATCTCCTTCCCGATTCCCCCAAATCTGTTTAACCTCCTGATTTGTTGCATGTTTCTCCTCATGAGTCCATGGATGCCCAGTCCTCTAGCCAAACTCATACCAAACTGCCAAAGGTTCATTTTCCATGTTTTGATGGGGAACAACCTAAAACATGGTTACAGGATTGTCAGGATTATTTTGAACTATATGCAGTCGAGTCTTATGCTTGGGTTCATGTCGCTAAGATGCATTTCATCGAGGCTGCTAAACGCTGGTCTCAATCGGTCGAGTCCCAACTGCAGACCTGCTCTTGGGCTGAATTCTCTGCCCTCATCCTTAACTGATTTGGTATGGATCAATATGAACTTTTACTTAGGCAGTTATTCCAAATTTCCCAGATCGGTTCCGTCGATGAGTACATATCCCAGTTTTTGCCCATTGTGGACCAATTATTTGCTTATGGAGGCACAACTGATCCTCTCTTCTATACCATGCGGTTCATTGATGGCTTGAAAGATTACATACGTGCTCCTGTTTTGCTACATCGTCCACAAACTTGGGATACAGCTTGCGTTTTGGCTAAATTTCAGGAGGACCTTGCCGATCCCGCCAAGCGCAAGGAGCCTCGCAAATGGGAGTCCTCTTTGGGGGTGATGCCATCCCAATGGAACGATTTGCCACTGCCTCCTCCGCCTCCCCGACCGCCACCGTCGCCCAACCAGCAGCGCCATGAGGGGGCCAAGCCTCCTTCCACTGATGAGCTTTGGACTGCCCTTCGTGCTTACCGGCGTTCTCAGGGCCTCTGTATGCGCTATGCGGGCAAGTGGTCCAGAGATCATCAATGTCCCAATCATGTCCAACACAATGTGGTGCAGGAATTGTTGTCGATTCTGGACACTGATTCGGCACCCCTGATTGATTTTTCTGACAGTGATGCTGCTCCAAGTCAGTTACTGATGATTTCTGCTGCAGTTTCAGATGTTGTTCCTTCTCCAAAGACTATGATATTTGCTGGATTCTTTGGCACTCGTCCAGTTCAGATTCTTCTCGATTCCGGCAGTACCCACACTTTCATCAACTCGTCATTGGCCGAGGACTATTCACAGGTGTAGCCACTTCCTGCAGAAGTCAATGTTCAAGTGGCCAACGGTGCGGTTGAAAGGTCCTAAATGGCTAGGGGGGGTGAATAACCTATAAAAATTTCTACAAACAATACTTAGACAAAGTGGTTAGACAATTAAACGGCAAAGTGAATGTTGCGCTAGCCTACCAAAAATGCAAGCCACCTAACAGTTCTAGGCTATTGTCTCTAATTCACACACAAGAAGCTACGTTCCTACTTTACTCTACTCCTAGGTGAGCTAACTACACAAGTAAGCTACTACAAAGGTAAATACACAAAAGTAAAGGAGAGGGATATGGTTATACCGCCGGTGAAGTGATCAAGTGAATACCAATGCAATCAATCACAGTAGACAAGAGAAATCCTCGGTAGAGAGATGACACAAGATTTTTTTACCGAGGTTCACTTGCTTGCCGGCAAGCTACTCCTCGTTGTAGCGATACACCCACTTGGAGGTTCACGCGCTAATTGGCATCACATGCCAAACCCTTCTCAAGGGTACCGCACAACCAACACAAGATGGGGATCCACAAGCTACGCACAATCCACTAGAGTAGCCAATTGCGATCTCCCGCGGGGAAGGCTCAAGAACCCCTTACAACTTCACCAATCGGAGGCGGAGATAATCACCAACTCCCCTCAGCGATCCTTGCAGCTCCAAGCCGTCTAAGAGTCGACAAACTCCAAGAGTAAGAAGAGAATCTGCTGTGAAATCCACTCACCAATTGCCTCTAGATGAACACACTCATGCAATGCACTTGATGCTCTCCAATCTCACCAAATGATGATCTCAATCAAGTGGAATGTGTGAGAGAGGAGTGGAGAGGCTCACTAGCTTGCTATGTCAATCAAAATGTCCAAGAGAGACAGCACAAGCCGGCCACTCCACTACTTATAGCCCCCACCAAAGATTCAACCGTTACTCACTGATTTCGGGGACATCAGACGCGCAGTTAGTTCACACCAGACGCGTCCGGTGTACCGCCCGACGACACATGTACTAGCCGTTTGAAATCATCCACTGCGCGGGCTCACACCGGACGCGTCAGGTGGTTGTCCGGTGCAAAACTCGGCAGTGTCCAGTGTCCACGCAGAGAGGTTCCAGAGAGCAACTTTGCTCACCGGACGCGTCCGGTGCATGGTTACCGGACGCTCCTCAACGTCCGCTATTCTAACGGCTCTCTGCAGCTCCCCAAGTCAAAGGCACCGGACGCCAGAACAGTGTTCACAGCGCGTCCGGTGAAGAATTTCGCGTGCCCAGTGAAAACTTTACCGAACAGAACCGAGAGCGCAGGATTCGCACCGGACGCGTTCGTGCTACCCCAGCGGACAAACCCAGCGTCTGGTGCACACATTTTAGCACTTTATCAAGGAGTTAGCCACCGGAAGACTTCGGCAAGTTTTCGGAGCACTTTTCTACACTGAGGTCCACCGAAAAGTGCTGAATCCTGTCTCGCAAGCTCAAGAGGAGGGAGAGAGGACCCAAACCCCTCTCTAACTCCCAAACTTCATGCCGTTTCTAAAGTCGCTAACGTTCCAAAGTGTCTCTCACTTTAGTGCACGTGTGTTAGCATTTTTCAAAGAGTTTTCCACGGGTTTTGTTAGTGTCACTAGCATCTACATGCATATGCAATGAACATGAACACCTAGTGGCACTTGATAACCGCATTTCACAAATGATTTCGCCCCTCTTGATTGTACGACTATCTATCCTAAATGTGATCACTCCCTCTATCGAGTCTTGATCACCAAAAGAAAAGAGCTACTATAGGTTATACCTTTGCCTTGAGCTCTGAGCTTTCTCCATCTTCCTTCTCATCTCTTGATGAAGCTTGTGGACACCATTTGATAATGGACTTATACCATTTTCGTGGATGCCATCATTAGGGCTTTCTCCTTTGTTGATGGACTTACACCATTTGAATGAACGCCGTCATTGCCCTTCACTTGTGGCTTCCACCGACCCGGTCCTTTGCTCCATCTTGTTGTTTACTAAGTCATCTCATGAAACACTTAGAGCAAGACATTAGCAAACTTGGTTTCATCAATTACCCAAAACCAAATATGGGCTTTCAGCGGTGATAGAATGTTCATCCTTCATCCCGACAGCATCTTGGTCTGTTCAAGGTCATCAGTTCTCCTCTGACATGAAGGTGTTACCCTTGGCCGTTTATGACATCATATTTGGGCTGGATTGGTTGATCCTTCACAGTCTGATGAAGATTCATTGGTCTCAATAGTGGGTGCAAATTCCATATGGTGGTTCGTTCATTAAACTGTTTGGTCAGTTTCCCAACTTGCCTGCCGGCTCGGTGTTGCATTTGTGCCAGGTTGAGAGTACTCAGGATTCTCCTTCACAAGAACATCTCCCACCGGCTATCCAGCAGGTCTTGGACGACTATCCATCGCTGTTTGAACCACCGTCCCAGCTTCTACTATCGCATGACTGCGATCATACCATTCCCCTCATCCCGGGAGCTATTGCCACTTATACTCGCCCTTACCGGTTTGCCTCGGCCGTGAAGGATAAATAGAAAAGCAGCTCAAGGAGATGCTGGTTGCAGGATTGATTCAGAAAAGCTCCAGTCCCTTCTCGTCTCCGGTCCTCCTGGTCAAAAAGAAAGACAACAATTGGAGATTCTGTATTGATTATCGCCAGTTAAACTCTATCACGGTCAAAGGCAAATATCCAATTCCCATTATTGATGAATTCCTAGATGAGTTGGGGGGTGCTTCTTGGTTCTCCAAATTGGATTTAAGATCTGGGTTTCATCAAATTCTCATGCAAGCTGGTGAAGAGTACAAGACAGACACATTTTGGTCATTTCGAGTTCCGAGTGATGCTGTTTGGGTTGACAGGCGCCCCGGGGACTTTTCAGGATGCTATGAATTGTGTCTGCGCAAATTTTTCTTAGTCTTTTTTGATGACATTCTTATATATAGCCGCTCTCTTGAGGAACATGTTGACCATTTGCGCCAAGTTTTTCAGTTGCTGTCGGCTCAACAATGGAAACTCAAATTGTCCAAATGTGCCTTTGCGCAACGCAGCATCCAGTATCTGGGTCACATCATCAGTGGTGCGGGAGTCTCTACAGACCCGGAAAAGATCACAGCTGTCGCTAGTTGGCCTACCCCGTCTTCTGCCCGGGAGCTTCGTGGGTTTCTCGGCCTTGCAGGCTATTATCGTAAATTTGTTTTCCATTTTGGCGTTATTTCAAAACCTCTCACTGAATTGCTGCGGAAGCATACTCTGTTCCGATGGATCTCTACACACAATCAGTCCTTTCAGGCTCTCAAATCAGCACTGTGTTCGGCTCCAGTATTGGCCTTACCAGATTTCAAGAAGCCCTTTAGCATTGAAACGGATGCAAGTGCAACATGCATTGGCGCCGTGGTTACTTAGGAGGGCCACCCCTTAGCATTTCTCAGTAAATCCTTGGGTCCCCGCTCCAGTGGCCTTAGCACCTATGAAAAGGAATACCTGGCTCTTCTTATGGCTGTGCAACAATGGCGACAGTACCTTCAATTTGCCGAGTTCACCATTTTTACTGACCAACAACGGCGACAGTACCTATCGAGTTGTTTTGTTCGCCCGTTTGTAACGGAACTCAATTATGGGGGGGTATCTAATAACGTTATGATAGTTTGTTTTAGCACCACACGTTATGGAATACCCTGGAAACAGATGTCGCCCCGTTCACCGCTGATACCGCACCTTCCCCGATTGTATTCCTTTATGATACGGCGCCCGACTCGACACCGCAACCCCGCGCGACTCCTCGCGCTACTCGCCCGTGACTCCGCCGCTCCGCCCGCGCCATTCTTCCCGCACGCCACCGGCCGCAACGCTCGTCGCCTGTGAGCTCTCTGCCTCCACAGCTCCCCTCCTCCCTCTCTATCTCCCCTCCTCTCTTTTTCCCCAAAAGCAGAGGATGATTTCACCGTGTCACAGATCCGGCGTTCCTCGTCTCGTGCGCCGGCGACACAGCAACTCGTCAGCGGTGAGCTCTCTGTCTCCCTCAACTCCCCTCCTTCCTCTCTATCTCCCCTTCCTCTCTTTTTCCAGTTTATTTCTCGTAACCCTATCCTAGATCCAGTTTATTCTCTAGTCAAAGATCCATGAACCTTTGCCGATGTGGCTGTCGCAGGTCGTCCTCGGTGTCTTCCTCGTGCTGCGCGCGTGGCAACTGCTGCGGATCCATAGGGCCGAGGTGTCCTCCGCGCCCATTACCTGACCACCGTCCCCACGACCCACGCCCGCCCGAAGCTCGTCGTGAGTGTCAGGTCCGTGGTTTCTTTCTAATCTAATCTGACCTGATGCTGCTGCCTGTAACCAGATCCATGGTGTAGTAGCTGCGTGCGTCTGTCCCTGTTCGATGGCATCGAGCCATTCTTTGATTGTTACAGTGAGTGGCATCGAGCGATATGAGAGTTGTACTGCAGTTTTGATTGTTACACTAAGTGGTGTTCGTAGTTTTGATTGTTAGAGTGACTGGCTAGAAGCAATATGAGAGTTGTACCAGTGCGGTCATAAACTGATCTAGTTCAGAAAATGGCGGTCACTGCTGATGTGCTATTACAGTGTTCGTTTGTGTGGGGGGCTAGAAATCTAGAATTGCTTACTCACTTCAGGTTTGGAGGTTAGTGTGGGGAGCCATTATTTCAGAAAAGAAAAACTAACCTGCCAGTTGCACTTCTCTATTATCACTATCAACATCAGTCCATGTGGAATGATTTTTTTTCCAGCATGGAGTAGTGTAACGGTTTCAGTCCTGAATTAGTTAACCTTAATGCAGACAGTAGTTTTTAATTAATTGACAGCCACCCAACCTTAACCTGACAGCCAACAAGTCAGTGTGGTGTATTTCTACTTTTTAATTAATTAATAGTAAGCTATTTTCTCACTCTCTGCTCACAATATTTTTATCCAGTATCATGGCTCGTCTTCCTTTAACCTCAAGAACTCGAAGAAGGAATATGGCCCTTAGAAATATGCTGACTTCCATTGTCGTCATGTACTATTACATGTGGTTACTTGTTGCGTTGGCATATAAAAGGAGGTGCTTGAAGATATAGAGAAGGTTATTAAATGAAGAACTTAGAAATGAGAGGTTGTTTCAACTAATTCGTAATAGTGACACTACCTATATTAGTGAGCATCTTGTGTGAGATGCTTAGAGATGGTGGTGGGTTGAAGGGCACGCGCAACATGGAGCTCGAAGAGATAGTCACCCGATTTCTGTACACATTAGCCCATCACTTGAAGAATCGGACAGTAAAAAATCTTTTCTACCAAAGTGGTGAGACAGTTAGTAGGACAGCAGCGAATCATCAGTAGCTTTGCTCTTATCTCAAGTAGCAGTAGTGGCAGTAGCTAAGTTAAATAAATGTCCCTTTCATGATAGTGTATGTAGCTTGCTGCTAACTAATACCTCAGAGGTTTTGTAGTTTGGGTTAGCATTATTATCAATGCCATGCATGATCATATTATGAGAAAGAAATTAACCATCTTAAGTGCTGTTAGAAATTAATGTATGGTTAAATCCATCTTAAATATTATGGCCTGAAGTGATGTATGAAACATAGCTATTATGAGAAATATATTTGTTGCAATCTGAAATACAGATACAGTATGTGCTTTACATATGCATATAATTATAAGTTGATATATAACAACTGTTAACATATGGCTATTGTCCTATGTAGCGTCATCCCGATGCTAAGGGCTTGTATGGCACCACATTCCCATACTACGAGACATTATCAGCAATATATCGAAATGATACACTACTACAAAAAAATCTTTTGCGAGGCGTTTTGGATTTTTTTTTCCGTGGCTGTCAGTGCTAGTTTTAGCGAGTGCTACACCGGCTAGTGAATTTAGAGATTGCGGTTGAGGTCACGGATGGTGTGCAAGGAGGGACACGGGGTTTATACTGGTTCAGGCGATAAATGCCCTACGTCCAGTGCGAGATCGAGTCGTGTTGCCTTGCACCGGAGTGCTTGTTGTAGGGGTTACAAGCTGAGCGAGAGAAGGAAGTGCTCCCAACTCTCTTGTGAGCGTGTAGTGCGTACAAGTTGCTTGTTGTTGTGAAGTGGTGTGTACGTGTGAGAGCTTGTGAGCCTGGGTGTCTCCACAAGATCGTCTACCCTCCCTTTTATAATTATAAGGGAAGGGCTAGAGTTACATGTGTTGCCCTGTGGTTACAGTGCTCGGCATGACGGGGTCGGTGATGACTGGTAGCTATCATCAACCACGCCCTCGTCTTGGTGCCTCGATGGCATGGCATTAGTCATTCACCTGATCCACCGCTGTTCCATTGGTGAGTTCCAAGGCGCCTCACAGTGCTAGTCATGGTTGGCTGCATGGCAATACGTCATGCCGTCGCATCTGTCCCTGCGTAGTGCAACGAGTAGACAGTTTGACCTTTGTGTACAAGCTCCCGAGGCTCGGAAAACCTTGTGCCGTCGGGGGCTTGACGGGACAGAGCGGGGGAGTGTCCTCCCTCGGACACTTCTTTTTCTCCGTGAGGTACATTCCAGGGGGTAGACGAGACTAGTCGTAAGGCTAGCCCATTCCCCCGGGTTGTCCGGGCGACTGTCGTTCCCCATTTCCTGGTGTCACACGTGCGACCGGGGTATGGCAGTCGTCGTCATAGTTGGCGAATCTCCTCGTCAGCCCGGGAAGCCGTACGGTTGACTGTCCCTGTAGCAGCGTGGGAGGAGGAGGACCGTCAGATCGCTTGCCAGAGGAGATAGGGCAGTTGGTACGGCGAACGTGCGTGTTCGGGGCGCTGTTGCATCAAGGGGCCTACCCGTTGGGACCATGCTTATAAAGTGGTCAGAGAGGTCCCTTGTGGTCCAAGATTGCTCCGCTGACGTCAATTGTGCATTGGATGCTTCAGAAAGGTCGTGCCCGAGGGGGAAGGGGTAGCTCAGGCGAATCGGAAAGTGGCGCCCGAGGGTGCCGCTTTCCCGAGCTCTCTCGGGGAGGCTCGGGCGAATCGGAGAATCAGTGCCCGAGGGTGCCGCTTTCCCGAGCTCTCTCGGGGAGGCTCGGGCGAATCGGAGAATCGGCGCCCGAGGGTTTTGCTTTCCCGAGGGTAGGTTGGCGTTGAAGCAGCGTCGTCATGGGCCTCCGTAGGCGCGGCCTTCGCGGGCTTCCGCTGGCTTTGCCTGGGCTGGGCCGTGTTGGGAATACGTGTTTTTGCATTGAAGTTTAGTACCCTATATTTTGGTACCCGACAGTGGCGGTCAGGAAGAATAAAAGTCGCGGTAAATGTCGGCATTAACCGAGGCGGTCACTTTTCATTTACCGTGGCGGTTACAAGCAACCGCCTCGCAAAATCGATTTACGGAGGCGGTTATATGTAATGTGTCCGCCTCGTAAAATAGAGCTATTTTAGGAGGCGGTTATTTATAAGAGGACCTCATCGGTTAAAAGGCGAAGTCCATTCTGGTTTGGAAAAGCCCAATCGGCCCACTGCATGGCTCAAGTATATATATAACAAGTCTAGGGTTTAGACACTCCTCACTCCTCCCTCCCTCAGCCGCCCACCTCCCGGCTCCCTCTCCCTCACGGGCTCCCTCTCCCACTCCTCACTCCTCGTCCACCTCTCCGGCTCCCTCTCCCTCTCCCGCGACGTCCCCTCCCCTCTCCTCTCCCATGGTGGCACCTCCTCCCTTCCCTTCCTCCTCGCCATGGCGGCGCGCGGGTGCGGCATCTGGGGCGGCGTGGCTGCGGCAACCCGGCGGCGGCGCGTGGGCTCGGGACCACGGCACCACGGCGGCCGCGCGGGTGCACCACCCCTACGGCCGCCCAGGCTCGGGGCCACGGCACCACGGCGGCCGCGCGGGTGCACCACCCCTACGGCCGCCCGGGCTCGGGGCCGCGACACCCCGGCGGCGGCGCGGGCACACCACCACGGCGGCGGCGCGGGCGCATGTTGACAGTCGTTAAGTACTAATTTTATACCGTCAACTAATACTAAGAAAGGGGCAATAATAGCAATATAGGGGTTATTACTGACCGATTCCACGAGTTTTAGTGAATTGTCTATTTTCCAGGGAATTATCCAGAAAAGCTTAAAAGAAGGATTAAATTGCATAATTACCACGAACCTTGATCGCGAAGGAAACAAACGTCATCGGTAAGGTAGAAGCCTCTAGAAAGCACCCGAAGCAAGCGGGGCCCCACCAAGCAGGTGGTGGGGCCGGCCGGGCCCAAGGGGCCGGGCGGCGCCTCCCTATGGTTTCGCCGCTGTCTTCTGGAGTCTTCTTCCACCGCCTCCGAGGAGTTATCTCAGCCCTATGTTAAGTCGGCTTGATCCAACGGTGCACGTTCACCCCATCGGACTATAAATAAAGAGGCAGACCCCCTCGCAGAGCACCAATTCATTCCTCCTGCTTCATTTGTCAAGAGTAGACAGAAGTTAGGGTTTCCAGATATTAGAAGTAGAGCTTTAGTTCTTCAAGTTCATTAGTTTAGGCATTTAGCAAGGTTCAAGTAGAGTTGGGCGCTACGCTCGGAATTCCAAATCTGTTCATCTGGAGATCGGTAATTTTATCTTGTATCTCATTATGACTTTGCTCTATTTTAATATATTGCTACTTATTCAGTTCTTAGATTATTCTAGTTGCATATTCGATATAGTTGTGATTGGTGATGATTATTGTCATATGATCGTAAAGCGCCTAATTCAGTACTCGAGTGAGTTAGGTGGTATGTATTATGTAGACGTGGTGTCAAGATATATTGCGTACCTATAGAGGCACCCTGACGTGCCGAGTCATGTGGTAGTCCGCGTAGGTGACAGCTGCGTTGTTTCCTCTGTAGTCCACCCCCCGTACGTAGGACGAGTAGAGCGCGGTCGCGAATGAGGTGACCCTTATGTCTTAATATCATCATTAGATGATGCTCCTTATGATATTTTCTGAGTTAATTCTGCTATAAATGAAGATGTGTAACATGGTGTAGACTGTAGACTTTGCATTTAGTAATTACATAGATTTCCTTTACGTTAGCCGAATCTCAAGATTGTCCTACTACATTAGTGAGTCTCTATATTCTATCTCTGGAATACCATTTACCTCATTTACTCAGTTATCATTTATCATATTATTATTGACTTATTATCGCTAAACCATTAGAGTTATCTGTGCGCTTGCGGATATATTCTATAGTTATATTTTTAGGTGGCAAGTGTAGATTATTTTACCAATGGTTTTTGGCATCATGTTAGGATGATAACTTAATGTGAAGTGATGTTAAAAATACCAACAAGCATTTCTGATGCTGTTGTCGGGGAAGGCAATTATATTCATTAGGATAATTTATTGATTCGATGATTTTATTCGCCAAGATATTTTTATTCTAGAATTTCATATAAGAGAGTTTTTCATAGATAATATTATAGAAAAGCATAAAAAATAACTATAGACACAAATACTTATAGATAGACCGTAACCTTTTGCTTTAGCAGACTTACCCGTGTTTTGTCTATGTTTAAATATTTTATATAGGGTAAGTGCAGGATTAGTTGTAGTACTTTAATTCTTATCAATCAGGAACAACCATAGGAAAAAGGGTCTTACATTATTTTGTGAAGTCATGGCTGAGAAAATTCTACTTGAATTCTCTGCTCCAAACACTGAGAATATTCGCGTTGGGCCAACTTTTAACCTTGATGATCATGATTTTGAGATCAAGCCAAGCCTCATCAAAATAGTGCAAGCTATCACATTTAGTGGAAAGAAGGATGAAGATGCAAGTGTCCATCTACAGAATTTCCTCGAGATTGGCAACACCATCGACATTAAGGGCATTCCTCAAGATGTCGTGCTACTTCGTTTATTCCCGTTCTCACTGAGGGAAGAGAGAAGCAGTGGTTTTATCAGAATAAAGATCAAGTCAAGACATGGGGAGAATGTTCAAAAGCTTTCTAAAAAAGTTTTTTCCAGTAAGCAGAGCCAATGCTTTACGAGGAAAGATTTCAGAATTTTGTCAGCAGAAAGGTGAACCTATTCTAGAAGCCTGAGAACGTTTTCAAAATTACATATCAGATTGTCCTCATCATGGGATGGAACAATGGTTGCTCATGCAAACATTGTATCACGGACTAACTCAAAGGTCACGTGAGCAACTAGATGCCACTGCTGAAGGATCATTTATGTCACTCACCCCTGAAAGAGCTGAAGATATTATGGCAAAGATAGGAGAAAATCAGAGTTGGACATACAACACTCAGACATGCCATAAGAGTGAAGAAGTTCCAGAGGAAGTGTGTGCATTGTCAACCAAGATGGATGTTGTCGGTTACCAAAGTTAGGGGTACCCAACTTCGATGTAAAAACGCTCATTCCCAACATGGCCTGGCCCAAGTAAGGCCAGTGGAAGCCCACGAAGGCCGCGTCTACAGAGGCCCACGACTCCGATTCGCCCGAGCGCCCGAGCCTCCTCGGGAGAGCTCGGGACAGCGGCACCCACGGCGCCCAAAGCTCCAATTCGCCCGAGCCTCCTCGGGAGAGCTCGGGAGAGCGGCACCCACGGCGCCCAAATCTCCGACTCGCCCGAGCCTCCTCGGGAGAGCGGCATCCTCGGCGCCCAAACCTCTGATTCGCCCGAGCCTCCCCGGGAGAGCTCGGGCGAGCGGCACCCACGGCGCCCAAGTCTCCGACTCGCCCGAGTCTCCTCGGGAGAGCTCGGGAGAGCGGCACCCACGGCGCCCAAGTCTCCGACTCGTCCGAATCTCCTCGGGAAGAGCTCGGGAGAGCGGCACCCACGGCGCCCAAGTCTCCGACTCGCCCGAGTCTCCTCGGGAAGAGCTCGGGAGAGCGGCCCGAGCGCCCAAAGCCTCCTCGGGAGAGCTCGGGAGAGCGGCATCCTCGGCGCCCAAACCCCCGACTCGCCCGAGTCTCCTCGGGAAGAGCTCGGGAGAGCGGCACCCACGGCGCCCAAGTCTCCGACTCACCCGAGTCTCCTCGGGAAGAGCTCGGGAGAGCGGCCCGAGCGCCCGAAGCCTCCTCGGGAGAGCTCGGGAGAGCAGCATCCTCGGCGCCCAAACCTCCGATTCGCCCGAGCCTCCTCGGGAGAGCTCGGGAGAGCGGCATCCTCGGCGCCCAAACCTCCGATTCGCCCGAGCTTCCCCGGGAGAGCTCGGGAGAGCGGCCTGAGCGCCCGAGCCTCCTCGGGAGAGCTCGGGAGAGCGGCATCCTCGGCGCCAAACCTCCGATTCGCCCGAGCCTCCTCGGGAGAGCTCGGGAGAGCGGCATCCTCGGCGCCCAAACCTCCGATTCGCCCGAGCCTCCCCGGGAGAGCTCGGGCGAGCGGCACCCACGGCGCCCAAATCTCCGACTCGCCCGAGTCTCCTCGGGAGAGCTCGGGAGAGCGGCACCCTCGGCGCCCCAAATCTCCGATTCGCCCGAGCTTCCCTATCTCCCTCGAGCGCAATCTTGCAAAGGCATCCAAGGCACAGGTGATGTCAGCGGAGCAATCTTGGACCACAAGAGATCTCTCTGACCACTTTACAAGCACTGTCCCGTCAGGCGAGGCTCTCGACGCGACTGTGCTTCGCACGCCCCTGACGGCCATACCACCTGTCCTCCACGGTATGGTCTACGGTGCGCCGCCCCGTTTTCCGCCGGGACCTATCAACTCCGACTGTGACAGTCCAAGCGCCTGACGACGGGCTACGCAAGAACGGAAAAGGCACCTACTGCGCTGTCCACTCGAAAGGACGAGCACGCCTTCCATCCGGGCCCGCCTGACCCTCGGGAAGAGCTGTTCAAAGACCGGAAATATGACCAGGGGAGATATCCCCCGCTCAATCCCATCACGCCTTCATAGTCCCGAGCCTCGGGAGACAACGCCCTAAGCTGACTCACCCTCTTGTCACATCGTACGGAAAGATAGCCGATAGGTGTGACCCTACGGCACGTCGTAATCCGACGACTGCTGCCGCCTTGGAACTCACCAAGGACGTGCAAACCACGACAGCCATGCCCCGGAGACGCGGAGAAAAGGCAGTAGCTGCATAGTCAAATGGGGAACAGCAACTCCTCACTATTTTAATAGGTAGCAACCCTGGCCTCTCCCTTGCGACTATAAAAGGGAGAGCAGAGGCCAGCTTTAGGACGACGGAGAAGTTCTAAGTTCTCACCGACACAAACGTACCCATAGCAAACGACTTGTAAACACTTAGACACACACAAGAGACCTGGGAGCGTTTCCCTCTCTCGCCTAGCTTGTAACCCCCTACTACAAGCACCCCGGTGCAAGGCAACACGACTCTCCTCCCCACTGGACGTAGGGCTTGGTTGGCCTGAACCAGTATAATCCTTGTGTTCCCCCTTGCACACCATCCGTAGCCTCAACCGCAAAACACATATTTACTAGCCGGTGTTAGCCCCGCCAAAACTAGCACCGACAGTTGGCGCGCCAGGTAGGGGCCTTTTGCGTGTTGATCCCGGTTGCGGATGGCAGCCAACGTCCCTGCGCTTCCTGCTGGCGCGGTGCTCCAGTTCGGGAGCCTCGAGTTCGCGGCCACTGTCCTCGGCCTCGAGATGAACCTCCGCCCAACCTGAGCCCCGGGCCATCATCATCCTGACCCCGGCCCAGCAGGTGGCTGGGAAAGGGACCCCGGTGACACCTCCACCCGTTTCAGGGAAACAGAGGGAACGCCACGCGCCGCTCCCGCCGAACTAGGCGGGGGAAGTGCATCCGCGTCAACCCGACCAATGCGGTGCCCCCCGCGTGGGACACCACCTCTACGATCATCACCAGCGCAACGCCGGTAGCTCGAGCAGCTAAGTCACAGTTACCCTTAAGCTTCCAGGCTTTGTTCATATTTGTGGTCTCGGAATCGATAAATAAGCGTTCTTTAATTATCACGAATTTTGAGATTTAAACTGAAACCTCCCTTACGTCCGAACCTCTCCAGCACTCTTGAAAAAATCCGTGAAACCCGAACAGGCAAGAGAACACCCTTAGGGCATGGCCGGCCGAGCCGCGAGACCGCCTACGCCTCCGGGCTACGGCACCTCCACTCACCACCCACCGTCCGACGGGTGACTTACGCTTCGAGGCAATTTCATGGAATTTTTCAAGTACGGGACGAGGGGTGGACGCTTGGGGACCGACGATCTAATTTTCTCTGCGCCTTTTCGATCGCTTTTTCGAAAATTCCGCACCGAACTCCTTTCTGCACTCTAGCAAAACTTGCGAGATCCAAAGAAGTAAAAGGACACTCTTAGGGCAGGGCTGGCCGAGCCATGAGATCGCCTATGCCTCCGGGCTACGGCACCTCCACTCACCACCCTCCGCCCGAGGGTCAACTTGCGCTCCAGAAAGATTTCGCGAATTTTGCCTGAGTGCGAGAAGAGAGACGGGCGTTTGGGAAATTTAGTAAAAAACGATCTCACTCGAGCCTTCTCTGAGATACCTAGCTGTGTGCACGACAAAGTGGGAACCCCTCGGGTCGGACTGGCACAGCTCTGGCTCTGTCTACACCACCGAGGCCACGGCATCCCTAAAAATGCTAAGTCCTCAACTTTCATCACAAAGGTTACTTTTTACAAGGGCACTATGGCCCGCTTCTTCTTCACGGCAGGTCCAGAGGAGGGAGCTCGACCTTGGCTTGGAAGAGACCCGCCATCACCGCGCACGCAAACCGCCTTGACTGAGCCGAACCGTCGCGTCCGTCAGGCTTCGCGCCTCAAAAGGTGAGCCGAATCATTACAACCGCGCGCCTCGATTCCACCTACGTTTTCTCAACGAAGAAACCCTGGGCTCGGGCGCTCGTTACGTTCCCAGGGGATCGAAGACTGGCCCTCCGAGGCTCGAACAGTCGCCCCAGGGAAATCGAGTTAGGGACAGCTAGTGGATGGGTCACAAAAACGGCCAGTATCTCGACGCCCGGAAAGTCACAAGGGACATCCCATGCTGTGTCTAAGTCCCAGTAGCGAGTCGGTTACGTGGAATCCCTCCGTGGGAGGCATCATGCCCTCGGGACCCGTCGAAGGGACCCGACATCCACTAACTGACCCTCGGAAAATAATTGGAGTGTGCTCAGGCCACTAGCCGACCCTTAACGAATAGGGCACGGACCTCCACTTGGACCAACCCGTTTGTAGCTCACCGGAAATGCCGACTCGTGCCCCAACGGGGAAGTCGAGCAGGACCAAACCTTTCTCTTCCCGAAAAAAGAGCGTGAAGGTCGAATTAAAAAAGACAGGGAAGAACACGATCGATCTCCGATACGAAAACGGAGGCTCAGAAACTTACCCTGCACCTCGGAAAGACCACCGAACGATCTCCCACACGGTGGGAGGCTCGGGGGCTCCGCTTCCAAGGAAACAACCCACCTAAATAAATCGAAAAACACCCGAGGACTAACGAACACGATTCTAAGCCTTTGAAGGGATATATCATCCCTCCAAAGCCTCAGGGGCTACACCCGGCGGGTGCGCTCGCGCGCACCCCCCGGAAAAAATAACCCACACTTTATCTTTTTTGACAGGAAGAACCAGCGTGAACCTGTGGAGGAGTGCCTTCACTCTGCCACAGGCTCGGGGGCTACTGTCGGGTACCAAAGTTAGGGGTACCCAACTTCGATGCAAAAACGCTCATTCCCAACATGGCCTGGCCCAAGTAAGGCCAGTGGAAGCCCACGAAGGCCGCGTCTACAGAGGCCCACGACTCCGATTCGCCCGAGCGCCCGAGCCTCCTCGGGAGAGCTCGGGACAGCGGCACCCACGGTGCCCAAAGCTCCGATTCGCCCGAGCCTCCTCGGGAGAGCGGCACCCACGGCGCCCAAATCTCCGACTCGCCCGAGCCTCCTCGGGAGAGCGGCATCCTCGGCGCCAAAACCTCCGATTCGCCCGAGCCTCCCCGGGAGAGCTCGGGCGAGCGGCACCCACGGCGCCCAAGTCTCCGACTCGCCCGAGTCTCCTCGGGAGAGCGGCACCCACGGCGCCCAAGTCTCCGACTCGCCCGAGTCTCCTCGGGAAGAGCTCGGGAGAGCGGCCCGAGCGCCCGAAGCCTCCTCGGGAGAGCTCGGGAGAGCGGCATCCTCGGCGCCCAAACCCCCGACTCGCCCGAGTCTCCTCGGGAAGAGCTCTGGAGAGCAGCACCCACGGCGCCCAAGTCTCCGACTCGCCCGAGTCTCCTCAGGAAGAGCTCGGGAGAGCGGCCCGAGCGCCCGAAGCCTCCTCGGGAGAGCTCGGGAGAGCGGCATCCTCGGCGCCCAAACCTCCGATTCGCCCGAGCCTCCTCGGGAGAGCTCGGGAGAGCGGCATCCTCGGCGCCCAAACCTCCGATTCGCCCGAGCTTCCCCGGGAGAGCTCGGGAGAGCGGCCCGAGCGCCCGAGCCTCCTCGGGAGAGCTCGGGAGAGCGGCATCCTCGGCGCCCAAACCTTCGATTCACCCGAGCCTCATCGGGAGAGCTCGGGAGAGCGGCATCCTCGGGAGAGCGGCATCCTCGGCGCCCAAACCTCCGATTCGCCCGAGCCTCCCCGGGAGAGCTCGGGCGAGCGGCACCCACGGCGCCCAAATCTCCGACTTGCCCGAGTCTCCTCGGGAGAGCTCGGGAGAGCGGCCCGAGCGCCCGAGCCTCCCCGGTAGAGCTCGGGAGAGCGGCACCCTCGGCGCCCCAAATCTCCGATTCGCCCGAGCTTCCCTATCCCCCTCGAGCGCAATCTCGCAAAGGCATCCAAGGCACAGGTGATGTCAGCAGAGCAATCTTGGACCACAAGAGATCTCTCTAACCACTTTACAAGCACTGTCCCGTCAGGCGAGGCTCTCGACGCGACTGTGCTTCGCACGCCCCTGACGGCCATACCACCTGTCCTCCACGGTATGGTCTACGGTGCGCCGCCCCGTTTTCCGCCGGGACGTATCAACTCCGACTGTGACAGTCCAAGCGCCTGACGACGGGCTACGCAAGGACAGGAAAGGCGCCTACTGCGCTGTCCACTCGAAAGGACGAGCACGCCTTCCATCCGGGCCCGCCTGACCCTCGGGAAGAGCTGTTCAAAGACCGGAAATATGACCAGGGGAGATATCCCCCGCTCAATCCCATCACGCCTTCATAGTCCCGAGCCTCGGGAGACAACGCCCTAAGCTGACTCACCCTCTTGTCACATCGTACGGAAAGATAGCCGATAGGTGTGACCCTACGGCACGTCATAATCCGACGACTGTTGCCGCCTTGGAACTCACCAAGGACGTGCAAACCACGACAGCCATGCCCCGGAGACGCGGAGAAAAGGCAGTAGCTGCATAGTCAAACGGGGAACAGCAACTCCTCACTATTTTAATAGGTAGCATGCGCTACCCTGGCCTCTCCCTTGCGACTATAAAAGGGAGAGCAGAGGCCAGCTTTAGGACGACGGAGAAGTTCTAAGTTCTCACCGACACAAACGTACCCATAGCAAACGACTTGTAAACACTTAGACACACACAAGAGACCTGGGAGCGTTTCCCTCTCTCGCCTAGCTTGTAACCCCCTACTACAAGCACCCCGGTGCAAGGCAACACGACTCTCCTCCCCACTGGACGTAGGGCTTGCTTGGCCTGAACCAGTATAATTCTTGTGTTCCCCTTGCACACCATCCGTAGCCTCAACCGCAAAACACATATTTACTAGCCGGTGTTAGCCCCGCCAAAACTAGCACCGACAGATGTATTGTTGAGCTGGATAGATAAAATAGCAAATTATAAAAGAGATCGTCAAGCTATTCAAAATGCATTCAATTCCCAGAATCAATGTGGAGAATATTTAGGAGTTGAGTTTGCTGATTCCCCAGAATATATTAGTGCAGTCATCAAGTCCACGTCTCAGAAGCAAGGATGGACTTAACCTCGGTCAACCAGTCAAGGTAAGTACCAAGGCAATTATAATTCTTCAAATCAGAGACAACCACGCTTGAGAGAATTAATATTAGAACAAGCTAGAATTAATGAAAGTATCTATAAGAAGCTTGCTTTTAATGATAATGTTTTAGAAGGAATTAATTCTAAATTAGATATTTCTCTTCTGCTGTTAAAGATCAAATATTATTTAATAAAAAGATAGAGATACAAATTGCACAATTGTCTTCTACTTTGTTTACTACTGACCCTGAACCAGTAAAAGGAATATCTACTAGAGGAGGCAAGTCTACGCGTGATCCACCTTACCCAAAAGGGTCACGTAGACTACCACATTTAGTACAGGTAGAAGAAGAAATTGAAAAGGGCAACAGAGAAGAAGAAGTCATACCACTTTCACTACCAGTTGAATCATAAGATCAAGAATTAACTCAAGATTTACATGACACAACCCTCCTACCGTTTTCACGTAGAAGGAGAAGAGTTAAAACAGATGATCAATTTGGTAAGTTTGTAGAGGTAATTCAAAAATTATATGTCAATATCCCGTTGTTAGATGCCATGCAGGTACCTACATACGCAAAGTATCTTCGAACCATCCTCAACAACAAAGGACTACTACCATCTACTGAAGTTGTCAAGCTAACAGAGGAGTGTAGTGAGGCAATTCTGAGTTCTTCTCCTGCTAAGAAGAAGGATCCAGGGTGCCCCACTATTGATTGCTCAATCAGAGACCAGATATTTCGAGAATGCTTTATGTGATTTTGGAGCAAGCGTCAGCGTCATGCCCAAGACAGTCTTCAAAAAACTCAACTATTCTACGCTCACGCCAACTTCAATGTGTCTGCAATTAGCTGACCAATCGGTCCGCTATCCCGCAGGAATCGCAGAAGATATTCCGGTAAGAATCCGCAACTTTTTCGTTCATGTAGATTTTGTAGTACTTGACATGCAGGAAGAGAGGAAGATACCCCTCATCCTCAGGCGACCATTCCTAAACACTGCAAATGCAACCATCGACGTCGGAGCTGGAGAAATCACATTCGCCATCAATGGACAAGAAGAGCGGTTCGCATTCAAGCCAAGACTGGAACAATGTCAAACTTTGAAGTGTCATGAAGGACAAGATATAACATCTCCGACACCGGAGATAAATCATGAAGAATAATTCAACTGGAGAAGTCTGGGTCGGCAGAATTTAAAACCCCGAACCTTCGCCGGGAGGTAATTTGGTAATCATCGGTAATTTAATTTTTGCATTAAAATTTACATATTTACTTTCCCATAAATTGCATCATTAAAAAGAAATAAAAATAAGCATAGCATGATTAAATCTTAAGCCCCAGGTGATTACGACTAATGGAGCGTAAAACCCCCGTTAGTAAAATTTGCTGTGGTGGCAGAAAATTATAAAAAGACCATCATTAGAATTCTAATTTTTCATAGATTCATAAAAGTAATTTAGTTTTTGATTCTTGTGTCATTATACGGTATAAATACAAGAGACATATGGGACCCACCATCATCACATCAAGTCACCTCAAGCCTTATCACCAACCACTACCTTTCACTACCATCCAAATTCCATTCACTCATTCATGCACTACCCTCCATTCATCTTTTCATCAGAGAAAGCACTCACGCACATGCATTTGGAGAGATATGTAGGCAATGTCGACACACTTCAAAGTGAAGAGCCAGAAGACACAAGGTGGGGCGGCCGGCCCCACACCCACGCCGGCCGGCGCCCCTCTCCTTCTTCTCTGCCTCTCACTTCTCTCACCCACTTATTGCCTCAGTTGCACACCAGAGAGCACCAAGCCACTCTGCTTTGCAGCTCGAGATTTCCAACTTTCACAAATCGTCCATTTAATCCAAGTTTAAGTAAGGAAAGAAGGAGAGAAGAAGATTAGCAAGAACACCTAGTAGAGAGACTGCCATTTTGATTCCTTCTCTTCACTTGTTCTTGCTTGTTCTTGTGTTCTTATTCGTTCTTGCCGTGTTCTTCGTGTTCTTCATTTTACAGGCAAGATGAGCAATAGAATGAAAGGTGTCATCCGGTCCCTTGGAAGAGCATTTTCACGCCGCACAACAAGAAGTCAATCATCATCACAAGTGCCATCGTTCGTCGGCTCCGACATGAATATCGATTCTCCATCACCTTTCGTATACGACAACCCTTCATCCTCTTCCCAATGAGAGGAGAGGTATGAGCTCACAAGTATCACTCAAATTTTATTACCAACTAGACCTCAGAGGGAAATATTAAATGCGGTTAAAAATAAAGAATTTACGCATACTCTAATTTTTGATGCCACCTTGCTCCATGAAACTGGGAATGGATTTCGAGTTTGACCTTATATTTAGAAATGTTGGTTGGGAAGGTGGTTGGCAAATCAATGAGCAGGGTGGCAAGTTACTCACAATAGAATTTATTAGCACCTTGGACTTTGATGATGATGAGGTAAATTTTAGAATGTTTAATAAACCTGTCATCCTCTCATGGAAAACCCTTAGTTTAGCACTAGGATTCCATAATTAGTGTGTGGTTAATATAACGGAATCTCTCCAAGATTTTGATAAAGATGATTTTTGGGAGAGCATTACTGCAAAGAAACCAGAGAGAAAACAAAAATATACTACTGAAGAAGTCCATCACCCCACGCTAAGGTTTATGCTTAAATGGCTAGCTTTTATATTTTTTCCTAGAGAGAAATTAAATACTATTAAATAAGATGAGCTACATTTATTATACATCATGATAAAAAAGAGAGAAGCATCACCTGTAAAGATGATATTGAATTATTGGAGAACTGTCCCTTCCACGAGAAAATGCAGTATTTCTTTTACTTTCTAGATTACACGTTTAGCTACTAAGCTACGTTTATTACAGAATGCTACACATGTTTTTATTCCTGATGCCCGTAAAATTATTGGCTATGATTTTTTCTTTCGTGCTCACATGGTCAAACGCCGAAATAATAAAATAGTTATGATTTATAAAGACTATGCAAATGAGTACAAACTGTCGGAGGGGGAGTTAGGAATTTATTCGATTCAGAACTTTATATTTTCAGCTAGTAGAGCTAACGTTGGCAGTTGTCCGTCCGCACGCATCAGCAGGGCAACGAGAGCTGATTTCACTGGAGCTGACCCGGCACCATCTGGTCCAGCTTATTTTCACTTTGTCAATTTTGGTGAGCAGGGATCGACGCTAGAACCACGCCAGCAGTGGACCGCCCACGCAGGATGGGAGGACCAACCCACATTTCAACAAGGAGAATCTTCATCCGCAGCAGCGGCAGGTTGGGAAGCATTTCCCACAGAGGCACCGGACAACACGGCAAATGACTTTCAGAGAGGACGAGCATCCTTTTCTGTGCACAGGAACACGGACTTCACCACTGGTGGACCGTCCGTTCCACGCATTACCGGAAGATGGCTACTACCGGCCCCCTGAGCAACACTTTGAGGCTCCCATTAATGATTTTTTAGCTTTCTCTATGCGCCTCACTAACATTGAGCAGGGACAGAACACGATAAGCGACACACTGCACCAGCACGAGCAGTGGCAGCACCGCACGGACCAACGACTTGATCAGTTATACCAAGGACAGCAGCAAACACAGAGCGGGCTGGAGTATTTGATACATCAGATGGGATTTCCGCCACCGCCTCCACCACAGTACTGAGCGCGGTAACATTTAGCTTGGGGGAGATCCCCGCTAGATGAGCACCCCTCACCCTTATATATATTCTACCATTTACTTCAGTATTTATTTTAGTCTTTAATTCTGTCAATTTCAATATTGCTAAAAAAATTTTATATAAATAAGTTTGCTTTAAATTCGGTATTAAATTTCTCTTTAGAGTAAGCAGAACTTGAAGCTAGAGAAAAATAAAAAAGATGATTAAATTGCTTAAATATAAATTCCTGCAGATGCTTAATATTTAAATTTAAATTCTCCTGCGTATTGCATGAAGTTTATCTACCGTGAAAATTTATTCTGAAACTTGATATCTGTGGGTAGCATATGTTTTGGATTAAATTTAGGTAATTGACGAATACGATATAAGAAAGTTTGAGTTGATATTTATTTTATTCTGAGTGATAACTAAGTTCTAGATATTTCAAAAGTCAAAATCAAAATAAATATAATAATTTGTTCTGCTAATATGATTTAAGTAGACTATCCTGTTATGCATTCATGATTGAGTTCATATGCACAAAAAGTTTTTATTCTATGCACAAAGTCTCTCTTAGAAGTCCAAAAAAGAGTGTGGGTTATAAAATTAAAAGATGCTATACCAAAGAAGTATGAGCCTGAAAGATGCCATATCAAAAGGGTATGTGCCAAATCAAAGAAAAAAAGTAAAACAATGGGTGCAAAGACACCCGCCTGAGAGAAAAAAATGGGTACAAAAAGTATCCGCTGGGAAGATTGTCCACACTCTTTAAAAAGACAGAAAAGAGAGGATAATGCATAGAAGCCCGAAAATAAAATTTTATCACACTCGCACATTCAGTCATGGTGTATAGTTTAGTAGTCCTCTGCAATCTTATTAGTAGACTCTCATTATTTTCTAAATAAAAATTATTTACTTATTCAAAAAAAAACCTCTAGAGCAATGGTTAAAACAAAAGATGAATAACATAGTGCCTGCTTAATTATTCTATCTCTCAATTATCCAAGATTTAGTTTGAAAAGCCCCATGATTGAAAAGAATAGGAATAAGTTTGAAAGGTGGACTAATGAACTGCAATCCGGAGAAGAATTTCTATTTAAATATTTGAGTACTTGTTGGAAGTTATACATATTGATGAAACCCTGAATAAATTATTTCAAGTCAACTTTGCTAAGCGACTAGCAAAGACTTAGATTGGGGTATTGTTGATGGTCGTTAAGTACCAATTTTATACCGTCAACTAATACTAAGAAAGGGACAATAATAGCAACATAGGGGTTATTACTGACAGATTCCACGAGTTTTGGTGAATTGTCTATTTTCCAGGAAATTATCCAAAAAAGCTTAAAAGAAGGATTAAAGTGCATAATTACCACAAAACTTAATCGCAAAGGAAACAAACATCATCGGCAAGGTAGAAGCGTCTAGAAAGCTCCCGAAGCAAGCGGGGCCCCACCTGGCAGGTGGTGGGGCCGGGCGGCCCCAATGGGGGCCGGGCGGCGCCCCCCTAGGGTTTCGCCGCCATCTTCTGGAGTCTTGTTCCACCGCCTCCGAGGAGCCATCTCAGCCCTATGTTAAGTCGGTTTGATCCAACGGCGCATGTTCACCTCACCGGGCTATAAATAAACGGACAGACCCCCTCCCAGAGCACCAATTCATTCCTCCTGCTTCATTTGTAAAGAGTAGACAGAAGTTAGGGTTTACAGAGATTAGAAGTAGAGCTCTAGTTCTTCAAGTACATTAGTTTATGCATCTAGCAAGGTTCAAGTAGAGTTGGGCGCTACGCGCGGGATTCCAGATCTGTTCATTTAGAGATCGGTAATTTTATCTTGTATCTCATTATGACTTTGCTCTATTTTAATGTATTGCTATTTATTCAGTTCTTAGTTTATTCTAATTACATATTCGATATAGTTGTGATTGGTGATGATTATTGTCATATGATCATAAACCACCTAATTCAGTACTCGAATGAGTTAGGTGGTATGTATTATGTAGACGTGGTGTCTAGATATATTACGTATCTATGGAGGCACCCTGACGTGCCAGGTCGTGTGGTTGTCCGCGTAGGTGACAGCTGCGTTGGTTCCTCTGTAGTCCACCCCCATACGTAGGACGAGCAGAGCGCGGTCACGAAGGAGGTGACCCTTGTGTCTTAATATCCTCATTAGATGATGCTCCTTATGATTTTTTCTGAGTTAATTCTGATATAAATGAAGATGTGTAATATGCCGTAGGCTGTAGACTTTGTATTTAGTAATTACATAGGTTTCCTTTGCTTTAGCTGAATCTCAAAATTGTTCTACTACATTAATGAGTCTCTATATTCTATTTCTGGAATACCATTTACCTAATTTACTTAGTTATCATTTATCATATTATTATTGACTTATTATCGCTAAAGCATTAGAGTCATTGGTTATCATAGGTTTGCACATTTATTATTAATTATCTTTTCAATCATTATAGTAGATTATCCTAATGAGTAGAATGTATATTTATTCTTTGGCATAAAAGAAATCAATGATACTCAAAATACTTACCAGGTGAAGTGCTACAATGGAAGAATTATCTATGCGCTTGCGGATATATTCTATAGTTATATTTTTAGGTGGCAAGTATAGAATATTTTATCAATGGTTTTTTGGCATCATGTTAGGGATAACAACTTAACGCGAAGTGATGTTAAAAATACCAACAGCGCACCTCCTAGGCGGCGGATCTGGCCTCCCCGGTGGTGGATCCGGCCTCTCCGGCGACCACCACGGCGGCGCCCCTCTCCCTCCATGCACCGGCAAGCAGGGGTCTCGACGAGCTCCTCCGACCTCCCCAGTGGTGGATCCGGCCTTCCCCGGTGGCGGATCCGTCTTCTCCGGCGACCACCACAGCGGCGCGAGGCTCCACGGCGGATGACGCGGTGGCGGCGCACGGCGGCGGCCAGGTCCAGATCTAGCCCTAAACGGGCCTGGATCTGGGCTTTTTAATTTTTTTTGTTTTTTCGTGATTTATGGTGGCGGGTAGTCAACCGCCACGGTAAATCGCCTGATTTACCGTGACCTTAGCTCCGTGGCGGTTTAAAAAACCGCCGTGGTTAATCAAATATGACCGCCACGATTAAGTTTTTTGTAGTAGTGATATAGCCACCGGTGAAGGTGCCGAAGATATTGGTGAGGCTATTGGTAACATGGAAGAAGAGCTTGCCTCAGAACATGTTAATCAACATGACGAAGAAGAGGATACTATGTCTAGAGAAACCCCTAGATGATCTGTTGACTCTACATCATCTACCTGCAAGAGGAGGAAGCGGAAAGGAGGGAAGATCAAGGATAGTGCAACAAGTGATCCTCTTCGGGACATGTTGCAGGAAGTCCAAGGTGATCTAAAGGGTGTGGCCAGTAATGTTGGGAAAATGGCAGCAGCCATGGAACGTGAAGCTGCATTTCAAGAGAAGGTGATGAATGACGATCCACAACATGCATTAAGGGAGAAGGCAGTAGGAGAGCTGCGCATACTTGGGTTTACTAGGACCGAACAAATCAAGGCTGCAGCTGTATTTGTCAAGATGACAGAACAAATGAGCATGCTCTTAACCCTTGACCAGTCTTTGATGAGGGAGTTCATTCTGAACATGCTCGGTATGTTTGTGTGACTAGAAATACTCTATACTACTGTTGTTATTAACTATGCACATGCTTTGTACTATAACTCCTTTTTTTGTAGATGAGGAGAGGAGGCAATGGAAGGTGGAGCAATATAGGATCTGCATGTTGGAAGAGGAGTGTTGAGAATGCTGGTTATGCTTCACTGTAGCCTTTCTCAAGTGCTAACAGTGCTGAATTTTTATTTTTATTTGATTGGATCTCAGACTTGCTCTAGTGCTGTTTTGCAATATGGATTTCTTGATAATTAGTCATTTTCTTTCATGATGGCTATTTCATTTGGGTTGAACTTGCTACTGTAATAATGGCATGGTTGTCAATTCCAAATCTGCACATTTTTTGTGATCTTCAACTTTTATTATCGAAATATATTCTTGCATTAGCATGTCTACTAGCACAATTGTCCGTGCGTTGCAACGGGTGATAGTGAGGGCAAACACACGATTAATACCAATTTCACTGTTTAACGGTAATGCAAAGTAGACGCTAACAGTCTCTATTTTGGATTTAGATGCCCACCTCTATTTTTTTACCTAAATTTATTCTTCCACTCCAACAATAGCACCCAAACAAAGGCCCCACTATTCATTCACGTAGAATCAGCTTGCTATGTACCTCAGATTAAGTCATTGAAATTTAGATATGAGATGGGCTATGAAATGTACCTAAAACAGAGTTTTGATAATTGAAGGAGTATATGTGGTTCGCCTTATCACAACTAACAGAAGATGTCCTTGACAAATTGATTAATCTGCAGTAAAAACAGTAAATTCAATCTTTATACAATTATAAAATGAGATCATTTGACTTCCTGCGTGTCCAGGTTGCCAAACTAAACCCATACACTAAACACACACCTCTTACCCATTTGTCCCACAGATTGCCTAAAATTAATAAGTTAGTTCATCTTTGGAACACTTTGTCTCACAAACTGATAGATTCTGGAAACACATGAACTGATGCCTTTGGAACACATGAACTGATGTATTTCTGATGGAAAAAACAAACAAACCTCACCAACGGACGATAGTAATATGCCAGAAGCCTATATGATGGCCTAGCTGCTTGCCCAACGAACCATCTCACAGCCTGCTATACCACCGCCATATTTGGCCACTATCTCTCCGCATGAGCAATCATCAAAGCCGTAGCCATGTCAAAGTCATCATCGGACTCATCGACCGAGTATTCAAAGAAGAACTTCCGAAGCAAACTTATCTGACATGCAAAACAAAGGCTTTAGAATCCGCTATTAATATTAGA
Organism: Eremochloa ophiuroides; assembly: GCA_038502445.1. NCBI lineage: Eukaryota > Viridiplantae > Streptophyta > Magnoliopsida > Poales > Poaceae > Eremochloa > Eremochloa ophiuroides. The sequence continues at coordinate 13,427,233 of JAHLJS010000001.1, read as the reverse complement.
CAGCTAGGCCAAATTACTGAAATTAACAAAAGGCTAATTTGCATATGGTTATAGCAGCGACACTGAAAGGATTTCCGAAATTTTTAACTGAAGTACACCATGCATGTAGCAACTCGACTAAATGAATTAGCAACTGGGCCATCCGCACGGCCACGTCGGCGCACCCACCGATATCGGTTTCCCTGCACCGTCCCACGTGGAGCTCCTCGGCGCCGCCGCCGCGGACACGCGTGGCACCCTTGCAGCGGCGGATGGCCACAGTGCCCGCCACGCGCCTCGTACCTGTTCGACTTCCTCCGCGTGGTCAGGATCGACGAGGCCACCGACGAGGAGACCGGGCTAACGTGGATCGACAACCGCGGAGGCTGCTTCTTCTCAGCGCCCGACCGCGGAGCAGGGAGGAGGAAGCGCAAGAGGGACAGGGCGTGCCGGCAGCGGAGGACGGGGCTGAGTCGTCATGGGCTGGCGTGGATGGACCACCGCGGGAGCTGCTTGTTCCCGGCGTCCGACTGCGAAGCAATGCGGTGGCGGCGGCGTCAGCAAGCTGTTCCTCGGCTACGGTAAGATAAGAAAAGCGGACCGACGGCAGGTGTAAGGAACATGTGGGCTGTCTGATATGGATCAGAAACGAGTGGGCCAAACCGCCGTTGACGGACAGAGCAGAAAGAAAAAACGAGGTTGACGAAAAAAGAGGGAAGAAATTTTTCCTCTTTGTTAGTAGGTAGGTATAGATATAGATTTTTACTTATGAAATGCTCTAATAAGCATGGATTTTTATATTGCCTTGTACAGCCCGTTAGATCAATGATCAGACTAGTATTCAAATTTGCCTTGCGCAATAATAGGATTACTGTAGCAACAAACCAAACACCCATATTGGTATTGGATTCCTTTACCACCGGCAACCAAATAAAAAAAAAAGTATTGCTCTGATTACAGTACCGTTTCCATTACCTGGGAGTAAACCAAACAACTCCTTAATTCATGTGTCTTAACTACAATTTCCTTAGCAATAAGGTGGTGTCCATATTCAATAGTTTAAGGGAGGTGACCTTCATGAGGTCACCTTTCCTATTGTTTCAATTTTACCAAGTGAACATTGACACACCTTTTTCTTTGAAATTATATACTGAAGAGACGAAGTATCATCTGAATGAAATTTAAAATCGAGCAAAGGCATCATGAATTCTTGCTTCCTTAAACTAACGAATACTAATGTGCTGGGATATGACGAAATTGTTTACCCTTCCTTGCAAAAATAATGAACACTTTACAGTCAGTTCTCACTTCTCAAGATGGCAGATTAGGTTGATATGAATTTTTTAATTACCCCTCTCTCCAGTCCGTTTGGAAAATATCCATAATATATGCACCATTGACTGGCAGCATCTATCTGAGAGTTCAGACAAAGTTTTACAAATGAAATTGTTATAAAAGCCACCAGTAATGGCATTGGCATGTGCGAAGATTGATATATATGAGAATAAACATCTACCGGTTCATTCTAAATGATTAAACTACAGACTACCTAGAGATTTAAGTTACAGCTCCCATAGACTGGGAATGCCTGACACCCCCATCTCCCCTTTCCAGACAAGAAGCTACATATAGCAGGCAGCACCAGTTAGGCTCGAGCAAAAACTTCAGACCCTTTACACTGAAATGGAGAAAACACATAGAAGTTAAAACAGCAGAAACAGCAAGCAGTCAAAATGCATCCAGTCCCTATAATGTAACAAAAACATGATCACTCAAGAATACTCCAAATACAAGTGTGGAGCGGCAAGAAAAGTGTGAACAGAGGAAACAAGTGTAGTCAGAAAACTGCGTTTTGCCGTTGCAAATATACATAGTGGCACACAAGATGTATCTGCTGTCAAAAGCATATCACACAGCGATGATAAATATAGTTTGTTCTAAGAAAATTCTGTTCATGGTGTTCATGTACTCCAATCACCTAATCTCATTAGAAGACTTTGTCAACTTCTAGAGAAAAATCTTTTATACACGATATAATGACACTGATATGGATGGCAAGTCAATGACAAAAGTTTGATGAAACAAAATCATTCTTCACCTCATGCAGAGTTAAATTTACATATTGTCCACCAATAACACTGAAAACTGACAAAAGCTTCACTGAGAGTCTCATGTAGCCACATCGAATATCGCTTTATGTAGTCCTTTTTCTGCGTTCCTCAGCAAGTGACACATCTTTTTGATGAAGCTACTGGTCTGTGGTCTGAAGATTAAATGACAAATATGTAGAAAAGTAGTGTGTTTCCAATCCAGTGCACAGAGATTGTGATTACAACGACACAAGATCACCATCCAGCCAATTATTGATCAGAATGTGGGTCAGCTTCCAGGGATGTGGTAACAGGAAGGCTGGCCTCTTAAGGGTTGAGAGAAAAATTCTTGTTCCATTCATGGTGAATTCCATCCTAGCATATTCAATTGAACAATGATAATGGACCTCCCACCATGGAATATAAAGGCAATAGATAGTTTCGAAGAGGGTTTTTATGGAAAGGCAGAAAAAAGGCCGAGGACACTGCTTGCCATCGGAGTTTGCCAACTCTGCATTTCTAATCTCCAGAATTTGGGTGACGACCTTCATGAGCCCGACCGCCTATGGCATCCTTATTTAAATTTACCATTCTGTCCATAGTCACATAAAACGGGTTTACTGCCTTCGACCCTCGTCCCGGGTTCGTCGATCCGACCCAGGTTCACGGGTTCATTTTTAATCCTAAGTGTAAAAAACTCTCGCAAGTAGCGTACCATGTTCCGCGACCCTGTACCTCAACCCCATTGACCCGAAAACTGTGACTACAGTTCTGTACTTCTGTCAGCTCTTTTTTCTTCATGGCAAACGTGGCGGGGCAAGAACACTTTTTCTAGACTGATATGGCAACAAACAGTGGCTCAACTTTTGCATAGCAGAAGATGGGTGCCGGACATCAAGGGGGCTCTAACCGTAGAGGTCCTGATGGAGTACCTGCAACTCTAGGACTAAGACATCCCCGATCATCATCAGTGGCGGCTTAGAAGGTCTGGTTCTTGTTCGAACAAATCAACTAACAAGGCATTTTTTTTACTAGGACCATCATTTTTGCACCTTGGAAGCGGGTTTGTAAATCTTGGGCCCCTCTCCATTGCAAATTCTTTATTTGGTTGGCCATTAAGCGCTGCTGTTGGACAGCTAACCGCCTTGCAAAAAGAGGACTTCCTCACCCGTTTGTTTGCATGTCAAGCTGATGAAACAATACAGCATACCCTGATTGCTTGTGTTTTTGCAAGGCAGGTTTGGACAGCTATCTTTCATGTGTTGGCTTGCTTCCCCTTGCACTGAAGCTAGAGGATTCTCGTTTTTTCTAGCTGGTGGTGCAAAACAATCTAAGGCTGTTCCAACAGAGATACGAAAAGGGCTGAATTCACTCATCATTCTGGTTGCTTGGGAGTTATGGAAGCATAGGAATGCTTGTGTCTTTGAGGATGCAAGTCTTTGTGTTTAAAGAGTTTTACCTGTAGTTTCAGAAAATGTGTTTGTTGTGGTGTTGCTGGAGCTAAGGCTCTGCAACAGCTTCTTAGTAGGTTGCTGCCTATCGCTGTTTAGGCATTTTTTGCGCAGTGGTCGCCTGTTTTGCATAGTGTGTTTTGCTCGTCTATGCCCAAATCGGACGTTACTCTTAATTAGTCAACGCCTGATAGGTCGACTTGATTTCTAGTTGCTGTAGTCAAGTCGGATGTCATAATCGTGCCAGGGAACCGATAAGGCCAACTTAGTCGCAATTAGTCAGATGAATTAATAACAAATATGGAAATTCTAGGTTCCTGGAAAATGTCACTTTCTTATGTAGTTGGTCGTACAAAAGATATACAGGATTGAATTAACAACAATATGGAAGTCCTGGTTCCTGGAAAATGTCCCTTTTTTATGTATTTGGTCGCACATAAGAAATACTGGATTGCCGATTGTTTTCCTCAGCAAGTTTGGCTCCACCTCTTGCTGATGCTTGGTCGACAAGTGCTCTACACAACAGGATGACAGGATGAGACTTATTTCCATAATTCGTGGGACAATGTAGCTGGGAGTGTTGAGGGACAGGTTCGGAAGGGTCGCAATTCAATAATTATTTTGGGAGCTTAGTTGATTTGGAACCACCGAAATCGTAGTGTTTTTAACAAAGTTTCTCCTAATCTAGCTTAAGTAACTTCACTCACTAGGGGAGAGATGAAGTTTTGCTATCAGGCAAGTGGTAACGGCTCAAGGTATTTCATAGCCTCCTTGCCCTTGCTCTAAGGGGGGCGTTAAATCTAGTCTGGTCAAGGTAAAGTTGTAAATGTCCTGGGTGCGTGAGGTTCAAGGTATTTACAGTCCTGTCAGGGGTGCGTGGGTATGTTGTAGCTTGTAAATTAAGTTTTCTTTAATAATATGACAAGCAGCTCAGCTTTTTTGAGGAAAAGAAAAGAAAAACCTCCATAATTCAAAAGATTATCTTACTTCGGAAAAAATATAGCATGGAAATTTAAAGTAAGTTAAAACGTAAAGGTACCTGCTATAAAATACATACTCCAGATGCACTAGTTACTTTTGTCTACAAAATAGCTTCACAAGTTGCCTTGTTGTGGCCTGCTTGCTTGCACCTGCTGCAGAGCCGTATTACCGTGGGGACCTTGTTGGGGTTAAACCGCTTCCTTCTTGGTTTATCCGATGTTCGTGGCTTGGGAGGCGGAATTAAATTTGCCCCGGCACTAAAATCAACAGTATCCATATCAGGTATTGGGAAGATTGTTCCTGAATAAGTCATATGGTAGCTCTCTATTCTGAAAAACTTCGAGCAGTAGTCATAGAAAGATCGCCCAATCCTGTTGAACACAGCAACAGCATGCAAGCATGGGAGGCCAGAAAGTTGCCACCTCCTGCAGGTGCATTCCCAATTTCCAAGATTAACGAACAAAAATTGCATTGCCCCGCACTTCAAACACAGTTTCGGAAGAGCACAGAACAGTCATTTTACCAGCCTTCATCATCTCCTCCTGTGCTTTGTATTCCATGGAAGGTGTCAAAGGTCCTGACCATGCCTTGCAAGCCTCACGCCTTGTTTCTATTATCTCCATTATTTTTGTTCTCAATGAGTCAATCATCAGCACAATTGAACCCTCCTTCTTGGTTGGTATCCAGTTATTGAAGGCATCAACAATGTTTGAGGAGAAATGATCATATCGACAACCTCTGAAAATGGCATCGGACCAATGCTCAGGCTTGCTTGCTATGATCCACTCAGCAGCTTCAGTGGATATATTTCTAATGCTCTCAATGGATGCATTAAAATCCTCGATACTACATGCTTGAGCAGCACGAGTAAAATCCTCAATCATCCCCTCTCTTATTTGTTGTGACCATGGCCCCTTTCTCAGCTCTCCTTTGAATTCCTCCATGATATGATGCAAACAGAAGGCATGATGGCTATCTTCAAAAACTTGAGAAACAGCAGCATCCAGACCCTTTTGTCCACTGGACAAGAATGTCATGGCATTGTAAGCATAGCTCTGATTTTGGATTGGAAATTTCAGCTGCATTAAGAACCAAAGCCAACTTTCATAGTTTTCATCCTCAACCACACTAAATGCCACTGGAAAGACACCATCGTCTGCATCAACTGCAGCAGCCACCAGCAACTTGTACTCATTTGTTGCTTTCAGTGGAACCTTATCAAGAAACAATAGGGGCCTGCACCCATTTGCAAAACCATGCAAAGAAGCATGAAATGCAACAAAGAAACGACGGAATTTGGTATCCACCATTGGAGATAACAAAGCAATACTTCCTGGGTTGGACTCTGTAAGCCTCTCACAATACCAGGGCAAATGGCTGTAAGTCTCCCTGATAGCATGATACAGTTCCTTCTGCGCTACTTCTTTACCACGCCAGACCTGTGAATAGGTCAGTGTAACTCCATATTGTTCATATATTTCCTTGACAAGGTCCTTTGGCTTCAACATCGGATTATCATGGAGCTTCTCCTTAATAACGGTGGTCAGCCATTGTCTTGTCGCTCGACGCTGGCCTTCTCCATTTCCTCCTCCACATGTATGTTCATCATTCATTTTCTTGATTACAAACTTCTTGTTACGAGATGACTCGGATGCATGCAATCGCCACTGTGCAGCCCTCCGCAACACATTTTACCGTGACACGAGTAGTTTCATTTTTAATGAACCGGTATGCAAATCCTTTCCCAATGGCATATTTGCACAACTGAGCACGGAAATCCTTCACATTATCAAATTCTTGACCAACACCTTTGATAATGTCATCCCAAAACATAACAGGATTGTCAAGTCCATGCTGAGGATCTGCAGTGATCTCAGAACCAATATATGGGTCACCTGAATCATCAAAAAGGCCAATTGGTTCCCTGCAAAAACCATGAATAGTTGTCAACATCTGTGAAACTATTCCTTTTTTGTACAACATTTTGCAGTATAAGACATTAGATGGCAACAAAATTACCGAGGTGCACTATCAACAAGAGCAAGACTTTGCTGATCCAGAATGTGTGGTGCGGTGGAAACACCTCCAGCTGGGGTGGCAAAGGCAACATCGCTTCCAAATTCCAGTTGGAAAACCCTAATTTCAGAAATATGATGATAGCGACTGAGAATTAACAGCATACAGTTACAAAACAGAACTGCTAACTAATCAAAGAAGCAAGTAATAGTTCAGACATTACAAGACTGTAAACAATAAAATGGCATGTATTAATGAGGCTCAAAATTCGAGATAAACTAGACCTGAACTTCACTTAGCATTATTTTGCCAAACTATGAAGCCCATGCCCCCATAAGAATCAAACTATTAGAACTTGGGATGGCAAAGGTTCAATTATAATAGAAGCAACTAGGAAATATTTATGGCAGTCAATACACAAAATCATTTTACAAAAATCTGAAAGTGAAATGTTGCATCATCTGCAAAACAACGCATGAAGCTCCTTGTGCCCATGATACTCTATTGCTTAGCAGTTACAAGTTAAAACAACAAAACAAAAGGAGAACTATGTTGTAAATACGCCTACATTGTAACTCCATAACCATATTATGTAGACCATTGATAAGAAATTTAGCTAACTATTCAGTCATATGCTCCGTAAAATATCCAAAAATATAAAATATAAATCAGCATACAGGGAAAAACTTTCAAGTCTGCCTAACATTTCAAAGGTTCTATGAGGTTGTTTTATAGACAAAGGAAAAAATCACAGTTGTTCACCGTCCCCTGGGTAGGACGTTATTGATCCCACACTTGTCAGAACTGCTACAGTTGGTTATATTAGTCGTGGTTGTCAAGCTGGTGCTAACCTATAACGTTTTAGAGCTGGGTTGGGCCTCCACTTCCAGAGCTATTTGTATATATGATACACAAGAACATTTCTATCCACTTTATGAATGAAACGCATAACTGCATTATCTTAAGATCAAAAACATCCCATAACAAAGAAGGCATGCGAAGATGTAGCAGTTATATGAAGATCAATTCTGCACCTGTTGTCATCGTTTGCCATAACAATTGGTCTTGGCGGTTTCACATTATTGGCACTAGGTTGGACTGAAGTGCCAGGAGCACTGGGAGTCAGAGTCTTCTTGTTACTTTTGGATACCCTAAAAGAGAGAATATGTCATGATAACAGTAGAGGTTGCAGATAACAAGCATAAAAACAACTGGCACAGTGCAACCTACTTGTTTTTGGAAGGTGTCCTTTTCCTTTTGTCACCAGGAGCATTAGAGCCAGGCTTAATTGCAGAAGCTCCAGAGTAGGTAACAATACTCCTGGTTATTCAGCAAGAGAAAAGCATGAACCATGTCAGCGTATGCATTGACTCTTCAATATGAATCATAAAGCAACTAACAATAAGGTGCAAAAAAAGCATACCTGTTTTCTACTCTACTAATCAAGAAAACTTCCACTTGCGCGGCACTGGTAGTAAAATCAACCATCCTTTGTAAATCTCGATCGCATGATATTGTGATGAGTGTTCTGTAATTATTTGGAAGGAAGTACTTCAATGACATGTCAGTCACATCAACATGGAACACTTTGGACACCTCATCCTTGAAGCTCTCCAGTGGCATATCACGACTAACATCAACAGCATGCGCCTCGCCTCCTTTGTATGTCAAATTACCATTGGGGCCAGAAGTGAATTCTCCACCATATTGGCATATGGCCACCACAATACCCCCGTCGGCCATGCTTCCTGAGTAGTTCAGTGGCCAGTATAATAAACTACAATAAATATAAGAGATCTAATGAAAATTTACTTTCTACAAATCGTCTCATATGTAACTTATGATGCAGTGAAAATGCACTATGTCCAAGGGCGCACAGCTATTCTGTGAGCATTTCAAAGGCCATTAGCAACATACAACATCTCCCCCAAGGGTACCTGGAACAAGTTTTTTTTACCTAGGCAAAGGCATAGAACGAGAAACACACGGTTACTTATACTAGATAAAGAGAGCCCGTGATTGGTAAAGGCATGGAGCTGAAACTGCAGATGGAGCAAAGGGGCATGCGCCTTTGCGCATCTCGGTTCCACCAACATAGCATCACACCGACGGGCTGGTTTCGTTAACTATATATCATATCATGGAGTGCTTGCTCTTGAAGCTCTAATATTTACAAAGAAACTCTGAGAAACTAAACACTTTGAATTGAGATGACCGAACCAAGATAGTCACAAGGAAAAAAGTTTCCGAAGGCTGAAGCTGCACTGAACTCGTGCAGAGGGAAGCAGGGAACGGCAGGGGCAGGGCAGTGGCGGACCCAGCCGAAAATATGAGCTAGGGCGGACCCCTGCCTGCCGCTGCGCCTCCTGCCACGCGCTGGCCCCTTCCAGCCGTTGCGCCGCCGCCGCGCGCTGGCCCCTGGTCGCCGACGCCGCTACCGCTCGCTCGCGCGCAGCACAGGCACAGGGGGGAGGAAGAGCACGAGGCACGAACCTGGAGGGAGCGCCGCCCAGTCCTCCGGTGCCGCCGCCGTGCGCAGGAACCAGGAGGGAGCGCCGCCGCCGCGTCCCGACTCCATCGTGCGTGCCCGAGGAGACTGGAAGGGGGGATGCCGCGGCTCCCTCTGGTTTTCCCCTAGGGACGACATGGCCTGGATGTTTCCCCCTAAGGCCTCCTTTGGAAAGCCCGATCCACACCCACCGTTTCCCCGGGCCAGGCCCCCGCGCGGGATTCAGCCACGGGCCAAAATACCCCTGCGTTTGGAAGCCCTCGCGCTGGGGAAGTTTCACCCGACCCCTGCCTTTTCCACGGGGTAGCCGCTCCCGCACGTTAGGGTCCGGGCGGGGCGGCTCCTCCCCGTTCGTTCCCCGAGGGCGAATGCAGCCGCTGCCGCCGTCCTCGTAGCAGCAGCTCCGCCATCTTCGCGCCCGCAGCCACTAGGCTATCTGCGCGAGGTAAACTTCAGCAAAGGCATCAACTAGCTCGACGGCTTCTTCCTGATCTGGTATGCATTCAATACTGAATGCTGTTTGTGAATGGGTTATTGCTGGATCGTGTGATCTGTTTGCTAGCTCTTTTATTGCAGCTCGGTTTCAAAATGTAAAAAATTGGTTGCTTAATTAGATAGATATATCAGTGGTAGTGGACATTGTTGAAAATTTAATTAGATAGATATCTCACAAAATGCAGACTATTGGTCTATAAGGAAAGCTGCTTTCATTTTTGCTCATCCCTTCCAGTATATTCTTGCCAGAAAGATAGCTTAGGAAGTAGTTTAGCAATTTCAGTTAGGGGCGAGCAATGGTAGCGAGCTGATTGCTTCCCATTCTTGTTTCACTATGTGTGAATTAGGCCCAATCCCTCATGTTTTGGTATTCAGTTTCGTCACTTTGTCAGTGCAAATGTTCAGAAGTTCAGTATATTTGTGGTTTCAGTCAAATTCAAACTACAAGTGGAAGTCATTGCTATCTTTGATTTTTCTCTTTGCTTAGCGACAAACGTTTGTATTCGCAATAGCTTAATCCTGTTTTCGTATTTCAAACAGTTCTTAGTTTCATTACTTCTAAATTGTTGATTGAGAGCTGAAATAGAAGACTGCATGCAGGTTTCCTGAATTTCAGTCAGTGAAATTTCGTCAGTTATATTGGCAAGTACAAATCAATAATATATATTATCCCTATATAATAGATAATGTCTTCTTGGGAGGAGGATGTTAGGCAGTTCATGTTAGATGAGGAAGAAGAGGACGATGAACTTTTCTGTGTTATTCTCCCTGCTGTCATGACATATCTCTATGACGAAAAGATGCCAGAACACACGTCATCTCTTCCTGGTGCTACAAAGGTCAAAGAAATCCTAGAAGGCCACGAGAATTGGTGCAAGTCAGAGTTTAGAAATGGAGGTTGAGATCTTTAGAGCTATAGCAAATCTTCTCAGAACAGAAAATTATCGCCAAGATTTTATCAAACCCTTGGTTTATGCTGTTCTTCCAGGTTAGTCATATATGCTAGTTGCCCTTTGTATCATCCCAAACACACTATTCCAACAATCTTAGGTTCCTTTTTATGTGCAGAATTGCATTGGCTGCCATCGATGGGACACATATTCCCATTACTATCAATGAAGATAAGGCTGCTCCAGATAGAAATAAAAAAGGGACATTGTCCCAGAATGTTATGTTCGCTTGTGACTTTGATCTCAAATTCAATCTGCCTCATCGCATCTCAATCTAGAGCAGCAAGCAACTGCTAGTGGAAAAAAACGCAAGCAAAGTCAAATGGCAACGGAATTTGGCAAATACATAGAGATTAGAAAGATCCAGATGGAGAAAAATCAGGAAAAACTAGATGAGAAGAAGAAAAAAAAGAAGATGACTATTCTGTAGAAAAGTGCATTGCTGAACCGTCAGATATTTATGATGACCAAAAATCCAAACGTTTGACTAATTTGGCTAAAGAAAAAAATTTCACAGGTATGTTTGCTTGTCTTAGTGATCTCTTGTAGAAAAAAATATTGTTGTCTTAGTACATATGAACTGAACCTGTGATTCCCTGAATGTCTGAAAATTAGAATGTCTGTACCTGTGATTCTCTGAATGTCTGAACTCTTGGGCAATCTATCATAATGGGTGTATAATGTCTTGAGATGCATAGAAAGATGGTAGGGTACTAGAGATGTCTACTGCTGCTTTGATTTTAAATAGTATAGTGCTAAATGAGAATGAGTAAGGTTCAAGAGTTTTTCTATTAAATTCAGATTATTAACTTGTATGGTACATTGTGATTGTTAATTATACAGAAAGTTGCACTGCATACTTTCAGCTGTTTTGATGATTGTTGTAATCATGAACGTCGCATTCAGCAACTTTCAGAAACTTGTACTGAAACTAAATTGATGCTTGCTTCATCTTGACTGCAGATGTCGTAATGAAAAGTGATGCGGAAGTATTCATCTCACATTATGCACCAAATGCAACCAAAGTTATTTATTTCAGTTGATGATTCATGAAAGATCTGATGTAACAGTGGTTATTACTACTACATTGTATTCTCTAGATCTTAATTGGAATATATTCTGTTATTTAGGGGGTGTTTGGGACTGCTCCGCTCCCGTTTTTTTTAGCTCCGCTCCAGCTTCACGTTGCCAAACACGTTTAGCTCCATGAACTCCGCTCTGTAAAAAAGGTGGAGCTAGAGGCTAACTCCATGTTTTTCCTGGAGTACCTCAAGAGGTACTTCAGTTTTTGGAGTTTGGTATTCTCACATGGAGTTGTGAAGTAATTACCCACCTTGCCATTCAATAATCACGGTTATTTCTCCTGTTCGTTTTCCCTCCCGACGTCGCGCCTTTTTTCCCCTCGCATCGTTTCCCCTCCCGCAGCTTTTTCCCCCCTCGCGCCGCCCCTCATCTCTTCCGATTCCTAGCGCCGCCACTCTCCTGAACCCTAGCAACGCCATGGATGTGGATGCTCCAAACGACAACCATATTCTAGATGAGGTCGTGTTTGGGCAGCATCTCTTTCCCAACACCGGCCGTCCTTCCTCGGCAATGGCTGCGCCCAGAGTTGGGCTCTCCCGTCGTCCTCAAGCTGTGGCGTCGTCAACCTTGCACGGCGCGCCGCCGCCGCCCTCAGGGTACGACGCGACGCTGCCACAGGATTCCTACGGCCCTGTCGCCACAACCGGCCTTGTACGGGCAGGGCATCGGAGGACAGGGAGCTGGCGGCCAGGGAGCTGTTGCTGGGCAGGGAGCCGGCCTGCCAGGGAACCAGATCACAAGGTGCTGCCGGAAGGAAACGGCCACCACCAGCAAAGAAAAAGGATGAGCAGGTATTCATTTTTTTATTTGGATTGGTATTCGTTGATTTCACAGATGTGATTATCTGGTAATAGGTAATTGTTGATTGCTCACGTTGCTTTCAATCCTTGGTTAGCAATTGCTAGGTGCTAGCAGATCTTAGTTAATTCAGTGAGGTTTCATTGTTTTGGTACTATATAGTAGTATAACACCACAACTCATAAACTCGAGACTTTCCTGTCAGGCTAAGATTTTTTTCAATGCTTGAATATATTATTGTAACACATGGTCAGGTTGATCAAATGGACTGGAACAATTCAAATCTCACAATTGCTTGTGAGTTGATGGCTGAACAAGTTAGGAAGGGCAATCATCCAAACACACATTTGAACTCTGTAGGTTATACTGAGGTATCTGATAGGTTCCTTCAGCTTACTGGAATCAAGTTGTCAAAGACACAAATAAAGAACAAGTGGGATAAGTTAAAAAATGATTTTACTGCTTGGCAAAAATTGAAGAGGAGGCAAACAGGTACAGGTTGGGACTATGCACGAGGGACAATTTCAATGGACAAGGAGTGGTGGAAGAAGGCCAAAGCTGTGAGTGCTACATAATTTTTTCAATCCATCACTTCTCTAATTTTTCCCAAAGGCTGATGTACTGATGCATATGGTATACATATGTGCAGGAAATTCCCGGGGTTGGAAACTTCATGAAAAAAGCTCTCCAAAATGAGGATTTGCTATCTGATATGTTCAGGGATATCACAAATGAGGACACAGATCATTGGAATCCTACGAGTGAAAATCCTAATTATTCCAAATTCACAAGAACAACCTTTTGATGTGGATAATGACAATGAAGGTGGAGGGGGCAACTTCCAGAGTGACTTTGTTGATGCACATGATGTAGAAGAGGAGGATGTCCAGGAGGTTGCTGCACCTAGTGCATCCTCAGGAAAAAGGCCTCGTGTTGGTGCTGATCCAAGGAAGAAGGCTAAGTCCACCACTGCAATTGTCATTCAAGATGTAATCACAAAGATGTCTCATACTACTGCTGCTTTTTTAGCCAAGAAGAAGCAAGAGGGGGTGTCGGTTCAGGAAGTCATGGACCTTGTGATAGACTGTGGTGCCGAGTTTGGTTCCAATGAGCATTACATAGCGATTCAGTTATTTGAGAAGAAAGATGCTAGGCAGATGTTCATAGGCCTTTCCTACTAGAGAGATTAGGTTCAGTTGGCTTAGCAAGAGGTACAACGATAAGTACGGCAACTAGGATTATTTTGTCTGTATGTTAGCCATTTCGATAATTTATTTTGGCTCTATGTGAACCCTTGGAATTGTTTATTTGGCTCTGTGTTAGCCATTTGGATTATTTTGGCTGTATGTTAGCCATTTGGATAATTTATTTTGGCTGTGTGTTAGCCATTTTGGATTATTTTGGCTCTGTGTTAGCCATTTGGATAAGTTGTTTATTTGGCTCTGTTAGCCATTTCGAATTTATTTTGATTTCTATATCTGTGTATGCAGACTGATTGTTTATGCATTTATACAGCTATCTGAAAGTGATAGTGACAGTGACGACTCTGATACTGAGACCATTGCATTTGTCAATATTGTCATTTGTGGTGCTGAAATTGCTCAAGCATATCTGGATACATACATTGACAAAAACCCACCTAGGACATCAATCCTAAGTGGTATGGGATGGTTGATGGAGACACTCCACACACCTGGTGAGTGCCATTCACAGCTTAGAATGAGCACAACCATGTTCTATGACCTTCATGATTTATTGGTTCAAAGGTACAGTATCAAACCATCACTACATATGAACACCTATGAGATGCTTGCAATATTCTTGTTTACATGTTCTGGAAATGAGTCTAATAGAAGGGGACAAAACCGGTTTAAACACTCTGGTGAACCCATAAGTAGAAAATTCAGTGAGGTTCTCAATTCCTTGATGGCTATGGCAAAAGATTTTATTAGACCAAAGGACCCCAACTTTCATACTATTCATGAGCGGATTAGAAATGACCGAAGAGCATTTCCATATTTCAAACATTGCATTGGTGCTCTTGATTGCACGCATATTCGAGTAGCTTTGTCACCCGAAGAGCAAGTGAGATATATTGGAAAATCTGGGATACCTACTCAAAATGTTTTAGCAGTTTGTGACTTCGACATGAGGTTCACTTATGTGTCGACGGGACAGCCGGGATCCACGCATGATACTAGTGTGCTGTACAATGCCATAAGAGTCGATGAAAAATTTTTTCCACATCCTCCCAAAGGTAATATTGATATGAATATATTTTTTCCAATGTTCAATTGATATGCTTAGAATTGAAAAAACTAATGTTCTCATGAATTTATAGGGAAATATTACATTGTTGATGCGGGATATCCTAATCGTCCTGGCTATCTTTGTCCTTATAAGGGTGAGAGGTATCATACTCCCGAGTGGCTTAAAGGAACAGAACCGAAAACTCCAAAGGAAAGGTTCAATCGTGTTCACTCTTCTATCCGTAATGTTATTGAAAGATCATTTCGGCTTCTCAAAATGAAGTGGCAAATTCTCTACAAGATGGCTCGTTACCCGATGTACAAGCAAAAAATGATTGTTGTGGCTACTATGGTGCTTCATAACTTTATCCGTGAGCATGATGGTGTCGACTTGGACTTTGCTTGGTTTGATCGTGATCCAAATTTTGTCCCAACCATCCCAGAAAGGTATATGAAATATGTAGCGCTATCAAATAGGTCTACTACAGAACCCAACGCTCCGACTATGGATAAATTCCGCGATGACCTAGCCACCGCTCTCTCTCTTGCTTGGGGCTAGAATTATTGCAACATTTCGATTTGTAGCCGTTGTGCTTACATGTGGACAATTTATTTGTATTCGAATTATAATCTTTGTTTCATTCTATATTATTTATAATTTACGGGACAATTATTTGACTTTAATTATAGCCTCTGTTAATGTTCCATTATTTGTTTTGTACTTTCGTCGGAAAATATGAAGAGCAATTGTAATTAGGGGCATAATGGACCATTTACATGGAAATAGCTCATTCCTAGAGCTGGAGTAGAGCTTACGTGCCAAATAGTACTGCCAGCTCCACAAACTCCTATGATGGAGCTGCTTCATGGCGGAGTACGTGGAGCAGAGCTGAAAAAACGGGAGCGATGCAGTCCCAAATAGGCTCTTAATGTTGCCATTCTGGACAGAAGTTGCAGTTACAATGTCATGACAATTAAATTGATGCTATGTGAATGTTAACATATATACTGATATTTAGTTTGGCTCTTGAGATACATTTATGCTCGAGTTGTAAGTACTTGTGTGTTACATGGTGCCTGCTTTGGAAGAATCGTTTTTTTCCCCTGTTCTAATTGCATCTTTGTCCATTTTTTATATTACTATGGTATTGGACTATTGAATATGTACTTAATTTCGTTGAATTTTTTCCTGAATATTTCTTATCAGTTTTTTTTTTTTTGTTTACCTTGGTTTGGTATGATATCTTCCTTCGCTTTTTTTAATAAAAAAAAATTGGACGCAAAAGATAGCAAGGAAGCAGCTAAGCTGAAAACAGCCGCCCATCTCCCTGCTCGAACAACTCCCCTGGGCTAATGTCCCCTCGCCAATCTCCCCCGCACGTTTGCTTCCAAATAATACCAGGGGAACAGGGATAATCTCCCCTGGCATGGAGGGGGAAGCGATTGTCCACAAAAATCCCCCTAGGGGCTGCTGCTCCCTGGGCTTAGCTGCCCCGTCCTTCCAAAGGAAAGCCTAAGGTATGATTGGTTGCCTTCTCAGCCCAACCTAGCTCGCACCAACCTATTCAGGCCATACTTGGCCAGTCTCAATGCATGCAACAACATATTGTTTGGTAAACTGTGTCACTCCAACCTGGCCAGACAGGGATAGTGTTTGGTTGATAAACATGCAGTAGCATCCTTGCAGAAGCACATGCAGCCGTGTTTGTTTGGTTCGCTGCATACACAGGGTTCCACTTACCTAATGTTTTGGATGGTGAGCATACCCCGTACAACATTCTTACAGACCATATGGACCAATAATTTTATAGCAACTTAAAAAGTAAAAGCACAATGATTAAAGCCAACACTAAGATAACGACATCCTTAACACTACATGCAGACTTGTTTGCCTCCAGCACAGATACAGCAGGCTGCATCTCTTCTTCTTCAGGCACTCCATCTGCAGGTTGCACCTCTTGTTCTTCAAGAAGTCCAAAATAAGCAGCATCTGCCTCCTCCTTGGTCCTGTATTCCTTGCAGCATCCACCTCTATAGCCATCAACCTGAGAGTGGGCTAAACCCCAGCTAGAGAAGACCCCAGTTTGTCGTCCAACATGAACCACATACCAAACCATGGCTGCTTAGTATTACAATAATTATTAATTTGCTGTGCAATCCAAAAAGTACAGACAAAGATGGTGAAGCAAATGAAAAAGGATAGAGCACTGTTCAAATAAACTAAAATTTACGAAGATGGCGGTCCTCACAACAATATAGTTAGCTGATTGATCCATGAAACCATCAATCCGGTCTGTGATGGTTAGGCTTAGGTGGGGCAAACAGCCAGCCACATGATCTAGGGGGGCCTAGACTACCCCTCAAGGGTATCACCTATCTATGCAGGTTAGTAGGTGGGCACAATACATTACAGCAAAAGTTAGTGTTTTTCATAGTCACTACTTCACCACGTCCCTGCACAATTGTAGATCAAAAAGTCACTGCACAAAAGACATCTACCACTGCACAAAAGCTGGATCAATGCAGCTGTGATGGCAACTTCACCCGCTGGTGTAGTAGTGCTTGGTGAGGAAAGTCCTCAGCCAGAGCACATGGTGCTCCCCACTCATCTCCACATATGCAATTCTCAGGGCCTTGTTGTTCACCAGATGAGAGAAAGCAACAAGGAGAGCCTTATCAGTGAAACCTGGCATGTACATCACTGCGATTATTATACTGCTGAAAATTTATTTAATTTTTTAAGCATTTTAACGACTTCTAATTTAAAAAATCAAAACTAAAAAGTTGTAGATCTCATTGAGAACTATATTTTTTATATAAAAATTATCTTCATCCGAAATCGTATGGAAAAGATACAATTTTTGAAATATTCTATAATTATAGCTACAGTACTCAAATTAGATTTTTCTTTTTTTCAAAAATTTGCTACAGTATTTGAGACCTAGATGACACTTTCTGTCAAATTTAGGGACCTACGATGATCACTTGAAAGTTTAAGACCTAAATAATATATTTTGCTAAATTTAAGGACTTACATATATCACTTTAAAAGTTTAGGAAGCAGTAACACGTTGGCAACTTAGACGACCGCTGATGAATTTTCTGACCGATCGCTTTTCGGCTGCGTTCGATTGAGGGTATAAGCGCTTATAAGCGCTTATTTTTAGCACTTCAGCAGTATTTTTCTCTCACAAGATTTCAACACTTCTACAGCACTTCAGCGCTTATCTTCACCTCCGCTTCGCAGGGGTTTTGGCGTTCTTCTCGACGCCTCCGCTCGGAAAGGGCTTCGTCGTCCCCAGTGCATCCACGCCCACCGCCGCACTTCCCATTGCTGCACAGCCGCGTCGCGTCCTGTGATTCGACCTCGGCGGCTTCGCTCACGCAAGCGCGTCCTCTGCTCCGGCGTCGGCGGCTGCGCTCGGGGCGACCACCTGCCGATTGGCGCGCTCCGGCCAGGGCAGAGGGGTCGCGCTCCATGCGAGCCTCCCGACTCCCGTTTGGTGCGCTCCGCTGAGGGTCGAGGGGTGCGGTCTCAGACTCTTCGCTCGGCCATTGTCTCCGTTCCTCTCTGCTCGCCATTCCAAGGTTTGTCCTTTCCTCCTGATTCGAATCCTCTTGTGTTCGTTGTTCGTAACGTGCGCCTGCTGGCTTTGTTCCAGCTCGTTTCGCGCGGTGCCGACTCCGCTACTACGCTTCGTACAGTCTACTTCGGCCTTCGTTGCTCCGTCGAGGATGGCTCCTTGGGCCCTAGCGGAGAGGTATGTTCATCAATGATGCCCAGTTCTACACCATCCCCTGCCCCTCTCTGCATTCTGTTCATTCGAGTCCCTGATTCCTCTCTTTCTCTTCCGTGTTGTGTGCGATGTGCCCCCATCCGGTTTTATTGGTGTGCTTGCGAGCAGCCCGACAGTGTTGTGGCTACGCACGGTCTCCATTTGATGGCAGTGCTACAGTACGTAGCTACCTCCAGTGGATTGTCGTTCCTCGACAGCAGCAACAACTGCGAGATCCAACGACCGCAGTTCGGGGCAGCTGCAAGATCCTCGCCACCATATGCGGACAGTGGCAGAGGGAATGCCCTGCCTAATCGAGATCTCCACCTGCGAGAAACTCGAAGCGATCTACTACCATCACCAGGTGCTTATGCGATTTCTCTAAATAACAAATAAGCTTCCTTTGTAGATTACTCTTTGTTGGCATATCTAATTTAGTGATCTACATGCAACATCTATTTCAGGCTATTTCGATTCTGATCAGCTCCACTAGCCGCAGTTAGCATGGTTTTACATCTTCTATTTGTTGTTTAATTTTTCAGCCTACTCGACAAATTTCGTAACGGCTCTTACTAATCTGTACTATATGCTCCATTGAATAGATCCAAAAAATATCGAGAAGGTCAATAGGGAATTTAAAATATTCTTGCCATACCAATTCTTGTTTAATAGGATCTTAAATAGGGAAAGATGTAGGCTTACAAGAAAATTCTCAATGTAAAGGTTCATTATTCCTTTCTTTGGTCTTAGGAGATACTCAAATTTTATTGCTTTTGATATGAACAATCTTTTGTACTATTGAATGTTTTCAACCAATTTATCTACGCAGATTCACAACTGCTAGCAAAACACTCAAAACAATGTCAATGTATGCACACCATGTATTTTACTTTTGCAGTTACAGGATGGTATATGTTAGCCAGATCTGAAAATAAATTTCCTTTTCCTACCTCTATATAGAGTCTATGCAACCCAAATTTGGGAACTATATGTGCCAAAACTTAAATAGAAACACGTGTTTAGAATTCTTTAGTTATATTCGATCCACTTCAGATTTGAGCTTCAGTCTATTTTCTTTCCACGGTCATCACCAAGCGATGGCTATCTGATTTAATCATATTGCCATGGAGAAGACCAGGTATTCAGCCTTCATGTTGGATTTAGATGGATGAAAAAAGAGAGAATTTATAATGGTGTTCAAGCAAGTGTTTGTCATTAACTACCTTACTATTTGCTTCGTCTGGTTATGCAGGCTCTTGATAATCACCTAAGCATAACAGAGTGATATCCTAGATGCCTTATTCATTTCATTCTCTTTATTTACCAATGTAAGACTTAATTATGCTTTCCTGACATAAACTATGCCAGTGTTAGTACTGCAAATCGATATGCTAAGGTAAGTCTTTACTCTAAACAATGCGCTTCTATTGACATGCTTAGGTCATTTTCATAATTCAGAGAACGTGCATATGAATGAATTTTAAATAGGTGTGTGTATCTACGCTGGAGTGCTAATGGTATCCCTGTATGGGCTGAACCAAAATAGATAGATCAGTAAATCCAAATATTGCTATGTGTTATCATTTTCTTCAACTGGCTTAGTGCCAATGCCCCTGTGTATCTAATTTCATTGCCAGTGTACATAGATTACTGAAAAAATACATATATTAGTATCTGCCTATCTGGATATCTCTATCATCTTTGTTACTTAATTATTGTCTTCGTTTCTTTTGTGATCCTATGGAAACCACTAATTTGCAGCCAGAATAATAGATTCGTCTTCACTTTTTTTCATGGAATTTTGCAGTAAGAAAAATAGGAGTTGGTGCCTCTTACAACATGATAGTACACACATAAAGAAGATTAATATGGACATGGATATACAAAGGATTGATATACTACGGACATGATATGCTTTTTTCAAGATAATCCTTTGTTGTTATAGTTCATGCACTGATTTAACATGTATGCTTAGATGTCCCAATACATCATGTATGATTTGCGTACATATACTTCATCTTTTTATTATATTTGCAATTTCTTTGGTACTTATGTGGGTTCCTAATATTTTGGGTCCACTGTATATGAAACTATCTTGACTCTAATCAGCAGTTAGCTAAAAAGTTGTTTATGCTTTTTCGGCAATCTTCTTTTGTGCTTAGTTTTAGCTTGGACCGGGGCGAGTGCAGCGGAGCATGCGCATCGCCCGTTCTACACCTATAACGGTACCATCTTACATGTTGCTTTTCCATCACCGAACTACAGTTCTTTCATCCAATTTCTCATGCTTTCACAATGTGCTATTACTCCAGCCCTCAGAACTGGTTATTCACACCCCACCAATAGAGAGTCAGCTTACACTTCATGTACCATATAAAAATACCCAACATAACTCAATCATTTACACATGTAAATGTCTTTGTAGCTCTTGACAGCCTTTTACTGATCCCTGTGCGTTCACCTTTAGGAAACCGCAGATCAAACTCATGGCCACAAACGGCCTTCAGCCGGACCAGATCAACATGACTCCAGCAACAAGTAAGAGCCAATGCAGTTTAGTGTTGTTACTGACATTCTCACATCCATATTAGCAACTATCTTGCCAGCCTATATTACGTAGAAGTACCATGAGTCCATGACATCAGACGGGCCAGCGCAGGCAAAGCGTAAGATATGAATATGATGCTCATAGAATCAATTTCTCAGTATGAATCCCAACAAACCTGTATCATATCCAGCTATATACTCTAACCAAATACTCCCTTCACACTTTGCCTTTGCTTGCTTCATGAAACAGCCCACCAATAAGATAAACATGGGACACGGATGGATGGCTACGTTTTACGACGGGCAGGAGCTGATATTGTGATCCATAAACATTTTGCCGTCTATAAATTAGACTTCCTCTTATATCACTCTAGCTGTAAAAATGAAAGACAATATGCTACAACCCAATCTCTATGTAAATTAGATTAAAACATGTCTGCATTTGTGTAAACACGTTATTACTATCTTCATGTGTTAGTACACCTTCTGTGTACCAGAGATTAGCTATACTCATGCACCCATATCCAGCATGTTCTTTTGGCTGAAAATAAGCGTTGATTTTAGCTCGTGCTGATTTGTTGTGAGAGAAAAATACTGTTTTGTGGTTAAAAATAAGCGCTGATTGGTCAAAAGAACAAGCTGGCTATCCATGTATTATTATCTATTTGTTGTTCCTTTCAGCTACCGCTGTCCTACGTAGCCTGCTGGCTAAACACAAACGGTTGGACGCTTAACATCAATCGGATTGTATTAGCCATTTTAAATTGAAAGTGACAAGCACGACACAAAGAGGACTTCACAGTCCAGTGTACGCCCGCTTGACAACCTAGGGCTTGTTTAGAAGCACCCCAACTAAAATTTAGCTAGCTAATTGATAGAGCTAAGGTTTAGCTAGCTAAAGAGCAATTTAGCTGGGGTGTTTAAATGCTCTAGCTAATTCAAAATCTTGACCATACTACCCCTTTTTAATACTATTGTTTAGATAGTTAAATTTTAGCTAGATGTGTTTGGATGCTCTACCTAAACTTTAGTTGGGGATAGTTTGGTCATTTAGACCTTTTAGCTGGTTTTTGCTAGGTTGAAACAGCTAATTGAATTGTGTATATTTTGGCATACAGCTAAACTTTAGGTAGGTTTAGTTATGGGGTGTTTGGATGCATCATAGCTAAAATTAGATAGCTAAACTTTAGTTGGTGCTTCCAAACAGGGCCCTAGTATGGATAGACGGGGGCAGGCGGGCAGCACCACCGTCCGTTGCGTTGGCTCCATAGCGGCGCGTCAGGTGGGCTCGGGGTAGTGATTATTATTCACTACCCAGCGTAGCATATAGGAATACTATGGTGAGTTTTCTATACTTTCGAGAGTAGTTATTTCTATCTCGTTGGACAACCACCAGAACACTAAACGGGTCTTGAGGTGAATGAACTAACATGTTGCATGCTAAACCCATTTAGGAGTAACTAACCACCCGATTTGCGGCCGGTTGGTTGTATGTACCAATTCAAAATTGTGGCTGATTTGAGTTGACACTGCATGTCACGAACTAGTACGCCCATACGGTGCGGAAGGAAATGAGTATGAGTGCATATATCTATATACCTACGAATAACTTCAAATAAATTTTATTTATTGTATGTGCTCATACATATGAAGTATGTTAATATATGTAGTATATTCATATACTTACGGACGGAGGTATATGCACATACATAAACAAGGAAGTATGTGTTAATGCATGGACGTCCGTAAACTCATGGACCAAGGTATATATGTGCACATACATAAACACAAGTAGTATGTGTTAATAAACGAGCCCCTCTAATATGTTAGTATATCCATATACTTTTGGACGGAAGTATGTGCACATACATAAACAAGGAAGTATGTGTCAATACATGAGCACATATGTATACTTATGGACGAAGGTATTTGCACATATAAGAAGTATGTGTTAATACATGAGCGATGAACGAAGTTATTTGCTTATACATAAACAAATTAAGGAAGTATGTACATGTACAACTGGAGTAGTATACATGCATGTATCTTCTGAGTGGTATCGATGGACGGAGTTTGATTGTTTCTGCCTAAAAATGATAGGCCAAAAGTCGCAGATTAACAGAACAATACAAACCAACAAAACCTTGAATCGAATTTGGATGGTCTACGGGCTTGCTGACACAGAATGAATCTTGCCGCTGCTGGCCGTGGACGGATTTATTTATAGGTTGTTGATCAAGAACGGACATGCTCCGATGTAGAGGTCTGGCCGCCGCCTCGGTTCTGATGGCAGAGCGGTTGGAAGATTGAATGAGGGAACCCTAGATTAGATTGGGCCGAATAAATATGAATGAGTTTATCGCTACGGTTCTAGCCGCTAATAACAACGGGAAATTAGTGCGGGTCTGGAAGCAATACTGGATATGCCCGATAAAAATAAAAAGCTTTGTGAAAAACACCGTAACAAAGAAGGGAGTAGTTACTATCTAGGAGCAGGAAAAAATTACCCTATATATATATATATATATATATATATATATATATATATATATATATATATATATATATATATATATATATATATATATATATAGTATTACTATATGGTACTCGGGTACCAAATAGCCTAACCCGCCTGTCGTTTGGGCCCGAGGCTCGCAGGCTCAGCCCACCAACATGGTCAGGCGCAGCACCTCAGTTACCCTACCCACCCACGATTTTTTACGGTTCCAATTTCCATTGGGTTTTTTGATTCATGCCATTGCAATTTTTGGAGTTTTGAGGAACACCTGTTCGGCTATTTTAAAACATGCCATTACAATTTCTCGTTTCCCACAAGAATGCCACCGAATACGTATAAATACGACTTGAGCCCACCTAGAGACGTATGGGACGACGTATATTTCATTTCTTCTCCTCTTCTCTGTCACTGATGCACGGGCCCCGCATGTCATCTTCTTCTTCCTCCTTTCCTCTGCTTCCATTGCTCAGCAACATCCGCCGCCATGGATGGAGAGCAGCAGCAACAACACACGGACGAGCTTCCATGGAGCAACACGTACACGTATCCCAGCAGCAGCAGTAGCACGAATAGCAGCAGCCGTAGATGGCAAGATGCGGCCGAGTTGCAGCTCGTCACCACACGAGCACACTCCGATTTTCATGCCGAGCAGCATCATGTCTGGACTGCGACTGCGACCTCCGTGCACCACCAGGGCCACGAGTTCCAAGCCGGCTGGGAGCTCTGTGCGCAGCCTCGGCGGGCTGACCGCGTGCTCCACCGGCCACGAGCGCCGCCCGGCCGCTCACCAGCGTGCTCCGCCGGTCACGTGCGCCCCACCGCTCGTCGCTCACCACGTGCTGCTGCTCACCATGGAAGCTCGCCCTCGTTCTGCTGTACGCCATGGACGCTCGTCCGTGTGCTGCTTATGCTGCTCTCCATCCACAGACCACAACGGCCGATGCTGCTGAGTAATGGAAGCAGAGGAAAAGAGAAGAAGAAGACAACATGCGGGCCCGTGCATCAGTGACAGAGAAGAGAAGGAGCAAAATCATATTTATAGGTATTCGGTGGCATTCACGTGGGAAACGACAAATTGTAATGACATGTTTCGAAATAGACAAATAGTACCGGTTTCTCCAAACTCCGAAAATTGCAATGGCGTGAATAAAAAAAAAACCATTTCCATTCCCCGTCCGCGGCACCCGCTCTACTGCCGGATCCACCCCGCACCCGCCGTTGCCGCGCCTCACCACCGCCCTCGCCGCCGCGCCCAGTGTCCAGTCCGCCCCATCCGCTCGGTCTCCTCTGCCGGCACCGTCCGTCCATACCTCGTCCCAGCCCCACCGCCGCTGCACCTCACCCCAGCCCAGCCGGCGACACCCCTAACCCCACGCAGCAGGCGATGGTGGAGCACCCCTGGGAGACGCTCATTTTCCTGTGGGCAGCGGCGGCGAGATTTGAGCGGGCACGGTACCTGGAGGATGTGGCGACCTCATGTGGCTCGACCTGCGCGACGCCTGGCTTCCGGTGAGGCGGTCACCAAGAACCGCGGTAGCATTGCCTGCTTCGTCACCTTCCACTCCATCAAAGCCACCTCCACCGCACGAGCCTACCTTCTGCGCCGCCGTCTCCTCTAAGGATAGCTGTTGGAGTTGTTCCAAATTCACTCCAGGATGTAGGCCGGGCTTCTGACGGAGCGAAGCGGAGTTTGAAGCCGGCCCATGGGCCGGTCTCGCCCCTGTACTCGGGGGGTGCGGGGGGCGGAGCCCCCCGCGGTACGGTACGGTATATACACGCTTGCTAGGGTTTCGTGGAGACTTGATTCTCTTGTAAGCCGCCATAGGCGTGTAACCCAAAACTCTTGAGATAGTGAGATTGTTGCTGGCTGGTGCCCGTGGTTTTTTCCCTTCACATCTGAGGGGTTTTCCACGTTAAATCGTGTGTCTCCTCTGTGGCTTGATTCTTTACTTCATATTCCTATACGTCGTTCATAACAATAGCCACGGTCAATGAGCGGCGACGGCGGCGGCTCTGGGCATCTCGCGTGGCCGCGCTGTAAGCTCCCAGGCGGTCAAGCGAGCGGCAGCACCGGCGAGCTCATGGTGGCAACGACGTTCTCCCATCGTCAGAGATTGGGAAGGCCACCTTGCTCTCGACGTTAAGGAGAGCGCCGGTGGCACCTGATCCATGACGCGCTGTTGTCGCATCGAGCGGTGAACAGACCAGGCAGCGCAGATCCGATCAGCAGCAGGTAATTTGGTCAGTCCGGCAGCAGGCAGGAGGCCGAGCCACCACGCCCGCTCAGAATTTGTTCTCATAGTACTCCTTGCATTTAGCTAAATGCTTTTCGGTCAAATATGGCCTTGGTAGTCGGCCTAGTCTTACCGTTTTTTTATGATGCTTGTAAATTTCTGCAGGCAATCACGGGCATTGCAGGTTCATGTAATACTCATTCGTCGAGGTACAATTTTAATTGGCAATTAGCAAGTATGTCTTTGCCACTTTTTAATAAACCATTTACTGGCATGTATCCTTGATGGATAAGTCTCTGTTGGCTGATGGAGCTGCAGCACATGGCTGCAGCACATCTGCTTTGCTGCCCTCCAAGAACAGCATGTAGAACTGGTGGTTAGCATCTCTAGGACAGCATATTATGACAGCATCTTAGATTAACATCTTAGCATTTTAGACTAGCATCTAGGACAATATCTTAGCATATGTTTGGCTGGCTAGCAGCCTATATATTTGTATACCCAACCGTTCAGGTTGGCATGGCATTGTGTGAGTGTGAGAAATAAAAAACCAAAAAATTGCCCCAACTCAGAGTATCATCCTCTCTATAAGAGTAAGGATCCTGCTCATACCAAGAGCAAGGATCCAGCGACTGTAAAATGGTATCGGAGCCGTTCTATCCTGCAGCCTGAGCATCTCATGCTCCATCCCTTTCCCAGCCACACTTCCAGCCTCGCAGCAGCCCCAACCAGCAGCAGCAGCAGCTCCGGCTGCTTCTGCCCATCCTTCCCCTCCTGTTCAGACGACCAGTAGCTCATCGGAGGTAGACCTTTCTCCATGCTGCAGCCCCCCGGTGGCGCGCCATGTCCGCAGGTCAATCTCAGCGCTCGGTCGCCTCGAGCACGCGGCAGCGGCAGGATATCGAGCTCGCCGCTGCAGAGGAACGCAAGCGAGCAGCGGCACAGGCCGCTGCGGCGGCGGAAAGAGTGTCAAGGTTGGCAGCAGCAGAGCTGGATGCAGCCAGAGCGGAGGTGGAGGCAGCGGCGGCAGCTGATGCAGCGCGTGCGGCAGCAGAGGAGGTCAAGGTACTGCGTGGCAGCAACAGCAGCTCCATCGCTGTTGATGACAGCGCTGACGAGGACCTTGAGGTGCTGGAGAGGGAGGCAGCGCGAGGGCGAGCAGCACAGTGGGCAGCCGCGCACGCCCACAAGCGCGGCGGCAGCCAAGACAGGCGTGGACACGCCGGTGGCGCTCCTGGAGGAGGCGCGCACGGCGGCGGCGACGGCCACGGCAGACGCGGCGGCCCGGACAGACGCGGCTGTCGCGGACGCAGCTTCCCTCGCGACGAGGAGCCGTGCGACTTCGACCACGAGCGGGACCGCGCCCCAGATGCACACGCACGTGGTCGGGACGGGCGCGACCTGCAGCGAGAGGAGGCCCGGCGTGACGCAACGGCCGCGACGACCACGACCGGGACGACTGGTGGGATCCGCGCATCGTACAGGCGCTGGACGAGCAGCGGCGCCCCGAGCAGGCGGACCTGGAGCGGACGAGGCACGACTTCGACGCTCAGAATCACGACGACCGCAGCCGCGACCTCGCGCTGTACGGGCGGGATTTCGACCAGGAGCGGGGAGGACAGGATGCGGGCGCACGCAGCCCTCACAGGCGGCGCGCCTCCCCTTCCCTAGATCGGCGCCGCGGCCGCCATGGCCGGCGCGACTCCCCTCCTGCCGTGCAGACCATCGTCCGCGACTCCGGCATCGGCAGTGGGTGGCCCATGCTCACCAAGACCAACTACTCCGAGTGGTCCATGGTGATGAAAGTGAAGATGCAAGCACGACGCATGTGGGATGCTGTCCGGTATAGCGACGCCGACTTCACCGAAGATCGGCGGGCGTTGGAGGCCATCATCGCCGCTGTTCCGCCAGAGATGGGGGCCACCCTCGTGAACAAGGACACCGCTAAGGACGCCTGGGACTCCATCACCGCGTCACGCATTGGCAGCGATCGCGCACGCGAGGCCACGCAGCAGAGGCTTCGTCAGGACTGGCACAACCTCGCCTTCAAGCCGGGTGAGGACATCGACGACTTCGCTCTCCGTCTCACCGGTCTGATGCAGCAAATGGCGTGCTTCGGAGATGTCATCGACGAGCAGGACGCCGTCGAGAAGTACCTCTACGTCGTCCCCGACAAGTACATGCAGATCGCCTTGTCGATGGAGACAATGCTGGATCTCGGCGAGCTGACGATCGAGGACGTGACGGGGCAGCTCAAGGCCGTCGATCTGCGCGACAGGAAGTCCTCGCAGGCGGCCACCGCGGGTGGCAAGCTTCTCCTCACCGAGGAGCAGTGGCGTGCCCACCAGAAGGAGGCAGCTCCGGGATCATCGAGCGGCCGCAAGCGCTGGCCTCGCGGGGAGCGCGAGGACCGGGCGCGTGGAGGCGCCGGTGATGGCGCTGGTGACAGCGCCGATGGCGAGCGCAAGGCTAACTGCAACGACATCTGCCACAACTGCGGGAAGACCGGCCATTGGGCTAAAGACTGCCGAGGGGCGAGGCCCGGCGGTCAGGCACACGTTGCGGAGGCTGAGGAGGATCAGCCTGCTCTCTTTCTGGTATACGGGAGCGTCGAGCTGCGACCACCGACTTCCACACCGGCCGCGGCTGCCCTCCTCCACCTCGACAAGCCATGTGCGCACATTTTCCTCGGCAACGGCACGGGCGGCGACAAGATCGACGGGTGGTACCTCGACACCGGCGCAACCCACCACATGACCGGGCGGCGGGAGTTCTTCTCCGACTTGGACTCCGGCGTGCGAGGCTCCATCAGGTTCGGTGACGCCTCCGCCGTGGAGATCAAGGGCATGGGCTCCGTCCTCTTCACCGCCAAGACCGGCGAGCACCGGCTGCTCACCGGTGTCTACTACATTCCAGCTTTGAGGAACTCCATCATCAGCTTGGGGCAGTTGGATGAAAACGGCTCACGCGTGGAGATCGAGCACGAGGTGCTACGCATCTGGGACCGCCGTCGCCGGCTCCTCGCCAAGGTCAACAGAGGGAGCAACCGCCTCTACGTCCTTCACATACAGGTAGTGCAGCCCCTCTGCCTTGCAGCCCGCCGCGACGACGACGCCTGGAGGTGGCACGAGCGCTTTGGGCACCTCCACTTTGAGGCCCTGAAGCAGCTCGGCCACAAGGAGATGGTGGAGGGCATGCCGCACATCGACCACGTGGAGCAGCTCTGCGACACCTGCGTCCTCACCAAGCAGCGACGACTTCCCTTTCCCCGCCTGGTAAGCTACCATGCCCAAGAGAAGCTGGAGCTCGTACACGGCGACCTCTGCGGCCCCGTCACACCAGCTACACCTAGAGGCCGGCACTACTTCCTCCTCATCGATGACATGTCCCGCTACATGTGGGCGGTCCTCCTCGACACGAAGGCAGCTGCGGTGGATGCCATCAAGCGCCTTCAGGCTTCTGCGGAGTTGGAGTGCGGCCGCAAGCTTCGGGTGCTGCGGACGGACAATGGCGGCGAGTTTGCGGTGGCTGAGTTCACGGCGTACTGCGCAGATGAGGGGATCCAGTGCCACTTCACCACGCCGTACACCCCGCAGCAGAACGGCGTCGTCGAGCGTCGCAACCAGACAGTGGTGGCCACTGCCCGCGCCCTCCTCAAGCAGCGAGGGGTGCCGGTGACCTTCTGGGGTGAGGCGGTGATGACGGCCGTCCATTTGCTCAACCGCTCGCCTACCAAGGCCCTTGATGGCAAGACGCCATACGAGGCTTGGCATGGGCGCAAGCCGGCGGTCAGCCACTTCCACGTCTTCGGCTGCCTCGCGTTCGTCAAGGAGCTCAACCACATCCGCAAGCTCGATGATCGGAGCACGCCGGGAGTCTTCATCGGCTACCCCGACGGCGTCAAGGGCTATCGCATCCTCGACCCTACAACTCAGCGTGTGCGCATCGCCCGCGATGTCGTGTTCAACGAAGGGCGAGGCTGGGCCTGGGGCAAGATGGTGGATGACGGCTCTACCTAGATAATCAGCGACTTCTCCATCGACTACGTCCACTTCGAGGGGGCTGGGGAAGCTAGCAGCTCTTCTTCTCCGAGCTCGACTTCCCCGCCACCACGCTCACCACCGGCTCCCGTGAGTTCTCCACCAGCTCCAGTGAGTCCTTCTCCAGCTGTGGCAGCTTCTTTGACACCTACACCACCAGCCGCGCCCCGCTTCCCTACACCGGCTGCCTCTACACCACCGGTTTCGACACCAGCAATCCAGGTCCAGGATGAGCAGCGCACAGTGGAGTTTGCCACTCTGCTGTCTAATGACGCGGAGCGCATCGACGCTTGCCATGACGGCGAGCCTCTGTGCTATCGCCGCGTGGACAACATCCTCGGCGAGCAGCCCATTCCTGGAGATGCGGAGCACGACCTTGAGGGGGAGCTGCACATGGCGCATGAGGACGGAGAGCCTCGCTCCTTCGCTGAGGCAGAGGGATATGCGGCATGGCGCGCCGCGATGCAACAGGAGATGGACGCCGTCAAGCGGAACCGCACTTGGGAGTTGGCTGACCTTCCCACCGGTCATCGCGCCATCTCGCTCAAGTGGTTCTTCAAGCTGAAGAAGGATGAGTCCGGGGCAGTGATCAAGCACAAGGTGTGTCTGGTGGCGCGTGGCTTCGTCCAGCAGGAGGGAATCGACTTCGACGAGGCCTTTGCACCCGTCGCACGGATGGAATCCGTTCGGCTCCTTCTCGCGCTAGCTGCCCAAGAGGGCTGGCGTGTCCACCACCACATGGACATCAAGTCTGCCTTCCTCAACGGCGACTTAAGGAGGAGGTCTACGTCCGCCAGCCGCCGGGATTCATCATCCCCGGCAAGGAGAACAAGGTTCTCCGCCTGCTCAAGGCTCTCTACGGCTTGCGGCAGGCGCCACGAGCGTGGAACGCCAAGCTGGACTCCACCCTCAGGCAGATGGGCTTCCAGCAGAGCGCCCACGAGGCTGCTATCTACCGGCGGGGCAAGGGAGGCAATGCCCTACTAGTCGGAGTCTACGTCAACGATCTCGTGATCACCGGTACCAAGGAGGAGGAGATTGAGGCGTTTAAGGCGTAGATGAAGGCCATCTTCTAGATGAGCGATCTGTAACACCCCTGGTGTTACTGTAGCTAAAACCTGCCATGTCATCATGATTGCATCCTAATCATCCCGCATTCAACCCTGTTAGTGTGCATTAACATAAATAAATTTTGTTCTTGCATATGATTGTGCATAGGTGGTTTAGAGTGACTTAGTATGTAAATGCTTGTGTCTATGTGTAATTATTTAAATCTAATTTGAAAATAAAAAGAAAATCATTTATAAATCTTACATCGTACCCAAAACCCTAATTCAAAAACTATAAGGAATTAGATGTTGGACCTTAAATAAAAATTGTACATCTTCAAAAGTTGAGCAACTTCTATTTTGGGTAATTTTGAAGCTATTGAAAATAATTTCAAATAAAACCTTAATCTATGCTTGAAAATCAAAATTTGAAATTTAAATTCAAAAACTAGCAAGAACTTGATGATGGGTCCTTAATAAAAGTTTTAGCCCTTTTAAAATGGAACAACTTTTATTAAGGATGATTTTGAAGTTATTAAGTGGGATTTCAAATTAAACTTTAATTAGTCATTTGAAATTCAAATTTGAAATGCTATTTCAAAAATTAGCAAGAACCTGACCAAACTCATTTAATGAAATTTGTTAACCTCAACAAATGGAACAACTTTTATTTTTGAAGATCTTCAAGTTGCTGAGAAAGATATTGAGAATTTAAATGAATTGTAAGTGACTTTCAAAAGGCTCATTTACCCCCTATTAAATTATTCAAAAATTATTCAAAATTTCAAACTTCTTCCAAAACAAAAGTTGTTCAGTTTAAATTTTTCCACAATTCTTATTTTGGGAATTTTTCTAGTTTATATGTAAAACAAAAAGTAATTGGGTCCTAAAAGTTAAAAGGGCAGGTATTGATACAGTACTCTAAGAGGGGGTCTGGCTCTCGGCATGCTCGCGTGCAGGTGCGCGTGCGCGCGCCGGCCGCCGGCGCTGCCCGGGGCCGGCCAGCCACCTATTGATGTCACTGTTGGGTCCGTGGGGGCCCTCTCCAGGACGCGCCCTCTCCTCTGCCCTATATAAGCCGCAGCCGGCCGTCATCTTCTTCCTTTCCTTTTGTGCTCACCGCCGGCCATCTCTCCGTTGGGGGCGAAATTCACCGTCTTCCCTGCTCCATTCTCCAATTCAATTTACCCATAGGCTAGACACTTCCTTGCGTGCCAGTAGATCCCACTGGTGCCACCTCTCATCGCCGGGAGTACCCTCGCGACCTTCTCCTTCTTCCGGTCCGGCGGGAGCACCACCGTGCTCGGTCGGTCATGACCGGCCCGTTCCGGTGAGACTCTCAGTCACCCGAATCATGTTTCCACCCCGGGGAACAGATGTGATCATCACCAGCCCGTCGATTCCATCTCTACTACACAAGACTCCTCGGAACGGAGGTTTGCCACCGCGCTCACGCCGCCTCACCACCCTCACGCCGAGCTCGTCTTTCCGGGTCACCTCTGTCTCAACCATCGGGTGTTTCGGAGTCACGGTGACCTACCAGCGCTATCCCCATTATTGTTTTAAACGCTACCGGTCCGGTTCATCGGGAACACATCCCGCCGCCGACCACCGAGCTGCCCAGCCGCCATGGTTGCCGCTGCTTGCGCTGCGGTGGTCTAGGAACCGAGATAAGTCACTCTCCTAGTTCTCCTGAGCGAGGGGAGCGTGTCGGTGTTCTCCGGTTCGCCGGGGCACTATCGGCGGCCGGTCACCGCAGCCGCGACGTCGTGCACGCGCGCGGGAGGGCGCCTGCGCGAGGAGGAAGGAGAGGGGGAAGTGGTATGTTGGGCCGGACTGGGCCGACCCAGGAGCTCGGGGAGGCAGGCGGGTAAGCATGGGAAAGAGGGACGTCGAGTGGGTCAGTCTCTTTGCGCTGGGCTAACTCGGGTCAGATTGAGCCCGAGTTATTTTTATGAAATTTTCCATTTTTCTAATTATGGGAAAAGTACTGAACATTGTTTATTTTGTCAGAAAATAATTACTGCTCCAAAAATCATGAAAATATTTCGGTAACTTTTCTGCAATATTCTCAGCATGGGAAAAATATGAAATAAAGATTTAGATCATTTCTTTATACTATAAAAATGTACATTTTAAATGAAAAATGAAATTCTAGAAATTTTGTAGGCTAAGAGAAGTATCCAAAAATCATGAAATTTAACTTGGTACTGTTTGGGGCTGAGCTCTAGCTGTCGAAAAAGTATGAGCTCATTTTGACGAAGTTGAGTATTTCTTATTTTTAATGTTCTATTTCATAAATAAAATAATTGGAAAACCTTAATCAATTTAGGGTTTGTGTGATTTTGGGATTATGTGTTAACCTTGGGTCATTATCGTGTGCTGACCCTTGGTACCTTACTAACTTCTTTAAGCTTATGCTAATCTTGTTAGTTACAATATTTAAATGTTATTTCACGAAACTACTTTACTTATTTATTATTTAACACCTGAGTAATTGGGTAACTATAGGTTTTGTGTGACTTTAGAATTATTGGAGACGCTGGGTCATTCACTGTAATGATCCTCGACACTTTAACTGTAGTATTACAGTAGAAGTTGAACAGCTCTGCAACGGTTTTCAACAACTGTTAAAATGAAATCCTAAGTAATAATCGATAGTTGGTTGTGTTGGCTTACAGCTTTATCGTGAAGGAAGGTTGTGCTCAACATTCTAAATTAAGTTTACTTCCTACTAATTCGTAATTCGTGCATTTCATACATCATGGCATACATATCATCATGTTAAAGATGCAGTATTATTATTTACGTGTAGTGATTGGGTTTCGGGAGAATTGCTTGATTGATCCCCGACAGAAGGATTGTTCGTCAGGAGAAGTCAAGTGGGTTCTCTGGTGTGCTGGCAGAAGTGACAGACCTGCAACACAGGCAAGCCCCGGTGCATTCAGCCCTTTCCTTGTGATTTACAAAATGTTTATAATTTGAGTTAATCTACTGCATTAGGTTGATAGGAGTTGATTGACAACCCAATTGATGCATTACCAATCTTGACCACTGAAATACCTCGAAACCATTTTAAAATAAAATGTTTGAAAATGTTTAGCCCTACTTAAATAATTTAGTTTTTGCACAAAAATGCTATTTTTGAGCTATTGTGATAAACTATCGAATAATTCATGAAAAAGGGATATGGTAATGTTCTCGTTCGGTGGCTGTTCACCTGATTAGTACATTGTCATCAATGAGAAGGGGTTTCCGCTCGGTTGGCTGGTATTTGGGTTAGAGTCCCAATGCATGGTCACCGACGGAAGATGATTTGAACCGTGTGGTCGACGTATACTTGGGTTAGAGTCCTAATGTACTGACACCAATGGAAAAAGAATTAGAGACCATTCGTTGTAGGCCTGCTAGATCGAGACTTTGCAACTAGCCACATACTACAAAAAGCTCTGACTCCGGTGGCTCTATTGCTTGAACCGACGACCACGCACTGGGAGTGGAGAGATGGCGAGAGTAGCATGTACCCTCGTGGATTAGAGTCCCGGATTGGAGGTGTACTGTACTCTTGGGTGGCGCAGGACCGGTTCAGGGATGGAAAAGCCGTGGTAGACGGGGTTGTCATATGCAAGCTTAGGTGCTACATATGCAGTGTGGATAGGGATCCCCAGCTGGGTACTTAATCGATTCGAATCGTCGTTACTCCTCGGTTATGGAGACTTGATCCACTGACTTACCCCGAAAAGTGGTTTGCAACTAGGTTTTGGAAATGGTAAAACGAATTGAAAATGTGGAGAGGTGCTGGTTAATCAACTTAGAGACAGGACTAAAGATGACTTCTAACATTAATATAAAAATAAAATTTACGAGAGAGCTTTTCTGCAAAATACTTTGATTCTTGCTCAAGCCTTACCTTGACTCCCCTCAGCCTGCATTCCTGAGTCTCATTTCTTTTCTTAGTCAGGTAAGTCTTGCGGAGTACCCCAGTACTCAGGGTTTGTTAACCCCTGTTGCAGGTGAATTAAGTGTACCGTTCTGCGTGCGACCGTGCCGGTTGACGGGTCGCACATGGACGATGACGTGTATATGATGTAACCCTTGGGCAGGGTGTGTAGTTGAATACTGCTACTCCACTACGAAACCCTGGTTTGGGATAATGTAATCTAGGTTTGTAAACCTATGTTTATGTAATACTTCCGCACTCTTTCCTCTGACTTATATTATTTGTGTAAACTATTGTAATACTTTAAGACTTACAATGAAGATCCTCGGGGAGATTAGGGTTTTCTTGGAGACCCGGCAGGCCACCTAGGTCAAGGGGAACTCGTGCAGACTGATTGTGGGTCCTTAGGAACGATGACGGTGCACGTGGACCCAAGCATCTCATTGTAAAGTACTTGCAGTATTACCTTACAAAACTTCAAAATGTTTTGGATCAAATAAAATCAATGGGGTAGTTTGGTCCGAGTTGCTTCTAAACTCTCCTCCTTCATTCTAGAGGATCTTTCCTTGATTCTTTCTGTAGGTCTATAGATAGGTCTTGAGTTTAGTAGTGGATTAGCTCATTAAGTATGCCTTATGTTGTAAAATATTGAGTGCAAGTCACTCTAGTATTGGATCAATATCTACGTATGTATCAGAGTATTCTGAATCGCGTTAGAACGCTCGTGCATCATGACATTACAACTATTAATAATACCCCTATTTTGAATATGTATACTTTCTAAAATAAAACTTACTTCAAAATGTATTTTGGTTAAAAATAAATTCCCACTCTTTCCTTAAATAGATGGATCCGCAGGACCCTACTACTGGAATTGACGAGTGTCTGGATATGCTCGAAACCACCAAAGTATCGTTGGTCCCGCAATATTCTCCTTGGTCTGTCATGGGATGCAGTGTCCCTACAAGACACTAGTCAGAGCCTTAACCATGGATCAACTAAAACAGTACTTTTGAAAACTTCGAAAGGTTTTAAAAAAATTCAAAAGTGTTCGAAGAGAACAAACTAAAAATGATTCTTCTACCTTCCCCTATGCTTGCTGAAAGATCTGACGTTGATATCCGACAACTCAAATCAAAGGACATCTAAGGATGAGTGAAGAGTCGAAATTCTCCAACAAAATCTATAGAATGCTTCTCGATATCTCTCTGAACTAGGGTAAAGATCATATATTAAGTATTGTCCTATAGGTATAGGTTACATGCTAACTAACGTTATAAAGCCGCATAGGACGAGCATTCATCATATCATTCACATAAAATAACTATATAAGTATTTAACTTTTTCGTTTATATTTCGAGTGCAGCTATTGTCCTTTCTAGCTGTTCTATTTTATAAATCTTGACATGAACCAGGTTTTGATCGCTCCTTGTTAATCTTCGCTCCATAAGTTCCTAATCTTTGAGAACTTCTGGATGCAATTGAATTTAATTCCATTAAATACCAAAACCGTGCATCGGTTCTTGACTTTCCAAACTGTGTCAGTATCATACCTTGATATGACACATACCACTTCCATGAATTTAATATGTCATTTAAGAAATCAAGGTAATTGTGTCCTATGGTAGTGTCATAACTAGGGATCACGATGCTGCGACGGAACCTAGGGTCTCTTGCATGCCCGAGTCATGCGAGATTCTGCTGGGTGCGTGCAGGTATCGGGGTTTAAGGTTGTGGTCTACTATAGCTTCACAATTAATAAGATCTCTTTTGTTTGCACCTTTCGTGGAAGCGAATCCATCCAACTGTGATGTATTATGATCTACGAATACGATGCAATGTTGGAACTTAAAATCTCCTGTGGCTCGCTACTACATGAAATTTTACAAAGTGTTTGCTTGCATCAAGATCCGTACCGAAGCTACTTTAATTGCACCTTATATTGGTGTTGCGGTCGTGACTATGGTGCCTTGCAGAACTGAGAACCTTTTGTGGCTTGCAAACCCACAAGCTTTTCTTAGGGCACATACTAATATCATAGTCGATGCTCCTCACCTGTCAAGGTTACAATTAATGTGTTCTCTTCCAATGATAATCCTTGCTCCATAAGTTTCCAGTCCTTTGGGAACTTCTGGATGCACTCAATTCAATACAAGGAATTAGCAAATCCTTGACTCATCTGTGTATGTGTCAGTCTTTATATTCTTCTTTCACGACACATGCTATTTCCTCGAAATTGATAACCAACTGGTCAGGTGTTGGTTGAAGGCTATTGTAATTGTAGTCTATGGGATATCATGATCCGTGACCATGTTGCAGCGTCGAAATCTGGGGTCTCTTATGGGTCGCAACCATAAGAAGTTACTGCTGGATGCTCGCTGTTATCAGAGTTAGTGGTCATGATCCTAGCCTGCAATTAATGTGTTTTCCCTCCTTTTGAAATCTCTTTTGGAAATTTATATCCGTACTTTTCATGAATTTCTATAAATCCTTGTTCTTTATAACTATCTTGAAACGTACTTTAAGAATACACTTCTTCACAAAACTCCAGGATGCACTTAAATTTAACCCATTGACCCAGTACGAAGACCTGGCCCTAGTCTTAGACTTTCCGCCTGTGTATGTGTCATGCCTCGATTCGACACATAACACATTCTTGAATTCAACATGTTGGTTGTGCCTTATAGTGACCAGCGATCACGGTGCCACGTCAACACCTAGGGCCTCTTGCGTGCCATGGTCACCCGAGATTCTACTAGGTACACGTAGGTATTGAGGTCTAAAGTCATAATCCACTATAGCTTCACAACTAATAAGTCATCATTTGTCGCACTTTTTGTGAAAACGAATTCCTTTAGCTATGGTGTAATATGATCTGCGATTTGTGATACAATATAGCAACCCGAAATCTCCTGTAACTCGTGTTCACAATGGATTTTGAAAGGGTATATGCTCGTATCGCGATCTTGGGTCAGATTTCATCATAACCATCATAGATATATCTTCTCTCTTTTGATTGAGGTTACTTTAATTGTGGTCTACAATGGTATCTCGACCCGAGACTATGGTGCCGAGTCAAAACTTGGAGACTTCTGTGGACTGCAGCCACATAAGACCATACCAAGGTACTCACTGGTATCGTAGTCGATACTCCTGAACCATTATAGCTCGCGATTTGAGGTACTCTCATTCTTTTTGAAACCTCTTTTGGAAGTAGGTATGACTCGAAATCAGAAATAGTGAGTGGTCATGTCGATTAGTTGATGAAGGTAGCTAGTTTCTTAGACCCCATGTCAGGCCAGGTCAAACCTAATATCAAATGCCTATGGAATATAAAACACCGGGATGAGTAGAAAACTAAGGTAAAGGCAGTCTGGCAAGTTGCATCGAGTCAACGTAAGCTAGTGGTTAAGGCTAACTACGCTATAGGCTTTATATAATCCTTGCATCACTTTTATAAAATTTTCCTTACTTAAGTTTATGAGTAGTAGGTGTGTTTTTAATGTGGTAAAGAACTAAAATTGAGGTTTTAAAAGACACATTGGTTTGAGGGGTTTTAGTTGGGTGTATTTGATAATGGTGTTAGGGTTAATGGCCGATGGTGTCGCGACAAAACCGGGGGCTTCCCATGCCAGGCATGCAGGGGTTAGCTGATCGGCACGCGCTGGTATCGTCATCCTTGACCTTAACTCATTATGAAACCACACTCAAATAATATTCCTCATAAGGGTTTAGATCGAAGAGTAAAGTTTAAAGTTCTAGTGTTGAGGAAACAACTGATTATGAATCCTTATCATATAGGTTAAGTGATAGTGTGAACTATTAGCTTATTGGCTCTAGTTGCCGGAACAGTTATCAGCTGTGTAGAATGGATTCCATATATCTCAAACTTAAGAGGTGTCTTCAAGTGCTAGATTGAGTTGTGACTTAGGAGTGGATTAAACTCAAAACCAGATTTGATTTACCTTGAGTATTAAAGTGCGAGTCCTATATTGGAAGGACCATGCTATCCAAAAAACCACAACCAAATGGTACCAGGAACAATGGAGTCAGCATTTTGAAGAGGAAGCCATCTGAGAATCAAAGAATCTTCTATCTAAAAACTTTCATAAGTTCTTGCTGCTCTGTAGACGTAATTTGTACCTTTTAAAAATCTTGAAATAAGCAAACCTCTACTTGCTCTATAGTCAAGTTTGAAAAATATTTACTTGACACATTTTCTTTCCCATTACTAAACCTAAGGCTGTAGCTGTTTTTTAAATCTCGAGACGAGATTTATTTAAGGGGGGAAGGATGTAACACTCCTGGTGTTACTGTAACTAAAACCTACCATGTCATCATGATTGCATCCTAATCATCCCGCATTCAACCCTGTTAGTGCGCATTAACATAAATAAATTTTGTTCTTGCATATGATTGCGCATAGGTGGTTTAGAGTGACTTAGTATGTAAATGCTTATGTCTATGTGTAATTATTTAAATCTAATTTGAAAATAAAAAGAAAATCATTTATAAATCTTACATCGGACCCAAAACCCTAATTCAAAAACTATAAGGAATTAGATGTTGGACCTTAAATAAAAGTTGTACATCTTGAAATGTTGAGCAACTTCTATTTTGGGTAATTTTGAAGCTATTGAAAATAATTTCAAATAATACATTAATCTATGCTTGAAAATCAAAATTTGAAATTTAAATTCAAAAATAGCAAGAATTTGATGATGGGTCCTTAATAAAAGTTTTAGCCCTTTTAAAATGGAACAACTTTTATTAAGGGTGATTTTGAAGTTATTAAGTGAGATTTCAAATTAAACCTTAATTAGTCATTTGAAATTCAAATTTGAAATGCTATTTAAAAAATTAGAAAGAACCTGACCAAACTCGTTTAATGAAATTTGTTAAGCTCAACAAATGGAACAACTTTTATCTTTGAAGATTCTCAAGTTGTTGAGAAACATATTGAGAATTTAAATGAATTATAAGTGACTTTCAAAAGGCTCATTTACCCCCTTTTAAATTATTCAAAAATTATTCAAAATTTCAAACTTCTTCCAAAACAAAAGCTGTTCAGTTTAAATTTTTCCACAATTTTTATTTTGGGAGTTCTTCTAGTTTATATGTAAAATAAAAAGTAATTGGGTCCTAAAGGTCAAAAGGACAGGTACTGCTACAGTACTCTAAGGGGGGTCCGGCTCTCGGCCTGCTCGCGTGCAGGTGCGCGTGCGCGCGCCGGCCGTCGGCGCTTCTCGGGGCCGGCCAGCCGCCTGTCGACGTCGCTGCCAGGTCCGTGGGGGGCCCTCTCCAGGACGCGCCCTCTCCTCTGCCCTATATAAGCCGCAGCCGGCCGTCATCTTCTTCCTTTCCTTTTGTTCTCACCGCCGGTCATCTCTCGGTTAGGGGCGAAATTCACCGTCTTCCCTGCTCCACTCTCCAATTCAGTTTACCCATAGGCTAGACACTTCCTTGCACGCCAGTAGATCCCACTGGTGCCACCTCTCATCGCCGGGAGTACCCTCGCAACCTTCTCCTTCTTCCGGTCCGGCAGGAGCGCCACCGTGCTCGGTCGGTCATGACCGGCCCGTTCCGGTGAGACTCTCAGTCACCCGAATCATGTTTCCACCCCGGGGAACAGATGTGATCATCACCAGCCCGTCGATTCCATCTCTACTACACAGGACTCCTCGGAACGGAGGTTTGCCACCGCGCTCACGCCGCTTCACCACCCTCACGCCGAGCTCGTCTTTCCGGGTCACCTCTGTCTCAACCATCGGGTGTTTCGGAGTCACAGTGAGCCACCAGCGCTATCCCCATTACTGTTTTAAACGCTACGGGTCCGGTTCATCGGGAACACGTCCCGCCGCCGACCACCGAGCTGCCCAGCCGCCATGGTTGCCGCTACTTGCGCTGCGGTGGTCTAGGAACTGAGATAAGTCACTCTCCTAGTTCTCCTGAGTGAGGGGAGCGTGTCGGTGTTCTTGGGTTCGCCGGGCACTACCGGCGGCCGGTCACCGCAGCCGCGACGTCGTGCACGCGCGCGGGATGGCGCCTGCGCGAGGAGGAAGGAGAGGGGGTATGTTGGGCCGGACTGGGCTGACCCAGGAGCTCGGGGAGGCAGGCGGGTAAGCACGGGAGAGAGGGACGTCGGGTGGGCCAGTCTGTTTGCGCTGGGGTGACTCGGGTTAGATTGATCCCGAGTTGTTTTTATGAAATTTTCCATTTTTCTGATTATGGGAGAGCACTGAACATTGTTTATTTTGTCAGAAAATAATTACTACTCCAAAAATCGTGAAAATATTTCTATAACTTTTCTGCAATATTCTCAGCATGGGAAAAATATGAAATAAAGATTTAGATCATTTCTTTATACTATAAAAATGTACATTTTAAATGAAAAATGAAACTTATAGAAATTTTGTAGGCTAAGAGAAGTATCCAAAAATCATGAAATTTAACTTGGTACTGTTTGGGGCTGAGGTCTAGCCGTAGAAAAAGTTTGAGCTTAATTTGACGAAGTGGAGTATTTCTTATTTTTAATGTTCTATTTCATAAATAAAATAAATGGAAAACCTTAATCAATTTAGGGTTTGTGTGATTTTGGGATTGTGTGTTAACCTTGGGTCATTATCATGTGCTGACCCTTGGTACCTTGCTAACTTGTTTAAGCTTATGCTAATCTTGTTAGTTACAATATTTAAATGTTATTTCATGAAAGTACTTTACTTATTTATTATTTAATACCTGAGCAATTGGGTAACTGTAGATTTTGTGTGACTTTGGATTTATTGGAGACCCTGGGTCATTCACTGTAATGATCCTCGGCACTTTAACTGCAGTATTACAGTAGAAGTTGAACAGCTGTGGAGCGGCTTTCAACAACTCTTAAAATGAAATCCTAAGTAATAATCGATAGTTGGTTGTGTTGGCTTACAGCTTTATCGTGAAGGAAGGTTGTGCTCAACTTTCTAAATTAAGTTTACTTCCTACTAATTCGTAATTCATGCATTTCATACATCATGGCATACATATCATCATGTTAAAGATGCAGTATTATTATTTACGTGTAGTGATCCGGTTTCGGAAGAATTGCTTGATTGATCCTCGACGAAAGGATTGTTCGTCAGGAGAAGTCAAGTGAGTTCTCTGGTGTGCTGGCAGAAGTGACAGACCTGCAACACAGGCAAGCCCCGGTGCATTCAGCCCTTTCCTTGTGATTTACAAAATGTTTATAATTTGAGTTAATCTACTGCATTAGGTTGATAGGAGTTGATTGACAACCCAATTGATGCATTACCAACCTTGACCACTGAAATACCTCAAAATCATTTTAAAATAAAATGTTTGAAAATGCTTAGACCTGCTTAATTAAATGATTTTTTGCACAAAAATGCTATTTTTGAGATATTGTGATAAACTATTGAATAATTCATGAAAAAGGGATATGGTAATGTTCTCGTTCGGTGGCTGTGCACCTGATCAGTACATTGCCATCGATGGGAAGGGGTTTCCGCTCGGCTGGCTGGTACTTGGGTTAGAGTCCCAATGCATGGTCACTGACAGAAGATGATTTGAACCGTGTGGTCGACGTATACTTGGGTTAGAGTCCCAATGTACTGACACCAACGGAAAAAGAATTAGAGACCATTCGTTGTAGGCCTGCTGGATTGAGACTTTGCAACTAGCCACATACTACGGAAAGCCCTGACTCCGGTGGCTCTATTGCTTGAACCGACGACCACGCACTGGGAGTGGAGAGATGGCGAGAGTAGCATGTACCCTCGTGGGTTAGAGTCCCGGATTGGAGGTGTACTGTACTCTCGGGTGGCACAGGACCGGTTCAAGGATGGAAAAGCCGTGGTAGACGGGGTTGGCATATGCAAGCTTAGGTGCTACATATGCAGTGTGGATAGGGATCCCCAGCTGGGTACTTAATTGATTCGTATCGTCGTTGCTCCTCGGTTATTGAGACTTGATCCACTTACTTACCCCGAAAATGTGACAGAACCGCCTTAATCATAGGGCTCACGTGCACCGTCATCGTCCCTAAGGACCCACGATCAGTCTGCACGTGTTCCCCT
This sequence comes from Eremochloa ophiuroides, assembly GCA_038502445.1. Classification (NCBI taxonomy): domain Eukaryota; kingdom Viridiplantae; phylum Streptophyta; class Magnoliopsida; order Poales; family Poaceae; genus Eremochloa; species Eremochloa ophiuroides. Next base: position 13,384,450 of record JAHLJS010000001.1, on the reverse strand, counting down.
TGACCTAGGTGGCCTGCCGGGTTCCCTAGGAAACCCTAACTTCCCGAGGATCTCATTGTAAGCGTTGCAGTATTATAACAGCTTACACAAATAAAATGAATCAGAGTAAAGAGTGCGGAAGTATCACATTACCATAGGATTACAAATATAGATTACATTAGCCCGAACCAGAGTTTTGTAGTGGATAAGCAGTGTACAACTATACCCTTACCCAAGGGTTATATCATATACACATTCTTGATCATGCGCGATCCGTCAACCAACACGGTCCCAAGCCGAACTGTACACTCGGCTCACCTGCAACAGGGGTTAACAAACCCTGAGTACTGGGGTACTCCGCAAGACTTACCCGACTAAGAAAAAGGAATGAGACTCAGGAATGCAGGCTGACGGGAGTCAAGGCAAGGCTTGAGAAAGAGTCAAAGGGTTTTGTAGAAAAGCATTACTATCCTATTTCAATATTTTACTCAATCTTATTTTAATCATAATCCATAATTCCAAATTCATTCTCATATATCATCATACTTTCAAATTCTAAATTATTCTCAAAAACACCTAGTTCCGAACCACTTTTCAATTGTAGGTCAAAGGATCAAGTCTCCATATCCGAGGAGCAACGACGATTCGAATCGATTAGTACCCAGCTGGGGATCCCTATCCACACTGCATATGTAGCACTTAAGCTTGCATATACCAACCCCACCTACCACGGCTTTTCTACCCCTGAACCGGTCCTGCTCCACCTCAGAGCACAGTACTCCTCTCCTCTCCAGGCACGCCAGCCACGAGGGTACACGCTACTCTCGCCATCTCTCCACTCCCAGTGCGTGGTTGTCGGTTCAAGTAGTAGAGCCACCGGAGTCAGAGGCTTTCCGTAGTATGTGGCTAGTTGCAAAGTCTCGATCACAGCAGGCCTACAACGAACGGTCCCTAATTCTTTTTTCGCCGGTGACATTGCATTGGGACTCTAACCCAAGTACAGGTGTCCCAACGGTTTTCAAACCCCTTTTCCGCCGGTGGTCAAGCATTGGGACTCTAATCCAAATTCACAACCACCGAGCAAGAAAATCCCTTCTCGTCGGTGACAATGTACTGATCAGGTGCACAGCCACCGAACGAGAATATACCAATTCCCTTTTTCATGAATTAATCATTAGCATATATATATCACATAGCTCAAAAATAGCATTTTATGCAAAATCTAATTTATTTAAGCAGGGCTAAGCATTTCAAACATTTTATTTTAAAATGGGTTCTAGATATTTCAGTGGTCAAGGTTGGTAATGCAGCAATTGGGTCATCAATCAACTCTTATCAACTTAATGCAGTAAATTAACTCAAGTTATAAACGTTTTTCAAATCACAAGGAGAGGGGTTGAATGCACCGGGGTTTGCCTGTGTTGCAGGTCTGTCACTTCCGTCAGAAACCCAGAGAAACCCACTTGACTTCTCTCGGTGAATAATTCTTCCATCGGGGAGAAATCAAGAAATCCTTCCGATAACCCGATCACTACACGTAAAATAATGATACATGCTTACATGGTGCGGAATGACATGAATGGAAAATGTAGAACAAACATTTAATCAACAACCTTGAGTACAACTTTCCTTCACGGTGAAGTTGCAAAACATTTCTCTCAAGGCATAAGAGTGTTTTCGCATTTCATTTTTATTGACCATTTTAACAGTCATAGAAAGCCGCTGCACAACTTGTTCAATATCTCCCGCAATACACCATTCAAGGTACCGAGGATCATTACAGTGAATGACCCAAGGTCGACAAACAATCCAAAAGTCACACAAAACCTACGGTGATTAGGTTTCCCCTTTTATCTTATTAATCATTAATGATATGTAGAGGTTACATGATTTATTAATAAAAATTTCCAATTACAGGTTAATGATGAACTTAGACAACAAGTAAAGTGCCAAGGGTCACTTTGGGTCAACACTCAATTTCAAAAGCCATACAAAACCCTAATACATTAAGGGTTTTCTTTTTCTTTTTATTAATTAATAATTATACATATATTATGAAACAATTTAACTTCTTCCAGATGAGCTACAAATTTTTTTGGAGGTAGCCCACAGTACAAAACAGTGACTACATAATTTTCATGATTTTTGGATTAATATTTTAAGCTATATAATTCATAGAAGTGTCATTTATTAATTAAAGAGCACATTTTTATTTCCTGCAGAAAATGCTAGAAATATCTATTTCATATTTTTAATATAAACTTTATCACACAGGGAAGATACTCAATTATTTTCATGATTTTAGGAGTAGTGAATAATTCCCTACAAAAATAACAAAACCTAGCACTATTCACACTTCAGAAATTGGAAAACACATTTAATGCACTCGGGCCAGCTACACAGGCCGGCCTACTCGGCCCAGCCAGGCCCCGCTCTCCCTCCCTCTCGGCGCGACTGGGCTGGCCCAAGTTGGCCCACGGTGGCCTTCCCCTTTTTCTAGCCCGGGCACCGAGCGCCCGCGCGCATACGCACGGCGTCGACGCGCTGCCCGCTCGGGCTCGTCGGCGGTAACCACTCCGGCGAGGTCAAGCACTCAGCCCCGCACCTAGACCTCTAGGACCTGACCACGGGCAGCCATGGCGGCTCACCACGGCGGCCCACTCGTTCCGGCCGACTCGGATCGGTAGAGTTAAAAAGGAGAACGCAAAATGGTTTAGGAGCTCACCATGAGTCCCATGCGCGTGTTGGTTGGAGCGGAGATGGCTCGGAGGCACCTCGTCGGCGTGGACAGTGACCTCGGCGGCGCGCACAGACGGCGAGGGGGATGTTCCGGTGGCTCCGGTGTGATAACAGAGAAACGAACAGGCCGATAAGCTTCCTAGAGTTGCGAGGAACAAGACACGAGGGATGGAAAACGGACTACCTTACTGAGGCGGCCTGGCCATGACGAACCGCGCGCGGCGGCGCCCTTGCCGGACTCCGAGACGACGACGAGCCGCCCGGGAGTTCCCGACAACCAACAAACTCAAAAATTGGATCAAACCGAGCGCAACCAGCTGACGAACTCAGGACCAAGAGTAATTGCACGATGATGGACCATGCACCGGCAATTTTGCCGGCAACCGAGGCTCGACGGTGGCGGCAGGGCGGAGGAAAGAGGAAGGAAACACGGCCGCTAGTGGCTTATAAAGGACTGGGGCGACTTCAAGACGTGGCCGGGGCCCCCATGACACCAACCCGACCAGCGACTGGCAGCCAGGACGGCCGGCAACGCGCGCGTCACGCGGCGACGTGGTCGGCTCTGTTCGCGAACAGGCGAAAGAGGCGCCGCCCAGCCCGGGCACTGTAGCAGGCCAATGCTCTCTCTACTGATTTGGTGCAATTACTCTCTATATTACACAGCAACTCTAGAAACCCTAAAAATAAAAGTTGTGGGAAATTTCATGATGAATAATTTTTCTTTTTGGACCACATTCAAATTTTGAATAGATTTTGAGCAATTAAAAAGGGGGTAAAAGTTCAATTTGAAATTCATTTCAAACTCAATCAAATTCTCAATACTTTTTTCAATAAGGTGAAAATTTTCAAAAATAAAAGTTGTTCTAATTGCCAAGCCCCACAACTTTCAGTAATTGAGTTTTGTCAGATTCTTCATAGTTTTTAAAATAGCATTTCAAATTTAAATTATAAAACACTCCTTAGGGTTTGATTTAAAATTGCAATGTATAAGTTCAAAATCCCGAAATATAAAATTTGTTGAAATTAAAAAGTCTTACAACTTTCATTAAAGTAGTTTGCCCAAATTCTTGATAGTTTTTGAAAGGGCATTTTAAATTTGAATAAACAAACACTAATTGGGTTTTAATTCAAATTTTCACTGGTAAACATCAAAATCTTCAAAAATTAAAGTTGTTCCATCTTGAAAGGGCTAAAAATTTTATTAAAAGACCATCATCAGATTCCTACTAGTTTTTGAATTTGTATTTCAAGTTTGAACTTTAAAGCATAAATTAGGGTTTTATTTGAAATTCTTTTTAATAACTTCAAAATTGCTCCAAATAGAAGTTGCTCAACTTTTAAGGATTTATAACTTTTGTTTAAGGCCCAACCTCTAATTCCATTTAGTTTTTAAATTAGAGTTTTGGGTCCGATTTAGGGTTTCAAAATGATTTTGTTTTTAATTTCCAATGGGATTTGAATAAATACACACAAACAAACATGTATACAATCAAATCACTCTAGGGTACCTATGCACAATCACATGTAAGAATAAAATTTATTTTAGTTGATGCATCTTAACAGAGTTAAATGCGGAATGATTTGCATGCAATCATGATGACGTGGCAGGTTTTAATTAATGTAACACCAGGGGTGTTATAGAAAAGTGGTTTGAAACTAGGTTTTGGAAATGGTAAAACGAATTGAAAATGTGGAGAGGTGCTGGTTAATCAACTTAGAGACAGGACTAAAGATGACTTCTAACATTAATATAAGAATAAAATTTACTAGAGAGCTTTTCTGCAAAATATTTTGATTCTTGCTCAGGCCTTATCTTGACTCCCCTCAGCTTGCATTCCTGAGTCTCATTTCTTTTCTTAGTCGGGTAAGTCTTGTGGAGTACCCCAGTAGTCAGGGTTTGTTAACCCCTGTTGCAGGTGAATTAAGTGTACCGTTCTGCGTGGGACCGTACCGGTTGACAGGTCGCACATGGACGATGACGTGTATATGATGTAACCCTTAGGCAGGGTGTGTAGTTGAATACTGCTACTCCATTACGAAACTCTGGTTTGGGATAATGTAACCTAGGTTTGTAAACCTATGTTTATGTAATACTTCCGCACTCTTTCCTCTGACTTATATTATTTGTGTAAACTATTGTAATACTGTCAGACTTACAATGAAGATCTTCGGAGAGATTAGGGTTTCCTAGGAGACCCGATAGGCCACCTAGGTTAAGGGGAACTCGTGCAGACTGATCGTGGGTCCTTAGGGACGATGACGGTGCACGTGGGCCCTATGATTAAGGCAGTTCTGTCACACGATCTTGGGCTCCTCTCTTTCTACTTGGGGATCGAGGTGCACCAAGACAGCACTGGCATCTCTCTTCGACAGACCGCCTACTCCAAGCGCATCGTTGAGCTGGGCGGCCTCACCAGCTGCAACCCAGCCCACACTCCCATAGAGGAGACGCTCAAGCTCAGTCGTGAGAGTACAGCGGAGGAGGTGGACGCGACGCAGTACCAGCGCATTGTGGGCAGCCTTCGCTACCTTGTCCACACGTGACCGGACTTGGCGTTCACCGTCGGCTACGTCAGTCGGTTCATGCAGCGACCGACGACGAGCACCAGCAGGCCGTAAAAAGGATCCTCCGCTACGTCGCGAGCACCTCCGACTACGGCTTGCACTACCCAAGGTGCCCCGGCGCGGTGCACTTCATCGGGTTCAGCGACAGCGACCACGCCGGCGACATCGACACGAGCAAGAGCACCAGCGGGACGCTGTTCTTCCTCGGCAAGTGTCTGATCAGCTGGCAGTCGGTCAAGCAGAAGGTTGTGGCATTGTCTAGCTGTGAGGCTGAGTACATTGCAGCCACTACTGCTTCTACTCAGGCCCTGTGGCTGGCTCGGCTGCTTGGCGATCTCCTTGGCAGAGACGCAGAGGCAGTAGAGCTCAGGGTGGACAGCAAGTCCGCTTTGGCCTTGGCAAAGAACCCTGTCTTCCATGAGCGCAGCAAGTACATCCGGGTGAGGTACCACTTCATCAGAAGCTGCCTGGATGAAGGGAGTGTCTGGGCCAACTACATCAACACCCAAGACCAGCTTGCTGACTTCCTAACCAAGTCCCTTGGGCAGATCAAGTTTCAGGAGCTTCGCGCCAGGATCGGGATGGCTCAGATTCCTGACAAGGTGCCACACAAGACTTAGGGGGAGAGTGATGGATAAGTCTCTGTTGGCTGGTGGAGCTGCAGCACATGGCTGCAGCACATCTGCTTTGCTGCCCTCCAAGGACAGCATTGTAGGACTGGTGGTTAGCATATCTAAGACAACATATTAGGACAGTATCTTAGACTAGCATCTTAGCATCTTAGACTAGCATTTAGGACAGCATCTTAGCATATGCTTAGCTGGCTAGCAGCCTATATATTTGTATCCCCAACCCCTCAGGTTGGCATGGCATTGTGTGAGTGTGAGAAATAAAAAACCAGAAAATTGCTCCAACTCAAAGTGTCATCCTCTTCATGAGAGTAAGGATTCTGCTCATACCAAGAGCAAGGATCTAGCGACTGTCAATCCTCACAGCCTAGCGCTTAGGTAGGATCCAAATGAGGAGTTCACCACTGCTTATTTGATCAAACTAGAAATTTCTTGCATATTCGTATTGACTATATCACAAATATTTGTATGCCAAATCAAAAAATTATATTTCGTAGTTCACAAGTTTTATCATGTGCGATCGGACTAGTCTTTGTGTACAAATCAATATTTGCTAACAGGAAACTATGTTCTTGGTTTGCCATGGAAGGCGACGGGTATAAGTAAATCGTTTTTGCAATCTATATTTTTAATGATTCATATAGGCTATTTCGTATCTATATTTCTGGTGCTAAGTTTGTGTTGTTTTCAAGTTCACACGTGAAATCATAATAATTTACCACTACTCCACGTGACATTATCTTGAGCTAGTTAGATTAGTTTCTGGTGAACAAGAAGCATAATTATATTTCTTAACCACAGTTCCCTGCATGTCTTCTTAAAGCTTGAGGCTACAACTGAATTGAATCTTCTTAGCTTAAGGAATGTATCAAGGTTTTATTTTTCATCTCAAGTGCTAAATGATTGTTGCTAATACCTAATTTATTCATGAATGCATAGTTAGACTGATGATTTATAAATAGTTTAATTGCTGGAGAAACGCTAAAATTTATCTCCTATACGCGACCCCATTAGGATGCCCATTGCAGGCATGGTGCTTCTAGGACCAGGATCTGAACCTGTCCTGCCCACATATGCTAAAATTTATTTGTCTTATTGAACATTGTACTCTAAGAATTTTCAGAAGATGCTGGTCTCATCCTTGTCCTGTTTATGCAGCTAGGAAACAATTTGGTTCAAAAATCAAATTTTTACGCCTAAGAATACATATGGTCATACATATATGTGCATCCAAGAAAAGAAACAGTATTTGTTGTTCGAACAATGAAATTTTGTTGTTAGAAATAAATTTGGTCACAAGGGCTTGCAGATGCTCAATAATATCTCTGCACTTGTCGCAAACCATGTTACGAATACAAACATGTCTCGCAGTTACAAAGGTGGTGTTATCTTTTCTGGATACATGCCATCTTCATTTCAACATGCCCTTGTCCCAGATAGTTGAGATTTCTATGGTACATCAATTTTAATGACTGTACCAAGCACTATTTATGAGTATGACCGAAATGCTTTGATCATAAATAATTTTGAATACGGTTGTGATACTTTCATTTTCTGAGGCCATGTTACAAATCAGAAAAAAAAACCTGTTATGCTTACTCTATTACCATAAAAATTATTTTTGTTTCCTTTTATGTTCTTCTGCTTCTTTTGACAGGTGAAGCAAAACAATATTAATTGGCAGCCTTGAGAGTGGGGCGAGAGAACGAAGAGGGATGTAGTAGCTTTTGTTTTTCTCACAGACTGTATTATTTCTTACTAAAAAAATGTAATATAGTTTCGCCTATGAGCTGTTAGAAACCCAATATTTATGATCCCAATGAAGGTTATTTGGCTGCCATAAATTATATGTGATTTGTGGAATAACTCAGACGGTGCCACAAAACTGTGTATCCAAACTGCAGTATTGCAATCTTCTTTAACGATTCATTTACCTATTTTTTTTGTTTTTGGTGAAAAAAGATTATGGTTTGAATATGCTTCATATGATTATTTGCGAGTTGGGAACCATCAAAGCAAGGACGGAAACTTGGTTATTATAACCATAGAAAAGTTATCAATTACTGAAATCATAAAAAGTTGAACCAGGAGCAAAATCACACATGCGATGTGTCTTAAAAAAAACCCTAGTCAACCCATACAGCTGCTTCGGGTAAAAAAATCTGAAAGAAAAAAATAATCGGCAACTGGTTAAATAAGTACGAAAGAAAAAAAAGGTTTAAAAAAAGAAAGAAAAAAAAAATGGTTGGCTGAGAAAGGACCTGCGTGGGCGGGTACTAAAAACAGAAAAGCGCAGTCCCGTCCTGGTCCTCGCGCGAGTCGCGGGCAGTGGTAGGGGTATGGGTACAAAAAAGACTAAAGTACCCAGGTACCAAATAGTGTACATGTGTATTTCATTTTCTATACTCGGGTACTCTAGTCTTATTTGGTACCCACCTTACAGGCACCGCATGCCAGCCTTCTAGATGTGGTTGCGGACGTTCTTTGTTTCTTGATGCGGTCCACACAACTAGTTTCCATTTGTGGTTGCAGCCGATTTTTTTTAGCGTTTTTTTTTTCCACTAGGTCTCCAGGGACTCGTATATTTGGTCATTTTTTTTATTTTTCATCTGTTCTTTTCTTTCAGCATAGATTATTTTTGTTCTTTTTGGCCGTTCTTTTCTTTTTCTTTTGTTCTTCCTTTTTGTTTTTTTTTGTTCTTTTGGCCTTTTTTTTCTTTTTCTTTTGTTCTTTCCTTTATGTGGAAAACTTTTCAGCTAGGTACTCAAGGGGTTGCCGTTTATTTATTCCAAAACACATGTACTGTTTTGATTGGATCATAATAACTCAGAAACATAAAATTTGCCACCAAATTACTGTTTGCAGCACAAGAAAACTTATTCGTCATTTGAATAACATCCTTCTTTTTGGTAAGAAAAGCCTCAACTTCATATAAACATAAAATTTGCCATCAAAATATTGTTTGCAGCACAAGAAAACTTATTCGTCGTTTGAATAACATCCTTCACCTCACGGCCTTTCTCCACTGAGATCACGGCTAAAAATACATAAAACATGACACATGAAAAAACATCTTTAACATGGCGACCATAATCGTCTCCTAATTAGATGTAGCACATTTTATTTCTGCAAGACTGCAATTGATCAACACCCTCCTGTCAGCATGCACTTCAGCTTGGCGTACCTGAATAAAGATCTGAAAAATTAGTAGCCATTTAGTGCTTCATGTTCCATGGGAGGAACAAAATTATACAAATTTCATTCTTTCGCAGAACTATTGTAGATGTGCAGACTCATGATGTAGACTCCCAGTCAGTAAACTCTAGATGGACACCTTGAGCTCATTAACATCAGAATGAAAATTTCACTACATAAATGCAATATATGCCGAGAAGCAGACACTTCATTTTGGGATTTTCACTTTACCAGTGAGAAACCCTCAATAATCTTGTTTTCCAAAATCTGGAGCATGAACTTCCTCTAACCCCAAAAGAGTGATAGAGCAATTAATTAATTTCAACACAGTAATGACTAACGAGAGTTCTGTAGTGCAGCTAGATAATCAATCCCTTCTATGTATTGGTTGTAGTGTGTAAACATAAACCCAATAGTATTTTATTATTGATAGATAGTTCCCTGAAAATCAGAGTGTGACAGACAACTTTAAGTTTTAACTGTACAAATCATGGAGAAAAGGAATACTGATATGCTAATAGGGAAGAAAACAGACTACTCATCCAGAGGCTCTTATTCTAGATAGCAATGACTTGCTATTCTTCATGAGTGATGTTTAGACAAAAGGGAGCATGAGGAAAGTGTACTATTAACAGTAGAACCAATATCAAACATAAGATTTCCACCCAAATGAAACCAAAAGCACAATTTCTAGAAAATCTAACTAAGATAGTGATTATGTTCAAATTAAGAACTAATAAGATCAATCCAATGCAACTATTAATGGATTACCTTCTATTCCCCGCTGCCCTCACAATTAGTGGTAGCAGTACGCATTGAAGGTTCTAATGCAGTGTCCCAAATTTGAAGGAAGGACAGATTTAATAAGATGCTTAAAATATCATGCAAACCATATAAACATTAGGTAAAATAAGAAAGATAGCTTGGTAGCTAGGAACACCAGCACAGTAACACTGGCCTTTAAGCGTTCTAAACAGAAACCTAGCTATGTTTGTCATGTTTGTATCTTGCGTAGCAAAAGGAAAAAAATAAAAAGTACAATTATCAAGAGGAAAAGAAGAAAATATAAAAAAGCAGATAAAACTAAGACAGAAAAGCATGAAGCCAATCAGACATGATAGCGAAAACATGAGAAAAAGAGGCCATGAATATACATTGGCATGGAGTGGACTACTTGATGGACTGGAGTTATAAACATAGTGACAGTTGGCCTTGAAGCAAGCCCAATTCAGTAAACATCTGGCAGTAGAACTGTTCACATGAGTACAAATTTTCAAAATTAACCGCAACGAACAATAACTGGCACAAGGTTTAACAGTGCTAACTGGGAACAAAGTACACAAGGAATACAACTTTCCAATGGGGCAAGAGTGTGGCTTCTCTTGGCACTAGCCTATCCAGATCAGCCAAGGAAACCTATGAGGCCTTTTTAATCCTATCTTAGCCAAGATGTTGTGGCTCCAAGCGACTGCTCTTTAATTCTGAAAAGGTCACATGTAATACCCCGGGTATTACGGCTAATTAATCATGCCATGTCATCATGTTTATTATTAAGCATCTGCATATGATTGTGCTTAGGGATTTTAGAGTGACTTATTTATAGATTTTATTGGTGTTGCAACTGAATCCCTAATTGGCAAGAAAAATTAAATCAAAAGAAAAATCTGAATTTAAGCCCTAATCGGACCCAAAACCCTAAATCAAAATCTACTTGGAATCTGGTGATGGTGCCTTAATAAAAGTTGTAGATCTTTTAAAATGGAACAACTTTTATTTTGGGTGTTTTTGAAGTCCCTTAATAGGAATTTAAATTAAACCCTAATTACTACTTTGAAATTCGAATTTGAAATGCTAATTTGAAAACTATCAAGAATCTGACCAAACTTCTTTAATGAAAGTTGTGAAGCTCCACAAATAGAACAACTTTTATTTTTGAAGATTTTGAAGTTATTGAGAAAAATCCAGAGAATTTAACAGGATTAGAAATGGATTTCAAATAGTGGTTTTACCCCCTTTTAAATATTTTCAAAATTATTCAAAATCTGAACATGGTCCCAAAATCAAAGTTGTTCAGAATTTGGAACACTACAACTTTTGTGTTTACACTTTTTCTAGTTGGTTCACAAAATCTCGTGGGATTGATCAAAAACCGAAATGGGGCAAATGAATGAGCTACAGTGCCCTGCTCTTCTTCTCTGTTCGCACACAGGGCCGGCAGCCGCCCACGCCGAGCACGCGGTGCCGCCCGTGCCGGCCGGCCGTGTGCCCCTCCCCGGCACAGCCGAGCTAGTAGGAGACCCCGCGCCGCCCTGGATCACCCCTGTCTCCCCTCTCCTCGGCCATATAATGGCAAACGGTTGCTCCTCTGTCCCCCTCTCCATTCCGGCCGCCGTCGTGCTCACCTCGGGTCCCCGTCCAAATTAGCCGTTCCCACTCCAATATATCCAAATTGCTCCCACCTCTAACCTCCCCATTTCCCCGCGAACTGGTTGCCTCATCTTGCGCAGACGTTCGTGCTCCGAAGGCCCCAGAACACTGGTTGCCGTCCTCGCGGCCGGTCGGAGTGCCGCCGTAGCCGTTCCCCTCTCGACGAGCTGTGAGCCCCTCCTGCCTCGGTCTTGCGTTCTGGGCTCTCTGGTTCATGGTGATGCTCATGCACGCGGTGGTTTGTCGTGTTATGCCCTAGGTCCGCCGGAACGGGGAGAGTGCCGTCGGTGAACGCCGCCGTGGGACTGCTCGGTGCCAAGCTCGTCGTTCTGCGCCGCCTCTGCCGCAACCGTCCGCTGGTCTGGGACTGTGGTGAGCTCCTGGTCCTCCACGGCTCCTTTCTTTTGACTTTACCGTACCCTAGCGGCCGGAACAGGGTAGCCGCGCCGCCGCATCCGCCATGGGCGAGCTGGAGCTCGTCGGAGGCGATGAGGGTAGGGGTTAGGTAGGAGAGGTAGTCCGTTAGGCTCTAGGCTCCATGTCTTGGCGCTTGGTTTTGCTTCGGGGATCGCCGGCGGCGAGGTTCCCGGCGGGCAAACGTGTGCGCGCGCGCGCGCGGCGGGAGCAGAGAGGAGGAGCTGACAGGGGGTCCCCACCTGTCAGCGTCCCCGAGAGAGGGAGAGCAGCGCGCGGCCGCGCGCCTGGGCCGCATGGGCCGGCCTGGGAGTAGCTGGGCCGTTTCGGGTTAAATCCCTTTTCCATTTTCCCGGGGGATTTAAAAAGGCTTTTCCATTTTAATTTTTGATGAATAGTACTGCTATTTGTTATTTTCATAGGAATATTTCTGTTGAGTTAAAAATCATGAAAATAATTGTGTATGCTCTCTGGAACATGTAGTATTTTATAAAAATATTAAATATAAGATTTGGACACCTTCTGTAGGAACTAAAAATCAGCATATTAATTAACAAATGCAACTTTGGGCAATTTTAATAAATTCCAGATTAATCCAAAAATCATGAAAATTTATGTGGCACTGTTTTAGGGTAGAACCTATCTGTTGGTTATGTTTGGGCTCAATTGGAAACTGTTAGGTCACTTGTTAATTAAATATTGGGTTAATTGGATAATAGGATTGATTTAAACAAATAATCCCTGTTGTTTGGTGTGATTTTGGATTGATTGGGTTCATGGATCTTTCACCATAGTGATCCTTGACAAAAGTAATGAAATCACTTGTTAGTTGTAGTAAAGCTGTGCAGCGGCTTTCTATGGCCGTTAAAATGGTCAATAAAACAAAATATGAAAACACCGTTTTGCTTTCTGTAAAACGTTTACAACTTTACCGTGAAGGAAAGTTGTACTCAAGGTCTAAATGGTTTACTTTTGAGCATTTCATTCATTATCCTCATACCATGCTAAGCATGCATCATTGCATACGTGTAGTGCCCATCACCGAGGAAGTCCAAGTCGAAGCCACTGCCGAGGAGGTCACTCCGGAGGTCGTCCAGGGATTCGACATCTGCGGAACCGAGCCTGACCCGACGTTGTACGCAATCCAAGGCAAGCCCCGGTGCATTCAGCCCCGCCTTGTGTTTTATAAAGTATTTATAACTTGAGTCTATTATTGCATTAGGTTGTTAGGAGTTGTTTGTCACCTATATTGTTGCATTACCTGCCTTGATATATAATACCCCGGAAACCTGTTTAAAAATAAAAATGTTCAAAAATGCTTAGCCCTGCTTAATCAATCTAGATTTGCATAAGAAGGCTATTTTTGTCCTATGTGAATGTGATAACTATGAATCATGAGAAAGAAGAAAGGGACATGAGTCCGTTCGGGGACTGTGTACTTGGGTAGCAGCCCCAATGCATCGTAACCGACGGAAATGGGTTTTCCGTTCGTTGGTTGTGAATTTGGGTTAGAGTCCCAATGCTTGACCATCGTCGGAAAAAGGATTTGAAAACCGTGGGGACACTTGTATTCGGGTTAGAGTCCCAATGCAATCTCGCCGGCGGAAAAGAATTAGGGACCGTTCATTGTAGGCCTGCTGTGATCGAGACTTTGCAACTAGCCACATACTACGGAAAGCTCTGACTCCGGTGGCTCTACTACTTGAACCGATAACCACGCACTGGGAGTGGAGAGATGGCGAGGGCAGCGTGTAACCCTCGTGGCCGGCGTGCCTGGAGAGGAGAGGAGTACTGTGTTCTCACGTGGCGCAGGACCGGTTCAGGGGTAGAAAAGCCGTGGTAGGCGGAGTTGGTATATGCAAGCTTAAGTGCAACATATGCAGTGTGGATAGGGATCCCCAGCTAGGTACTAATCGATTCGAATCGTCATTGCTCCTCGGATATGGAGACTTGATCCTTTGACCTACAACTGAAAAGTGGTTCGGAACTAGATGTTTTGAGAATGATTACAAAATTTGAAAGTATGATGATATATGAGAATGAATTTGGAATTATGGATTATGATTAAATAAAATTGAGTAAAATATTGAAATAGGATAGTAATGTTTTTCTGCAAAACCTTTGACTCTTGCTCCAGCCTTACCTTGACTCCCTCAGCCTGCATTCCTGAGTCTCATTCCTTTTTCTTAGTTGGTTAAGTCTTACGGAGTACCCCAGTACTCAGGGTTTGTTAACCCCATGTTGCAGGGATACAGCAGTCGGAGGTTTGCCTCACCCCCTGCTGTGTGACAGTGGTACAGGAGGGAAGTGAGGAGGAGTAAGGTTGAACCCATGGGCAGGGTTTTTATCATTAAATACTTAATTATGTTGTATCGTCATTCCACTGCTACTTATTTTATTTACGGTCTGTAATAATTGCACCTTAATCTTATCTGGACAAATGGTTTGTAATCTAAGTACCTTATAATCTTTCCGCGCTTTTACTCTGATGTAATTTATTATGAAATGTTGTAATTCTGTAATAGCTTCGCAATGGGATCCTGTCGGAGGAAATCGGGTGCTAATGTAGCCCGACATGACCTTCTAGATCATTTGGGACACGGGTCCGGCTGTCAGAGGTCATTAGTGACAATGACAGGTGCTTGTGGGCCATGTGATTTAGGCGGTTCCGTTACATCACAGAGATCAAAAAATGAGAATAAATCCCCTCCCCCTGACTTGCCGAAATCACTTGCAATAACAACTCCAAATCAGGGAAGAAATGACAATAATGTGGCTCCTCTGCTCCAATCAACCAATTAAATCCATTCAAAAGAAATGAGAAACAGAGCAGAGATAAGCACAGCTTAGCTAGATAACAATAGTGTGTGCTCCTCTGCTCAAATCAACCAACGAAATTCATTATAAAGAAATGACAAACCGTGCAGAGCAACTAGACAGGCTTAGAAAAATAAAGTCGTGGTTTAAACAATTTATTTTGAGGATTGGAGAATCTGGAAGAAAGTAGAATTGGTGGGGATTGGTGAATCTTCCTATTTAAGCAAGAACGAAAATGTGATCACTAGTGATACTTTGAGGTTTAATTTGAAAAAAGAACTAATGAAGCTCAATTTGTGTGGGAAATAAGAAATATCAAGGTAGCCTAGACAACAAATGTGCCAACAAGAACTAGTATAATTTACTCTTTTGTGAATGTGTGAGGTGCCAACTAAAGATATACAGCCAGGTATCAGCTTATTACCCATCTTAATAGAGATGTACTGAAGCTTTACACAATTTTGAAACCGCATATTGTCAATTCCTAAATCAAAAAGCAACTGGTGACTAAAGAACATGTTTCTCATGTAAGAGGACATGACTACCATTCGTATCATATGCACGAAACATTGTTTGAATTTTGCAACCACACCATTAGAGCATATTCCTCCCATTGCCAGCTAAATCATGGTTTGGTGCTTGCTTGATTCAGATGCAAAATGATTTGAATGATAAAAAACATGTCATATATGGTGAATGTCAAGTCAGTTCTAGTACATAAATCATAGTGCTTTTTCCATGTACACCTCCTTTGTTTGATCATGAAGTATATATGAGCCTCAAACTTCAGGGCTGATTATTTGCTGAAGTTCCTGATAATGGTGTATAGTTAACAAAGATCATAGCTCACAAATTTTCAGCACCTATGATATTGATGGTTTTAATATTTGGATATGGTAACAGATATGTGAAGTCGATGTATCAAACATAAGTTAATCTATGTGAGCATTATCTCATGAATCCTGCAATAAAAGTGCAGAGGAAGGTGCTGCAACAAACTGCAGGAGCACCTAAAACTGAGTTTCACTCCATGAAAGAAGAAAATAAAATTGAATGCAGCTTCGTATACATGAAACAGTAAAAAATCTGCGGCTACTTGAGATAGCATGCCAGCAACAAAAGCATCTCCAGCACTTCTATCAACATACTGTTAGTCCACCAACACTCCTAAATTCATGCTACAATCTCAATTCGAGGATGCATATGCAAGCAAAAAATAACTACCATCACGCATGTGAAACAAATTAAGGTACGATTTACCACATACAATTAAGATCGCAAACTAACATATTGTGCCTCTCAATGCTCGGTTTGCTGTGAAACCCAGATAGTGTTGCCCAGTTGCAAAAGAAAAAAAAAAGAGAATTTATTGATATTATATTTCAGCACTAGTCATCAGATAGATATAAGCAAAGCAATAAAGTAATCCATCACTCCATTAATGATTAATTAATATGTTGTTCAGACCTTAGTTCTGCAGGTTCTTAAAAATGCAATAAAGAAAGTGGAGCCCATAGATATAGGAGAGCGAGTGTTGTTGTCACCTTGCAAGTCGATGGTGTGACCAACAAACAAGTGGCCTCACATCGTATGTAGTTGACCTCGGTGGTCTCGTGTCAGTGAGCAGGCCGCTGGGATCCTGTCGCAGGTTATGACCACCTCTGAAGACGAGGGTTAAGAAAAATGTTGTGATAAACATGGTGATAATTTAATTCAACTGACCTCTTGGCTAGGTATGAAGTATCAGCACAATGACACATCGCTTCCAGATTTTGCTGGCAAATATTGAAGGCAACAGGTAACCGAGGGAAAATTATACATGCCCAAAATATTACTATATGTGCATATGCATATCTGATTTATTTTTATCTTTAGAAAAAATTTCATATGAGAGAAAAGTTTGTAAAATAAAAAACTAAATAGGTATGTTGCAGTTTCTGATTTTTGTATGTACTTGGAAACATGACTTCAATGAATCTGAAGTTTTTTGGGACCTCAATGAATCTGAAGCTTTTTGGGACGTAAGATATGGTAGTGGTGAGAGATTAACTAAGAGCGCACAAGGGTTCACATTTCATGGTGCCATCAGACAGTGGACAAATGAGATCCATGCTCTAGGATGAAACTTAATTAGTGGAGGAAACCCTCAACTGTGGCACATCAGGAAGATCACAGTCTGCATTGTCAATAAGTAAAAGGATCAATGCTCAAAATGGTGCCAGAAAAATTGCACCAGCGAATCAATACATCACGTTACCAAGCAAATCGGGAATCAAAGACAAGCATGCAGATTATGCAAAGATGGAGCTCGGCCGCAGAGCGGTTGCATGCATGGAGAAATGAGTTGAGTGCATCCGAGTCAGTCCTGAGTCATGACGCATAGACAAATCAGATTTTATAGAGAGAGAAAAGAACAAAAAGTTACAGGGGAATTTCATCAAACATATGACCTGCGGCTGCGGAAGGCAAGATCAGCCAACTATTGCCGTCGGGATGGCATCACGGCTCCAACCTCCAGGCCTCGGCTTCAATAGCTGTCACCGTCGTCCTCTAGAACCTAGATCTGGCAGCGTGCTGGAGGCGACAGGGGGTCGGCGGTGCAGGGGTGGGCCTACCTTGGCGACGAGGCTAAGTGAGGATGGAAGTTCCAAATGAAGCAACCTCACCGTCGGTGCCCGCCCTCACCTGGAATTATCGTCCTCGGCCAGTGGCCGTGGCAACCTGATGGGAGGATGCCGGGTGCGGCGGCGGGGACGCCGAACCAGGGAGGAGCACCCGGTGCGGAACAGGCAGCAATCGCGGCCAATAGCGACGGGCGACAGTGCTGGGTGGGCCTGGGCGACGCGGAGGAAAGAAGGATGTGCACAAAAAAAGTGCTGTGGCAGGGCCGGCGACGAGCTGGGCTTGTGCAGCGGGGGCGGCGGCGAGCTAGGTTCGTGCGACGACAGTAGGAAGAAGAAACCGGCATCTCCCACTCCCCCCACTATCTGTCGAGATCAAAACTGCCACACGAAAAAAATGGGGTGGCACGTGGCAGGGTGGGGAGCGGACGAGCGGCCCTGCCATCGGGTGCCACGCGCTCTGCGAGAAAAAACGAAGCTGGGCTGGCCTTACGGGATGTTTTGCGTACCGAATATTATTTGATACCCGGGTTCCACACACACACATATATATATATATATATATATATATATATATATATATATATATATATATATATATACCAGGTTCCTTAAAACCAACTCCTGTTTGCTCGCACGAGAGCATTTCATGGGAGCGCCGGTGCCTTCGCACATTGACACGCCCGAACTCGACCAGCAAATGCGGGGGAATGTCTCCATGTATACTTACACATCGTGGGAAAGTGCAAGTCGCTTAGGCCCTCTTTGGCTCCACGGGGAACAAAGGAAAAACCCAGAAATCCAACAATGAAGAAAATTATTCTGTTGGAAGGCAAGTTGATTCCTGTAACGTTCCTATCCACTCCCCATTGCATTCCTTCACCCCAGAAAAAAGAAAAAAAAAAGAAGAGGCGCCTCACGAAGGAGGCATGACCCACCGCGTGGCGACCAGCAAGGACGACAGCGACGTCAGCGCGGCCGTCGCGATCTCAGGTCCCAACAAGAAGCCGACCGGCCGCGGCAGCAGCAGCAGCGCGGGCTCCGCTCGCTCGCCGCCGTGGTGATGCTCTCGGCGGCGCTGACGGCACTGTCCTTCTTCTTCACCTCCAACCCTAGATCCGGTTTCGGTTTCAGCGCCGCCGCCACCAGCCCATGCCATCGCGGAGGACACAGTCGGAGCCACCGCGTGCTGCTCATCCGTACCCACCTCGCTCATCTCGACGGCCGTCGAGGTCGTCTACCACCACCGCATCGAGGTCCTCCTCCACCACCCGCGCGGACGGCTCGGCCCCAGCGCGGAGGCAGAGGCGTCGATGGCAGACGCAGTCACCGGTCCATCCCCATCCTCTAGCGCCCCGTCGCTTCCTACGTTTTCCATGAGCTCAGCGTGGATTTTTTCTTTCCTACGCTACAGTAAGGGAACGGCAAATCCTATGGAATGCTTCCTGCGTTTTTCCTTTGCGATCCAAAGAAGGCCTGACGTCAGCAAAATCATAGGAATCCATTCCTATGGTTTTCCTTCGGTGTAGCACCCCTGGTGTTACTGTAACTAAAATCTGCTATGTCATCATAATTGCATGGAAATCATCCCGCATAAACTCATTTTACTGTGCATTCACTACAATAAATTTTAGTACTATATGCGATTGTGCATAGGTGCCTTAGAGTGATTTTTATATATAAATACTTGTTTGTATGTATCTATCTGAATTCAATCAGAAATTAAAAAGAAATTTATTTATAAACACTAAAATCGGACCCAAACCCTAATTTAAAAACTAAAAGAATTAGATGTGGGCCTTAAATAAAAGTTGTACCTCTTTAAAAGTTGAGCAACTTCTATTTTAGGTAATTTTGAAGATTATTAAATAAAATTTCAAATAAAACTCTACCCTATGTTTAAAAATGCACATTTGAAATACAAATTCAAAAACTAATAAGAATTTGATCAAACACCTTTAATAAAAGTTGTAAAGCTTTTAAAATTGAACAACTTTTGTATTTGAGTATTTTAAAGTTATTGAGTTAAATTTTAACTAAAACTCAAATTGGTGTTTAAGGATTCAAATTTAAAATGTCATTTCAAAAATTACCAAGAATCTGATAAAAATCTTTTAATAAAAGTTGTAGGTCTTGTCAAGTAGAACAACTTTTATTTTTGGATATTTTCAACTTATTAAGAGAAATCTTAAGAATTTAACTGGATTAGAATTGAATTTTAAAATCCCTATTTACCCCTTTTTAAATTATTCAAAATCCATTCAAAATTTGAACATGCCCTTAAACCAAAGTTGTTCAGCTCAAAATTTACCACAACTTCTATTAAGGTAATTTTTCAAGTTACCATATAAAATAAAAGGTAATTTTATAAAAACAATAAAAAGGGGAGAAACATGGCTACAGTACTTGTCCTTTCTCTGTTCACAGACATGGTGGCCAGGGGTGCACGTCGCCGGCCATGCCGTGCATGTCACCGCCATGCCCGCCCCTGTGGCTTGTCCAGCAGCTCGGTTGACTTCGTGGCAACCCCTAGGCACGTCGCGCATCCCTCCTCTGCCTATATAAGCCCAAGCCGGCCATTTCTTTTCGTTCTTCCCGTTCGTGTTCATCACCGTCAATTTCTGTTCCACGCCAAAATTCGCAGCCACCAATCATCCATCATCAAATTAACTTGGTTAGTAGTTTCATCATTTTATTGTGCGTCGATTAAGCCCCTTCTAGCTGCTTGAAACCGCCGGAGGTGTCCAGGCGGCCACTTTCTCTCTCGTGGCCGGCAGCTAGCGCCGCCGTGAGCACCATTGCCGTGGCCAGTCGTCTTTGGTCTTTCTCTTACCTGATTTTCTCGTGTTTTAGCTTTCACGTAGCACGGTGATGCTTATGAGTCTCTCAGTTTCTCTGTTAGAGCACAAGCGACACCGGAACGAAGCTTCGTCGTCGGAGCGCGCCGCCGAGGTCTCGGTTGTCGTCGAGCTCGTCTCTCCGGTCACCTTTTCGCCCAACCAACTCGAGCTTCAGCCCCGTGGTGAGCTTCTGGTCCTCTATGTTCCCTTAGTCTGGCCTACGCCGTTCTGTAGTCGCCGAGCCACAAGCTCGCCGGAGCTTTGTGCTCACAACACAGCCGAGGCACGTGGCCAGCCCTTCACGGACCACCTCCGGTGAAGACTTGACCACTAACAGGTGCGCACGAGCCCTAGGATGCTTCCCAGCATCTTCCCCACCGCCGACGAGCATCACCAGGCCGGAACCGAGCGTCGCCATGCGTCCTCTGTTCTGATTCGCGACCAGGGGCTTCGTGCCTAAAGAAACACAAATACAGGGGGCTAACTGCACATGCATAGACTTATATGAATAGTGCCTGTAAGGACTTGTTTGCAGAAATTTGATTGAAACTTTGAAAATGTATATAAAATCATAAACAAATCATAAAATAGTAAATAAAGATGTTTTGTAACCCTTGTAAAATATTCTATGCAGTGGATCTATAATATGGCATGTTTTAGTTTAAAGTATTTGCTGTAAAAATGGATTATGCATACTAGGTTTTTAATTACCAGTTATATTTGTCTTTTTCATGACTGCAGTTTTGGTGCTCAAATAAATGTGAAATTTTTATGGCATATTAATTATATGATATTTGATGTCTGATAAAAATGTCAGGATTTTATGATATATGGTTTAGTAGTTATAAAAATAACAAACGCTCTGCCTTACTTTGCTTTTATTCTGCATAAGCCTAAAACTTTGTATTCTTTGGTCTAGTTATGTTTTGAATCATGATTTGGTGATAATAGAAGTGTTTTAGGGAATTACATAAACTAGCTCGTGTTTAAGTTTTATGATTTTAGGATTGATGTTTTGTGAGTTTTTGAATTTAAAACCTTGCTGTCTGCTTTTGCTTCTAATCTGGACAGATCTGAATAATTGATTTGTTTGGCTCAGTTAAGTGTGGAATCATGTGTTGGTGATAACATAATAGTTGTAGTACTTTTTCATGTGTTTTCTAACAAGTCTTGGATCACTATTTATGAAGGTCTATAACTAAAGTTATAGTGGTCTAAATTAGAATGATAGATTCTGTCCTAATCTGGATAGAGATGTTTTTTTATGTATTTGACTTGGTTACCTTTAGAAACAGCTCTGAGTGTTAATAACAAAGTTGTAGACAACTTCTTTAGCTTTCCAAAAAGTCCAAGATCACCTCTTTTTGAGATCTGTAGCTCCACTTATGGTCAAAACAAATGGCGTTTGTGCTGTTACCTAAATTCTGTGAATATATTAAGTTGGTTGTTTTAACTTTACTCTTATTATACCTAAGCTTGTCACTAATTCTTGATTGGTAAAGGTTGAGTATAACTGAATGCAAGTCATCTAGTGTACTATGCTTGATATGCTTGCTATCTCTGGGCTTGACTTGATATGAATAGGTTGCTCTCTAGATGCTTATGCCTTTTGAAGTGACTTTTTTATGTTGTGTGTAGATCATACTCCCATAAGTATATACTCCCTCTATGCTAAAATATGTGTCATTTTCGGTTTTCGTGTCACAAGTTTGGCTCGATTTGAACAAAATACGTACAACATTTATATCTCCAAATAAATTTATTAAAAAACTAAATTCAAAGATCTTTTTAATGATATTAGTTATGTATTATAAATATTAATATTTTTAATATATAGTTGACGGCAGTTGTTTCTTGAGAAGGGCAAGCGGCAGACATTTTAGAACTGAGGAAGTAGATGGCAGAGAAATTAGTCTTGCTAGTTACTACTTATATAATTAGGTCATAGTAAACAAACTACAGTTAATGTGGTCTATTTTGTCCTAAGACTAACACACACCGAGGCAAGGGGCCAGAGCCCAATATGACCAAAACGTAGCTCCACCAGTAAACATGCTAGCAAGACTAGCTCCACTAGTACTAGTTTCTCAACGCATGCTCACTCTCTCAATCGAGCAACATCACAGACCCTATAGTTTCTCTTTTCTTGCACGCTCAACCAAAACATTTGCTGCTCGATACTATTTTTTTATTCTCCTCAAGCAAACAACATAGACGATAGAGCCATATCTATACTCAAATTGCTCGGCAGGAAGGAGGGCCAGGGCCCCGTATGGCCCTAACGTGGCTCCGCCCATGCTCGTAGTGGCGCCGCAGGGGCGACTGTGGCTGGTGGCCACCGTCATCGACGACCTCGACGCCGCCACCGTTGTCGTCTAGATCGGTGTCCTCTGACTAGTGGAAGAACCGGGCGATGCTGCTCTGGCGGCCGCGTAAGGGAGCGCAGGAGAAGCGGCCGACGGGGATGCAGCAGTGCCGCACAGCGGGGCCAGGCTGAGTGCGCAGGCGAGTCGGCGATCCGAAGCGGAGTACAGAGGGGCTGGGAATGGCGGGGGCATGGATCCAGGGATGGCAGGCGTGACCGAATGGATGGGTGGATGGGTTTTTTTGGGTGTGTCTCTGTTTCAAGTGATTGAGAGTTCGATTAACTCTCAGTCATCTTCTTCCTCCCGTCGCTGCTGCCCTCTTCCACGCGCCCCACCTCCGCCTGCCTCGCCGGCGGCCGCGCCCTCCTCGTCCTGGCGCCCCACCTCCGCCTGCCTCGCCGTTGGCCGCGCCCTCCTCGTTCTCGCCCCCGCCGCGGCGCCCTAGGCCCTAGGTCGCCGGAGCTCCGGTGAACCCTAGGGCGCTCGCGGCGGCCGCCCTCCTCCCCTACCCTTTCTTCTGCAGCGGCCTAGCTTCCCTTGTCCACTCCTTCTTCTCCGGCCACGGCCGCCATGGAGCTCCCCCGCCCCTCCCTGGCCTGGCCGCCTCCACCGCCGCCAGGGCCCCGAACCGCCGGCCACCGTCCCCACCGCCTGGCCGGCCTGCCTCCTTGGACCCCCTTCCTTCTAAGCCCGCCGGAGTTGGGCTGGGGAGCCGCCGCCGCCGCCACTGCTTCTTCCTAGGCGCCGGTGAGACCCCCTCCCCCTCTCCTCTTCTTCCTAGCGCTGGATCGGACGATGGGGAGGCCCGCCCCGTGCGAATCGGACGGCAAGCGCCGTCGCCTGACGGATTTGCAGCGCATCAGGCGACTGCGAAGGAGCAATTCTGTTTTTTTCAGTGGTTACATTCCATCGGCGGTGGAAGTTTCTGGACGTTGGCTTATGCAGACGCGTGGAAGGAATCGGCTGGTCCTCCAGGAAATCGAACGGACAGGCTCACTGCACTGTAGGTGAATAGTGTTTTGAGTCATGGAATCAGCTGGGGACTGTTCATCTACAGATACCTTCACCAGGATTAAAGTATCTTTATAGATTTAATATGTCATAACACAAAGACAAATAACAAATAACAAAAGTAACAATTTACTTGTACCGGTTGGTGGTATAAGAGTGTGAGTAAAACCATCTAAAATTTCAGGCACCTAAAATACAGGAAAAGCGAATACATGAATATAAATCAAAACCTTGCTCGCAAAAAAGGAAAAATATATAATATTCTCCTTAAAAAGCATATGAGGTGGGTTTTGCTGCAAAGAGAGAATAAAGAAGAATAATTAACAATATATGGGATAAGTATTGAAATTTCCAAAAGTCCACCCCTCCCCCCCTCCCCTCTCAAATAGGTCCAATATAATATATGTGGGATAGAAAACATCGATGAAGTAGCATTTTGCAACTCAAATGCACTTTGTGCTGACACATTTTCGTAAATACGTTTCTCTGCCATCCTTCGAACTCCTTTTGTTACGTGTGTGGGCATGAAGATGAACACACGATTCCGCAATGGCTTCATTATCTCCAATTTTTAGAATTCCTTTCGTTACTTGTGGGAATGAAGGTGAACACGACTCTGCAATGACTTTATTATAAACTTTTGTCGTCGTATTCATGCCCTCATCACAATGTACTTGGGAAAGATTAAATGTAATAATTTGTTGGTAGCTCAAAATGCTAGCCAAGGATTCACGACTTTTGAAGAAAAATGCATACACACACTGATAAACTACTCACCAGAAGACATGTGAATTGTGATGAGCTAGGCCGCCGTAGCGTAGCGTAAAGAACAAACTAGAAATCCGCCCGCGGCCGGCAGGTTCCTCCAGAAGTTTTAATCTCACTCCTGACCGGGCTCACTCAATTCGTTAAACCAGGAACGAATGAACCTGGGACGACGTGCACGGGTGCACCTCTTGCAAAAATATCACCACATGACAACAAAATGCATGCCTCTCAAGTCTCCGGTATACAGTACTAGTAATTAACGACACTTGTTCCAAGCATCTGCATACAGTAGTATCTCCTGCTTGGACGACACTTGTTCCAACTTGCATCTGCTGATCTGCATGTCGTCACTTGATCCTCGTAACGCAACAACGTACACGTCTCCAGCCGGTTTACCCAGTCACCCTGCCTGGTTCTGGAATCTTCTGCCACTTTTCCGCGACGGGGGCCGGCCGGCCACCTCGCCCTCGCCCTTGGCGCCTTTACCTGCACGGCTTCGTGGCCGTCCACGTCGATGGCGACGCCAGCCACCCACTTCGCCCGTGATCCTGCTTCACTCCACGTCGACTGCATGCGCCTCGATCAATCACCCACAACCTACGGCCGTGAATCTCCCGCCGACGTGGCCGCCGCCGCGGCCGCCCATGCATGCATGCACCTCGTCGTCACTGGCGGGCAGGCGAACCACCTCCCTCCCTCCCCTAGTGCGCGCATCCCCAGTCTATAAAAAGCCATCGACAGCGAGGAGAGTGAAGCAAGGCAACAAGAGCCATCGACGCTGCTCACTGCTAGTGCTACAGCAAGCCTCGATCTCGCCTGCCGCGCTACGAGCCAGCGACGACTCGATCTCCACACTTCCAATGGCATCCACAGTGATGGCCTCCACGAGCTCCCTGGCCTTCGCCACGGCCACCGCCGCGCGTCGTGCCGGCGCCTTCCCTGCGCTCGCGCCGCGTCGCCGCGGCGCCTTGGTCGTGAGGGCGCAGAGCGAGGACGACGCTAAGCCAACAGAAGAGGAGACGACGAAGACCACCGCCTCGTCGCCTTCTCCGGCGACGCCTAAGGCCAAGGCGAAGTCGTCGTCGAGCCCCGGGCTGTGGGACGCGCTGGCGTTCAGCGGGCCGGCGCCGGAGCGCATCAACGGCCGGCTCGCCATGGTGGGCTTCGTGTCCGCGCTCGCCGTCGAGGCGTCCCGCGGCGGGGGCCTCCTCTCGCAGGCCGGCAGCGGTTCCGGGCTCGCCTGGTTCGCCGCTACCGCCGCCGTGCTCTCCGTGGCGTCGCTCGTGCCGCTGCTGCAGGGGGAGAGCGCGGAGAACCGGAGCGGCGACATCATGAGCGCCGACGCCGAGCTCTGGAACGGCCGATTCGCCATGCTCGGCCTCGTCGCCCTCGCGTTCACTGAGTACCTCACCGGTGCCCCGTTCATCAACGCCTAGATGCATAATACGTACTGCTAGGCGGCTGGATCCAAGCCAGTGCATGTATGCAGTAACTTCCGTTCGTAGGAATCTAGTTCAATGTTTTTTCTTTTTGAGGAAAAGCTAGTTCACTATTTCAATGTATGTTTTGGACTATCAGTGTAACAATAGTTGGTGTCCTAATAGGATGTCAAATTATTGGCGGAGGGCTTGAAGGCGTCCGCGGTACGCGAGGCCGCGCTCGGCGACGACGCGGACGTGGCTCGCCACGGAGCAGATGCCGTCGAGCGCGGCGGGGTCGGGGAAGTCCGTCCGCGGCCTCGCGGATGTCGTCGGCGAGCCGGCAGAGCGCGGAGTAGTGGGGGCGGTGGCGGAGGGCGCCTTCACCTTCATCGCGGAGCAGCGCGTCGATGCGGGCGACGACGCGGCCGAGCAGGCCGCTGACGTCGGCGGCGGCGCGGAGGTTGTCGGCCGGCGTCACGTCCCACCCGCGGAGGCGCGTCAGCGAGGGCTCCTGCAGCCTGGCGAGGAGGTGGTGCATGCCCGGCGCGTGGTACAGGCGGGCCACTGGGGGCACGTCGGCACGAGGATCGTCCGCGGGTCCTCCACCCACAGGCCGATGAGCGGAGCGGCGTCGACGAGGGCCTGCACGTCCTCCATCGACTCCACGACAACGTCTGACGACATTGCTGCCGCGCTGCGGTGCGGAGGCGGTGGAGGAGAGCAGAGGGAGGAATGGAAGGAAGACGAGGAGGAGGGAGAGCGGAGAGGAATGACGTGGGTGGGATGACGTTGTGCACCTCCTCCTCCCTTTATGTCGGCGCCGGTGGGTCCACTAGAATCCTAGGGCGCAGCAATTGGACGGGGAGAGTTCGAAATGTTGTCGGTCCACTAGAGTCAAGATGACTCATTGTGTAGGAATTATGTTCCGGTTGACACAGTTTATCTTCACAAGTGAAACTATTTTTATTTAAAAAATATCTTCATAAGTAACTTTTTTTAAAGCAGAGCTATTTTGTGATGTTGTTTTACAAAACAGCTTCACCAACAATTTTACGTACGGTTAAGAGAGAAATAAGAAAGAGAGCTAGCATAAACTACTTTTCCAGCGATGACGAGATCCTGTGGCGGTGAACTTTCCTTCATTAGCAGTGCCACCCTATAGATCGGATTAGGGTTAGACAGTGGGGGACAGTGACGATGTCCTTTGGAACCTCACATTCTGAACCCTTTTTTTAAGAATAGGGAATATATTAATATCCCAACTTCTGTATCGATCGATACATATGGCTGTTTATTATTCCAAGCGACACCCAGGGAGAGAAGTTCTAATGAACCTCAAAAACAAAAAGCTGCCACATTGAGCGCACAGTGTTTATGGAAAGACAAAAATGACCCTAGATAGGAATTCTATTGCTAAATATCCAGCCGTGTGTAGCAAAGACTTCTATCGCGGCTGTCTCAAGAATCCTGGATCGCGTCTTTAGCATAAGGCGAGCATCCTCCTTCTGTAACTGTGACCAAAACCTGCTCCAATGAGTCGCTCGGAATAACACCTGCAGATATGAAGGTGATGTGGTTTTATTAAAAACAACATTGTTACGGGTCTGCTAGAACGCCCAGCAAACGGCGATTGCCCCTACTTGCACAATGGACCTTAACCGTTTGTTCACATGTTGCAACCAATCTGTAAACATATTGTGAACATCGTTTGGAGGAGTCAAGTTGAACGCAACCTGAACCATCCTCCAAATAAACTTGGCTATATGACAGTCAAAAAAAAAATGTTGTATTGACTCATTTGAGGAACAAAAAGCACACCTCAACTGACCTTGCCAATTTCTTTTGGCCAAATTGTCTTTTGTTAATATTACTCCTTTATACAAATACCACACAAAGATTTTAATTTTTAGTGGTATCTTCAACTTCTAAAGGCTTTTATTATACGGCAGAACATAGCTATTTAAAGAGGCTTTATACATAGAACTAACTGAAAATAATCCACTTTGTTGCAACCCCCACTTAAAACGGTCTCTTTCATTAGTAAGATTGACTTGCGACGCCCAAAGCACTACAGTGTGTCATGCCCGCAAGTTATTACCCGAGAGAGATCTCCTAAAGGCTACATTGAGTAGTGTTGTAGACAGTACCGATTGCACAGATGCACTTTTCTTTCTAACAATATTGTACAATGACAGAAAGATCGTTTTTAGAGGACGTGGCTGAATCCATTCATCCTCCTAAAAGCGAACTTGTGCTCCATCCCCCATTACCCATCCCCAAAAAATTGTCCTTGACCTTCATTAAGCCATTCCAAAATTGAGAATCCCCGTGCATGAGCTGAACCTGTGTCAGCGCTTTATGTTAGATAATTAGGCAATTTTCATGTCATTTTAATTCCATAAATTAACATTATGATGACGACATATAAGAGATATTTAATCATAAAAAACATGATAACAAATATATTCATAATAATATGGAACATGAGAACAATAAATATGTGAAGCATATGCATAATGAAAACATAAAAACATGATACACATATTATAACAGCAACATACTCTGAACAGAATGCAAAACAATATAATAGAACAGGTGAAACATAAGAACAGCAACATATGAAACAACATAACTGAATCACTGAAACATGCAGACATGACATATAATTTATAGCAAAACAGATAAGCAGAATATTAAACTAGCAGAGACAGATATCACGCAAGATAAGAAACGATATGGAAGAACTACTGAAACAGACACATAACAGCATATGAAACGACATAAAAGAACTATCGAAACAAGCACTAACTGCAGAACGAAAAACAGAATGAAGATGAAGGGATCATACCCTCCCATGCGCTTCGATGATCCGGATCCTTGTCCAACTTCCAGCGTCATACCTCCAGGAAGAAGATGAAGTCCACCCGTGAGGAAGAAGAAGACGATGTCGCCGGCAACTTGAGGAAGAAGACGACGAACGACAGCGGCGGTGATCTGGGCAGTTGCGAAGACGCTCCCCAAAAACCTAATTACCGATCCCCCGTGTAAGGTCTCGAACGGCAAGGGCTTCGGAGGCACCTGCCGTCTCACTTCCCGTGCGCGCGGAGTTACGAGATGGGGATCACTTTCTTTGCTGCGGAATTTGTTCTTCTGGTGTTGTCTCGTGTCTGTACCGAAGGGACAGGGTGTCCCCTATATCCCGTCGGCGCACAGCAGAGAGGAAAGGAGGAGAAAGGTCTCGGGCAGTCCAATAGTCAAGCATGCGGAGAGATCAATTTGAAGTTGTAACTTCCGTGGTTAATGAGTGCTAAAAATTTAACACGCACGCCACTGCCACGCCTGCCTCGCCTCACCTCGCCACGCCACGCCCACGCCCACGCCCACGCCCACGTCCCTGGCCTAGCCCGGCCGGCCGGCGGCGGCGGCAGCGCGCGCGTGTGGCACGTCTTGGTCCCTCCTTAACTTCTCAAATTAAGTGGAATATTTCTCACCATATAAGTTAAGTCGAAGACCTTTGAAATTCCAATCCGGTACAATTAATAATATCCACTGTTACACATCATAGATTTATTGATTTATTGAATATATAAATAGGGCTTGGCCCATAATAAATCCAACAATCCCCACCAAACTCTAGGGTTTATAACCGTGTAGTTTCATAATCACAATTCTTTGATATACCAGTGTTTCGATGGAGACAGTTAAGTTGAACATCCACCTAGAGCAAGAGTTTCACTCAGTCACAACTGAACAATGGACTATGAGGTGAGATTCACTCAAGTCCTCTGCTGATACTAGGCTGCAACAAGCATCCCCGCTGTTTGAAGCATATAAGTCACACTTCAGTGCCATTTCATGAGTATTTTGGGATTACCCAAATCCCATAGACTGTGACCAGCAGTCTGACTCATATAGGTGTACTCCTCAAAAGATGTTCTGTAGGACAACATCTCATCTTTTTAAGACTCTTGGAATACATTAAGGTAAATACCATCCTGCCTTACAGATAGGAAAGATGTGCATCAGAGATGAGTCAAGAAAGGGATCTTTCCTCTCAATTTACTCCTAACTTGTTTCACCACTCTACTTCACGGGATCTCCGATCACATAGAGCAGGTTACCACTATAGTAGATTTCACGTGGGTCTCATACCCATCTCTCTCGATGCACTTTCTATCACATTGCGTGACAGACCCTTAGTGAATTGATCTGCCTAGATTATTCGACGTGTGGACATAATCCACCGTTATAACTCCGGAGTTTCTCAGTTTTCTGACAGATTTCAAACGTCTCTTTACATGTCTCGAGGACTTCCTATTATCCTTAGAACTGTTAACCTTGGTAAACACAGTCTGGTTATCACAGTTCATGGAAATTGCCGGTATCGGTTTTTCAACTACCGGTAAATCCAAAAGGAAATCACGTAGCCACTCGGCCTCAGCCCCAGCAGTGTCTAATGCTGTGAGTTCTACTTCCATTGTAGACGTCGTTAAGATAGTCTGCTTGCAAGACTTCCAGGAAACAGCGCCACCTCCAAGCAGAAACACATATCCACTCGTGGCATAAAGCCCATCAGCATCAGAGATCCAGTTGGCATCACTGTAGCCTTCCAGCACTCTAGGGTTCCCAGTATAATAAATACCATATGTCATAGTACCTTTAAGATAGCGCAACACTCTCTCAAGAGCACGCCAATGATCATCTCCCGAGTTTGACACAAACCGGCTCAATTTGCTCACAGCATATGAGATGTCAGGCCTTGTTGCACTCGCGAGGTATATAAGTGAGCCTATGATCTGGGAGTATGTCAATTGATCCCTTACTATTCTCCGGTTTTTCCTCAATAGCACACTAGGGTCATACGGTGTGGGAGCAGGATCACAGTCACTAAAACCAAAGCGACTTAACACATTTTCCACATAATGGGATTGTAACAAAGTTACCCCACCATCACCTTCTCTAATAAGCTTGATGTTTAGAATGACATCAGCTTCTCCCAAATCTTTCATTTCGAAATTGCTCGATAGAAGTTACTTTACTTCCTCCATCACATTGAGATTTGATCCAAAGATCAAAATGTCATCAACATATAGGCAGAGCATAACAGCCTCACCCCCACCATACCTATAATACACACACGTATCTGCCTCATTCACAGCAAAACCAGCAGCTGTAAGAGTTTTATCAAATTTTCATGCCATTGCTTAGGTGCTTGTTTTAGGCCATATAATGATTTTAACAACCTGCACACCTTTTTCTCTTGACCATCCGCAATGAACCCATCTGGCTGATCCATATAGATCTTCTCATCCAACTCTCCATTTAGGAAAGCTGTCTTAACATCCATCTGATGAATGATAAGACCATAAGAGGCTGCCACGGCAATCAACGTGCGAATTGTGGTCAATCGAGCAACTGGTGAGTAGGTGTCAAAGAAATCTTCCCCCTCCTTTTGGGTATATCCTTTGGTCACAAACCTTGCCTTGTACCTCTCAGTTGTACCGTCAGGCCTAAGCTTTTTCTTGAAGATCCACTTGCACCCTATAGGTTGACAACCATAAGGACGGTCAACGACCTCCCATGTTCCATTAGACATAATAGAATCCATCTCACTCCTTACTGCTTCCTTCCATAAGTCAGCATCAGGAGAGGAATATGCCTCTCTAATGGTGGTTGGTGTGTCTTCCACAAGGTACACTATAAAGTCATCACCAAAGGATTTTGCAACCCTCGGTCTCTTGCTCTTTCGAGTGACTATAGTGTCATCCACCTCAGGGATGTGAACGTGAGAATCCTCAGCATGATCTACAGAAATAGACAGTTCGTGCTCATGGGGAATTATAGTCTCATGACTTGTTTCAGTAGGTGTATTCTTCATGGGAAAATCATTTTCAAAGAATGTAGCGTCTTTTGATTTCATGATAGTATCAACATACATATCAGGCACATCAGATTTTATAATTAAGAACTGTTGACATCTACTAACGTCGCCAAATATAATTATATAACTTTTAATGCGAGAGGCGAGATTAGAAGATGAATGGTAATTAATTAACTTGTCATTAGCAACTAGCCACTTTTCTATTACCAACATTCTTATACAAGAACTAGGTTGTCATCCCTAATTAATAATGCTAAGAATAAACTAAAGGTTTTATATATTAATCTATGTGACTAGGCAGAAATAAATATAAATAATATAAACTAAGATCAATTCTGCAAGCGGACAGATAATTATACCATTGTAGCATTTTACCTAGGGAGTTCTACCAGGTTGTCAATTTATATTTATACCACTGGGAAGGACTAGGAATAAACTACAATCTATTATATTGATAGTGATGGTATATAATGGATAAATGACATTACCGATGTCATTTACTCTACTCATAACAAGCAGAGGTCACAAGGTAAATAAAGATAAAGGTGTTAAGTATGATCAAGCATCATAAATAAAAGATAATCATCAGAGCACTTCTCTAGTCATAGTAATAGCTAGCCAATGGATAAACTAAGGAATTAATATCAAAGGTAATTCTATAACTACATCAATAAATAACTCTAATTAGTGCAATTACATCTAGCAATCATTTTTAGACTAATCCTATATCATAATCACATGTAAAGGGCATCATCTAGGAAAGGTGTGAAACAGAGTCATCACCAAACTTCGCGACCGTGCTTGCTGGCCTACATACGGGGGGTGGACTATAGAGGACTCAACGCAGCTGTCACCTACACGATCTACCACACGACCCGGCACATCAGGGTGCACTCGCAGATAAACATAATACCTAGACACCACGTCTACATATCGTTCATCATCTATCCATCGTACGCATGAATAAACGCTATACGAGCAATTACATGAATTCAATAAGATCAAACTAACTATACTAGACATATAATCAAAGTAGACAAAGACTATTATAATCAAGAACATACGAACTATTAAGAACAATGTTTTCCCTAATCATAATGAAGAATACAATAATAGAGAAAGAACTAGAATTATACCGAACTCCGTGCTCCAGATAGACGCCGGGGCTCCAGATCCGCCGAAGAACTAGAACTCCTCTACTCTCTAATCTAACTAGACTAGAACTATGAGCTAGGAGGCTCTTGATGAACTAGGAGGCTCTTGATGGCTTGAGGACTTGATGGCTTGAATGAATGATGGGTTTTTTCCTCCAGGGGGGTCTGCCCCTTTATTTATAGCCTGGTGGAATGTACGTGCGCCGTAGGATCAAACCGACTTGAAACAAGGGCTGAGATGACTCCTCAAAGGCGGTGGAAGAAGACTCCAGAAGGTGGGCCGAAACCCTAGTAGGGGGCGTTGGCCGGCCCCATCCTGGCGCCGGCCGGCCGGCCCCACCCTGGGGGGTCTCGGGTCCCGGTGCCTCGGGTGTGTTCCAGATGCTTCTAGTGTTCTTGCGATGATTGTTTCCTTGGCGGTTAAGTTACGTGGTAATCATGCTCTTTAACCCTTCTTTTGTGCTTTTCTGGAATAGCCCCTGGAAAATACAGATTATGCAAAACTCGTGGAAACTATCAGTTCAAACCCTAGACTAGTGTGTATTCATGTACCCTTTGGTGTCTAAAGTTCTAATAAAAGTTGACATTATCCACCGTCAACAACACCCCCAAGCTTACCTGTTTGCCAGTCCCTTGGCAAACAAACTAAGCCTAATTACTAATGTAATTAGATCAAGAGTTGCTACAATGTTTTCATACTTCCCAAGTACACATGCTTCAAACATAGATTCCCCTCCGGATTAGACAAAACTGCTCTAACTTTTAAACTTACCCATTTTACCTTTAACTATGGGGCTTTACAGCTCTTGCCTCAGTCTTGAGTAATTGAAAGAAAGAACAATCTAGTCTTGCACTATGTAGCAAATTCTTCACAGTACCAATATCCCTGAGTTTTGTAAGTTTTCAAAATAAAACTCAAAACTTTAATTGTATGACACCCTCAAGTCTCTCAGTTTATATGGTATTTGTGGATCTCACTTAAGGCATTAATGTTATGCCTTCCTATAACTAAGGATTTATAGTGAAGCTTGTAGGAGTGGCAATAACAAGGTTTACGCATACTTGCAATTCATATGTTGTAAAGTCAAATAATAGATCCACAGAGAATCGAGGCATACAATCAAACCAAGATGTGCATGTGTATGGAATATGGTGGATAGGTGTATATGTGATATTTAGTGGCTATTCCTAATTCTACTTTTGCTCTTTGAAAAATGATTCACTCTCCTTTGTAACTTGGAGGAACACATGGGCTATCTTTTCTCTTTTTTTTTCATTCGGGAGGCGGGCATCTAGTACCCATTGTTTTAATGCTGGGACACTTGTCCATCTTTTACTCTCTTTTTATATTTTTGCATAGCCACATGTATCCTCTGAATATAAATAACTGGAGAGATAATAATAATAAGAACTTAGAGCAATTATAACCGGGCTGTCCTACGGGTTTTATATATTTTTGGGTGTTTACTCCTAGTGTAGGAGAAAACATTTTCATGATGAACATTGATGAAAGTGGAAATGGTTACGATTATTCGCAGGGTAGTAATAATGCATATGTGCTAAAGTGTGTACGTGATCTTGGTTTTAAAAGCATGACAAGACTCTCATACGGTATTCAACAAAGGTTGACTAAACTCAATGTAAAGCAAGCAGTATGAATGTGCAAAAGGTTTCCTATCTAGATGTATCGTATATATGGCTTTGTTAGGAATTCATATTTTGTCATACAAGAGCTCATCATATAAAATTTAAAAAATTTTAAGATAAATCTCCAGAATTTAGTAATGCTAGGAATAAGATAAATAGTAGCTCAACTTTCATGAATCATATCAATCAATCACCTAGACTTATCTCAAACATATGCCTCCACAAGTTTCAGGTTCAGAGTAAATTTTTAAGTTAAAACAGTAATATCTAAAACTCAGGAGAATTTAAGTTTGATGACTAGACATTTGAAAAGTATTGTGACAGAGCAACTATTCATCATCTCTAAGATAAAATTTTAATGTTCATCATTTTTAATTTAGATCTAGCCTAGACTGACTCTAAACAAACTCTAGTATATAGATAAATATTTATTTGGTTTTCAAATTTTATCTTACTAGCTAACTCACGCGAAAAGCGATATAGTAATAATGATAAATAGGATAGGAAACTTATACTTAGCTGGATTTTAATTTGGAGGGTGTCCCCCCAAGCTTGACGTTTGACAGTGTCTTTGATGTTGCAAATTGAGTGATCCTTCTGAGCTGTGTATTGGCAGTGTAAGGACGTCAGGTTGACTAGCTCCTTGATCTCGTATTTTCCTGTGAAACTCAATTGCCAATAAAAATACCATATCTTATGGAGAGGGGTTATGTTTAATACCACTCTATTATAAGTAATTGATTTTATATTTCCAATAGAAGCTTAAGCTTCTTTACCCAATTAGGAAATTTCTTTAAGAGTGTGGACCTTCATGTGCCCACATATTTTTTGGTATTTTTGTGAAAGGTGTGGACCTTCATGTGCCCACATATTTTTGGTATTTTTTTTAGATTTGTATAAAGTAGACTTAATAAGCGCATAGATAAAGTTACCAGGTAACTAGGGGATGCTCCTCCCCCAAGCTTGATGTTTGCAATACTTGGTGCTTGAATGATCTTCAGAGTGAGTTGGTTAGCAGCAGTCTTGGTGATTGCCACTAATTGATTCTCTCCTTAGTCATAATATTATTCCTGCATAGTTATACTCCAACAAGAAAATCAAAACTCGAGGCTCGAATTATCAAGGGGTTAGTGGTCAGCCAATGAGCACTTTAATTATTTTTTGAGTTGATTTTAAATTGATAGGTTCTAGCAGGATTCCAACAGGTTTCTCTTTTTAGGATTTTCTAATTTTCTTATACAGAAATCAAATATGTATGTATGCTAATAATTTTTATGCCACCACAAGGAATATTCATTCTCATGGAGCCTAGGATTTTCATAATGCAACAAAGCAATTATAAATATTACTACCATCTATAAATTATTTTTATTTTTATGCCACCACAGTAAATATGCCTATGGAGTTACCATATGTTCATTCATATGGGGCTTTGATATTTATGATGCAGTAAATAAAGCAGTAAATATTTTTGTTGGTTTTATTATTTATATGCAAAAATGATTGTACTAATAAATATGCTAAGCAAAATTGCTAATGAATGCTAAAGTAATTAGATAACTACCATTCTAACCTTATGGCTAGGGTACGGAATTTAAAGTCTACCGATAGGACTTAGATAGAGGAGAGTACTTACTTAGTAGGTTCATTGTCTGAGGTTACCTCAGTCAATTCCCCATTTTGCGGTGGTGTAGTAGGTGCTTCTTCCTTCTCCTTCCATCTATTTTCTGTCTCTTCTGCTTCTCTCTTTTCTAGCTCCAGCTCTTCCTTGTAAGCTTTTCTTGATTCTTCGTCTCTCTTCACCCATTCTTTTACTTGTGTTTGGATCTCTTCTTTCTCTGCTTTAGCAATCAGGTCCATCCTCTCAGCTTCCGCTTCCCACTCACTCCAGCGTGGTGCTTGTACGGCTTCTTCTTGCTCCTTATAGCAGCCTTCATACTTCACAATTCTTTCAGGGAACTCCTCCCATCCACAGTGAGGCTGGGTAGCCTGACGGCGGGTTTGTCGTTTTCTTCTGTTGCGTTGCTTCCTGATCTGCTCATGGTTAAGATGTGTTTTAAATTGACAGCGTACCTTTCCAGTGGGTAGGTTGAAGTGGATCTGTTCAGACCCAATGTAGATGATAGCATTGGCGGTATAGAGGAACGGTCTTCCCAAAAGAATATGCGATTCATCGTCTCCCTGCGTGTCAAGAACTAGAAAATCTGCAGGTATATATTTATTTTGAATTCATACCATGACATCCTTGACTACGCTTTTAGGGAATCTAAGTGATTGGTCTGCCATCTGCAACTGAATATATGTTGGGTATAATGGTAAATCATCAAATAATTCATCATATACCTTTTCGGATATTACGTTGACGCCTGATCCAGTGTCGCAGATGGTGTCGGGAAAAGTGATGTCTCTGATTGTGCATTCGATGATTGATACTCCTGGGTCACCTTTCTTTGTTGAAAATGGTTTCGGGAGCATATGATTATTTTCTGTGTTTATGGCATTGATTAGCTGAGCGGTTCCTTCAGGTACATGCTGGGGCTTGTTCTTCCTCCATCTCGTATTGTTCTTCTTCTTGAGTGCTGGTTGTTGTTGTTGCTCTTCTTGTTGATGGAATTGCTTCGGGACTGTAGAATTCTTGAGGATGCGGCTCTTGAATGAAAATCTCTCCTTCTTGTCTTTGATGGAGAGGACAATCTTGGCGTGTTCTGCATAGATGATGGATTTGGTTGTGCATAAGAATGGTCGTCCCAAGATAATGGGTGCCTTCTCATCTCCTCCAGTATCCATGATCACAAAGTCAATTGGGACATATGATTGCCCCACTCTGATAACAGCTTCTTCTAGTACTTCCTCGGGGTAGCAAATGGACTGATCTGCAAGCTGCAAACGCATATCTGTGTACAACAAAAGATCACCTAAAATTCTCTCATAGATTACCTTGGGAATTATGTTGACACTTGTGCTGAAATCGCAGATAGCCTCTGGAAAGTTGTGACATTCTATAGAGATAGGAATCACAGGTCTTCCAGGGTCTCCCATCTTTTCAGATAGTGAGTGATCTATCCACTGTATATCTGCAGGCTCAATTTGGTATTGAGTTGCATTGTGAATATCAACAAGGTTAGCAGTTTCTAAATCCTCCGGCTAGCCCGGAATCTTTCCTTTCTCAAATGGAGGGACAGCAGTAGCAAGCTGAGCTAATTGTGATTCTAACATTTTATTAAAGTTGTGCTGATTCTTTATAGCAGAAGCTAAGGTATCCATTCTACTATTTATATTTTCTAAAACTTTATCATTCGAGGCTACCTTTCTAGACATTTGATCTAATAATTTAGATTGACCAGCAACTAAATCTCTTAAAGGCGGAAGATTATAATTATTGTAATTATTACCTTGGTAATTACCTTATCGAGGTTGCTGATTCCATCCTTGGTTTGACTGGTTCCATTCTTGATTTTGCTGAGGACGATAGTAGGTGTTATTGTTGATGAAGTTCACATCCTCTTGCAATGTAGGGCAGGGTGTCCCCTATATCCCGCCGGCGCACAGTAAAGAGGGGAGGAGGAGAAAGGTCTTGGGCAGTCCAACAGTCAAGCATGCGGAGAGATCAACTTGAAGTTATAACTCCTGTGGTTAGTGAGTGTTAAAAATTTAACTCGCACGCCACGCCACGCCACGTCACGCCTGCCTGCCTCGCCCACGCCCACGCCCACGCCCACGCCCACGCCCCGGCCCGGCCCGGCCGGCGGCGGTGGCGGCGCGCGCGCGTGGCACGCCTTGGTCCCTCCTTAACTTCTCAAATTAAGTGGAATATTTCTCACCATATAAGTTAAGTCAAAGACCTTTGAAATTCTAATCCGGTACAATTAATAATACCCACTGTTACACACCATAGATTTATTGATTTATTGAATATATAAATAGGCTTGGCCCATAATAAATCCAACACTTTATTCCTCAAGTGTTTTTTTCCTGAGTATCTGTTGCCAAATTCCATCCTCATTTAGAGGCTTAAAAATCCACTTACTAAGGAGGCATCTGTTTCGAACCTCCAAATTCAAAACCCCTAGGCCACCTTGATCTTTCGGTGTGCAAATCACTTCCCAATTAGTGAGCCTATATTTTTTCTTGTGCTCATCACCTTGCCAAAAAAAGCGGGATCTAAAATAGTCTAATCTCTTCAATACTCCTTTTGGTATTTGGAAAAAAAAGACATCATAAACATAGGAATACTACTCAAGACTGAATTAATTAGAACAAGTCGCCCCCCTACCGACAACATCTTACCCTTCCAACCACTCAATCTTTTCTGAACCCTTTCTTCCATGACCCCGGTCTTTATTTGACAACTTTCTATGATGCATGGGAATTCCTAAGTATCTAAAAGGATAGGAACCCGTGTCACACCCAAAAATCCGAGTATATTCTGCCTGATTGACCTTGGCTGCTCCATAACAGAATAACTCACTTTTATGGAAATTTATCTTAAGGCCAGATAACTGCTCAAAGGTACACAACAAAAGTTTCATGTTCTTAGCCAATTCAATATTATTATCCATGAAGAGGACAGTATCATCTGCGTATTGGAGGATAGAAAGCCCACACTCCACCAGGTGTGGAACCACACCTCTAACTTGTCCCCTTTCTTTTGCACGTGCAATAATTATTGCCAACATATCCACCACTATATTAAACAAAATAGGGGATGATGGGTCTCCCTGCCGTGCCCTCTTTCTTGTTTGAAAATAATGGCCTAGTTTATCATTTACCTTCACCACTACACTCCCCCTAGTCATGATCTGAGAGATCCAATGACACCATTTTGGTGAGAACCCTTTCAAGCGTAAAACTTGTTGAATAAAAGGCCACTTAAGTTTGTCATAGACTTTTTCGAAATCTAATTTTAAAATCACACCATCCTGCTTTCTTTTATGCATCTCATGTATTGTTTCATGTAACACCGACACCCCCTCCATGATATACCTCCCTGGGACAAAGGCAGTTTGTGAAGGGCCTATCAACTTATCTGCTACTGCCAGGATTCTATTATTCAACACTTTCGTAAAAATCTTGAAGGACACGTTTAAAAGGCAAATCGGTCTATATTGTTGTATACGGACTGCTTCTGAAACTTTTGGCAATAAAGTAATTACCCCAAAATTTAGGCTATGTATGGGTAGTCTCAGCTCATGGAATTCATTAAATAGGCTCAGTAAGTCCGTCTTGATGACTTCCCAAAAGAATCTATAGAATTCTGCGGGAAACCCATCTGGACCAGGTGTCTTATTATGCTCCATATCAAAGACCGCCAATTTGATTTCTTCCTCACTGAAAGGCACCACCAAAGCCTCATTCTCCTCTGATGAAGCCTGAGGTATATCCTGCCTCATGCCTTCATCCATTGAGAATGAGTTCGGTTGGTGAGCTCCAAACAACCGTTTGTAATAATCCGTAATAAAACTCTCTACATTCGTGTCCCCCACCACTATTCCTTCCTCTTGTTCTAGCTGAATAATTTTTGTTTTCCTATGTCTCCCGTTTGCTAACATATGAAAGTACTTAGTATTATCATCTCCTTGCAGAAGGTTAGTTGACTTTGATCGTTGAAGCCAGTAAATCTCCTCCTCTCTCAGCAACTTAGCCAACTGCCCTCTAAGATGATGCCGAGTCTCAATCTCTTGCGGGGACAATAAAGATACTTCTGCCCTTTTATAAAAATAGTCTATTTTAGCTAACAATTGGACTTTTTGTTTCTTCTATTGCGACACCGAGTTTCGGGCCCAACCTCTGAGAAATCGGCGTACTCTCCTTATTTTGTTCTTCCACCTACTCATTGGTGATGTGCCCCTGGTTTCTGATTCCCATACCCCTTTAATTAGATCAAAGAAACCTTCTCTAGTAAGCCATCCTATCTCAAACTTGAAATCCCGAGCATTACCTCTATGTGATGGCTGCCCCCCATCTAATAAAAGCGGTGTATGATCAGAAATCTCACGGGTAAGAGCATGGACAGAAGCAAGGGGGAATTGTTGTTCCCACTCTGTTGTTGCTAGAATACGATCTAATTTCTCATAAGTTGGCATTTCAGCATAGTTAGCCCAAGTAAACTTCCTTCCTGTCATTTCTATTTCCTTTAAATTCGAAGTTTTGATGATGGCTTTAAAAAGCAGAGGCCATCTACTATCAAAGCTCGAATTGTTTTTTCCAAAGGGTTTCTGATTAAATTAAAATCCCCTCCGACTGAAAAAGGAAGATCCCCACAGCTAGTACATGCCCGTACTAGCTCCGAAAGGAAGTTTTCTTTGAACTTCTCCTGTGCTGCTCCATAGACAGACATAAGAGCCCAATGAAAGCCATCCGTTTTATTTCTTAGGACAAATTTTATGTGATACTCTCCATCCTCTGCACTCTCTAACTCAAATAGACTTTGATTTATTCCCATTAGCATCCCACCGGACATCCCGCGGGGACATCGCCAATGCCAGATAAAATCAGCCCCCGCACAAAAATTTTGTAGACAATGCAAAGAAAAACTCTTCTTATTTGTTTCTGACAAAGCTATGAAATCAAGCCTATTCTCTTGCGCAAGATCATGTAAAAAATTATGCTTCGCAAGATCTCGTAAACCTCTACAATTCCAAAAAAATACCCCTCATTTAACTTTACTTCGTAAGTAAGGATTTAACCTTTATCTGTGTTTTTTGTTTTTTACCCCTTGCTGTCTTAATGGGTTTAGCAACTCCATCAAGCCCAGGTAAAAAATCATCCAGAACATCCTCTGTCAATTCACCACAGAGTCTATTAACAGTAGAAGTATCTGGAAAAAAACTCCTCCTCATCTGAATCACTTTCACCAGCAAATGTTTGAACAAAAGAAGGCTTTGACCTTTGTTTTTCTGAATGCAACATAAGCGCTACAGACTCATCAATTTCTTTACCAGATCCTAACTTAATTCCTAAGCTTTTTAAATTGCATTGAATAAAACCAGGATCAAAGGAAGTAATTGAATTAACTGTAGACGGGGAGTTACCTGGCTGCTGTTCAAGATTCTTGTACGCCATCCGTTTCTCCGCCTTCTCCAAGGTGGAAACATCGGATCCTGCAGCGGCTCTCTTGCTCCTTCGCATAGGTGTAATCTCCCCATGTGCCAGCATTGTCATCTCGATCACACTGCCAAGTTCCTGTTTGTCCACGCCATGTGCCGGGATCCCCGCTCGATTTACCGCGGCAGCCAGAAACCCCAGGCTTTCTTCCTCAGCTGCAGAAGTTCCTTGTGCCACCTGTACTGACACCTGATAGCCATCAAGTTCTACTTCCTGACCAGCAAAGGGAAGATCACGTTCAAGGTGATGCGCCCCTCCTAACCTCGCCTGCTGCTGCAGTAGGACTAGATGGCGCCCACCCTGGCTATCCTGCGCAGGCAGCTTAGGAGGCGCCAATGATGGCCCAAGCTGAGAGGTTGACACCACAACACTGCCACTTGCCGCTGGTGCAGCAACCCTGACCTCGAGCGCACCCTTCTTAGCTGCCATGTTTAGTGCAAGTTCATCACCTAGCAGATCATCATTCATCAGATCGATGTCCATGTTTCCACCTTATTCCCCAACCTCTGCTATCTCTGCAACACCCACACCGCTGGGCTCACTAGAAGTTGAGCCTTGAATTTCGCCATGAGCTTGAACTACAACTGTGCTCGGTGACTTGAAAGCTTGCAACCCGACATTAGCTGGATAAGGCTCCACCTCAAATTTCAGCTGAAAATACCTGTCTCCAATAATAACATCAAGAGCTGTTGGAATTGCTTCCGGCTCCAACACCGCGACAGCAAAGCGTCCAAATGAGTTAGCCCGCGATGTTACCATGTCCACCTCCTTAGTCACCCCAAACAGTGTACCCAGAGCCCACAACACCAAATACTCCTTGAGAACTGAAGGAAGGTTGAGAACCCGCAGCCACACCACGGGCAGCGCATGCCCAAAATACTCTTCTTCTTCCTTATGTTCTTGAAAATGGAGAGTCACCCCTTCCTTCATCTCAGCGTTGAATTTCGTCATCTTGACAATGTCCCCTTTGGACGGAAACAATACCCTGAACTGGGTTGCAGAATGCCTCTTTACCTCCCAAGCAAAGGACTCTGACACCAAGACACGTAAGAACGCTGTTACCTGCTCCTCAGAAACATTCTCCTTACCCTTGGTCGTAATCAAGGCCACCCTCGAGTCTCTCTTTGGGGGCTGAATCAGAGCATGAGGGATATAAAAAGCAGCCAATCCATCTGCAGCATGCCCTACTAAATGTGTAACTGGCTTAGCTTGCTTAGTAATAGGGCAGCGAACCACCGCATGATCTGAACTCCTGCAGATGTCACAAAAAATGATCGCCTGAGTCCCAGCATCACCAACTTGTTGGGCAGGATTGTCAGCACCTTGAGCCGCTAACGAGCTTCCCTGCGCTGCAGTCTCCAAAGCTTGTGGCGAAGTTTCCTGTGACCCTCCCAACAAAATTGGTGATTCCAACTTCTTTATCCCCTGTGCACTTTGTTCCAAAGTTTTCTTCTTGTCAACCTGCGTTCTCTGTTGTGCCTCCGCTGGCGACCCAACCTGGTTCGTCCCTGGTGTTGTTGGATTTTGCCGCTGGAGTGGAGCACGCTGATGGAAAGGGGCTCGCTGCTGGGGCGGAACACGGGGTACCATCCTCTGCTGCTTAGGCTGACCGGGACGAAACCCTCTATTCCATCCACCACGGTCTCTTGCGCCCTCCCCAAAGTTGCCTCTTCTCCTTCGCTCATATCCCATCCTGGGTTAAAATTGCCAGACTGGTTGGTGTCTTCCTAAGCACGGTGATGGAAGTCACCGCCGTCGCCAAAACCCCGAGGGGGCGCCGAAGCGTTCGCGCCCGTTGTCCACGACACCAGGCCCAGAACGACCGCCGCCACGACCTCCTCCACGTCCTGCAGCTCCACCGTGACCTCCTCCTCCAACACCATTGGCGCCTCCACCTAGATTTGCCTGATCCTTGTGCCGCCATTCCGGAACACAGCGCGTCAGCGTACGACGGTGACCGTGGAAAGGGAACGACGGCTAGGATTAGTTTGTTGGTTGCTTCGGTAAGTCTAGGTCGCAACAGAAATCGTGAAGCCAACCTCCCGGTGCGACACCTCATCCTGCCGCGTCCCACCAAAACCCCAGGTCCACTTGTCACTGAAACTAGGCCCTGACGTCCCAAATCAGGCAGCGAGTTTTGAGGAAAGTCCACCACGTGATCCAAGGAATTAGAGTCTGATTCCTTATTTGGCGCTATAGTTTGAATTTCAAACTGTTCCCTTGAATTCGAATCCAACACCTACATCAACGTCGTCTTCCTCGCGCCTCGGCGGCCATTGGACACCACGCAGTCTCCCAATGTGAACGTCGGTGACCGTCGTGGATCAGGCAATCTTCCTGACCACGGAGCCAAAACCGGCATTCGCACATCGGTAAGCGCTTTGATGACATCCCGAGCCAGTTTCATCCCTGGCGAACTAGTTCCCGGAGACACACTTTGCTCGATCCGTCGCCGATTCGATTCACTCTGTAATACCAACTCCACCTGCACCAAGTGACCCTTGTTAAAGCCGTGAACCGCTGCGTGCCTCACCAAATCCGGTGTTAACGGCGATTCCGACTCCGCCTCCTCGTCAGAGTCGAGCTCATCCGATGAACACCAGAATTTAGCCTTTCCTCCCAATGGACGGAGGTCTGCCACAGGGTCACCCAAATTACTGCAACGATTATCAGAAGTAGTGGTAAACAGCGGCCCAGAGGAGAGCTGATCATAGCACTGTTTCACCTCCGCACTGTTCACCATCATGCCATTGTCGGCATCGCTCCCGACCAAATTCCGAGCCCGACGCCTAGCAGCATCAGTACTTACCTCACTCTGCCGCCCCTCCGGAGTCTGAGATCCGTTGTCGTCTCGCAAACGCAGATCGCCAGAGAGCCACTCCACCTGAACATGCAGCCCATCTGGATGTTGAGAC
This sequence comes from Eremochloa ophiuroides, assembly GCA_038502445.1. NCBI lineage: Eukaryota > Viridiplantae > Streptophyta > Magnoliopsida > Poales > Poaceae > Eremochloa > Eremochloa ophiuroides. The sequence continues at coordinate 13,339,957 of JAHLJS010000001.1, read as the reverse complement.
CCATCGGTATCCGCCCGCAGTGGAGAAGCGTCGCCGAGGAAAACTCCCGGCCCCCACTCGTCGAGCGGACGACACCCGCCCGAGGACCGAACGCCCGGACTGGAGCCTCCGGCGAGTGGAGAGGCGTCTCCATCGGATTCGCCCTCCCCATTGCCTTCAACAGTCGCCATCTTCCGATAATAATAGTTACATTCTGAACCCTTAGCCCCCTCCCCTTATAGGCACTGTGCGACGGGGCCCACCAACTTTGTTTGGTTGGACACCCTCAATCAGGGTGTAGATCAGGACCCGAGTCGACCACTGAGCTTGACTCGGAGGAGATCAAGTAACAAAGCCAACGACGCGAATGAGATGATGTGTGGGTGGGCGATGCAGGCAGTCTGATGATGACGACGACGGAACACATGGAATCAGCTGTCTCCCGATCGCATGGACATGGAGCGATGAACAAGTAAAGAGCAGACACCATGCACGCACTCATGCACGCACGCTACTAGGCTGGTGCCTTGCCGGCGCCGCAGATGATGGATCCATCGGCACGATCGAGATGTTGCGTGTGCACACCATAAATCCGACTGTTACGGTCAGGGACCTCCGCCTCTCCTTATATACTCTGGAGGGGTAAAATATGACAAATAGTCTATTTAAATTACAATCATATCTTTTAGATGCCTTGTGGTGCACGTCGACTCGTGCCTTGCGCTGCAAACCTTGATGTCGTGACACTACAAGAAATGCTTGATTTTGTGACATAAAATCCATTTATGACGTGGGTTTTTTGACATTAATTATCATACAGTTTATGTCATAATACGTTGGTTATGACATGATTTTATGTCATAAAACATGAATTATGTCATAAAATATACGCAATCTCCTTTTGACATTGCACTTTTGTCATAATATACATAACCGATGTCATAATTGACATAACTAATGTCATAATTCACATAACTATGTCATAATTAATGTCAAAAAACCCGCGTCATAAATGGATTTTATGTCAAAAAATCAAGCATTTCTTGTAGTGTGAGCTAGGCATCCCTTGGCGCCACATGTTTGTAGCCGTGGATACCGAGAGTATATACCCATCACAACTTAAAATAAAATAGCTTCCAGCATAAACACACTCATGATAGTCGGAGACAAAAGCTGGTTTATTTCGATTAGGAAAACTAAGCCATTTTCTCTCCCATACTAAAAAAAACTCTACTAGCTTACTTTGTGAACTACTCAGGGCTACTGTGCATGTAATGCGGCTGCGGGAACATGAAATCCCCAGTGCTGTCCATAAAGAAATCGCCCATGTCCCAGTCCCAGTCGCTCGTCACGCCACCTTCCCCATCATCGATAAGCGAAGTCGTCCCTGTAGCATCGGCGGTGGCGCCACCCTGCAGCTGGCCATCTTGATCGGCACCATCGTCCATGGCAGCCAGCAGCTCTTCAAAGCCATCAGTAGCAGTGGCACCCATGTCTGAATCACTGACCATGCCAGCACCTTCCCCATTCACAAGAGGGGTCGTCCCTTCAGCATCAGCGGCAATGGCGGCGCCACCGGTTGCAATGGACGCTGGTAGCTCTTCAAGAAGTTCAGGAAGGAATGGTATGTTGTCCTCAAACAGATCATCGGAAGGAAACATTCCCACCGTGAAGCCAGCAACGTTCCCATCCGGAGGATGAAGAAGTGAAGCACTAACGGCTGCAGATGAGGGAGCAGGTCCGACAGTCATGATGACACCACCACCTGCAGCATTCAAACCTGTGAAAAGATCGCCAGCAGCCGACGGTGCGACGACCATGTCTTGCTGCGCCAGAGGGTGAAGAAATGAACTAGCTTCGTTGTTGAATTGCGCTCCAGCAGCAGCCTCTGCTGTAGCAGCCGCTGATGGAGATGAAGCTCCAACAATGGTGGTGCCAACTCCGGGCATCGTACCAGTGGAAAGATCACCGGCCGTAGATGGACGAGCCAGCATGTCGTGATGCAGCACAGGCACCGGCGCCGGCAGCAAGTTCTTGTATGGGAACGACCCCAACATCGTCATCGTCGTCAACGGCGGGAAGGTGACGGGTTGCTGCGTTCATCCAAAGTCAAATTATCTTGAGTTTAACCAACTTTATTGAAAAGGTAGGAACATCCATGACACCAAATAATTATATTACAAAAATATATTTTATGAACTATCTAGTGATGCTAATTTGATTGTATCGAAATTGGCCCTATTTTCTTCATAAGTGGTCAAGACAACTCCAGAAGCTAATTTAATTTGAGACTTGGTTATATTAAGTTTAGGTACTTCCTCCATCCACAAGAGCAAAATTCAATTGGTCTAGACAAGGAGTATATAATTAAGTGCATAGTAAAAAACTATATATATAGAAAACTATTTTTTATATAATTTAATAAGAGGAGTACTTACTCCGTTTTAAAATAGATATCAGTTTTACTTCCCGAGAAGTCAAAGGCTTTTAGCCTTGACCAAATATATATACGAAAATATTAATATATAATTATAATCATTAGATAGATCGTTGAATATATTTTTATAATAAATTTATTTAGAGGTATAAATGTTATATGCATTTTCTACAAACTTAGTTAATGTTGAAAAATTTGACGTACATGTATCTTATAACAACATCTATTTTGAGACAGAGAGTAACAGACAAGCTGGTGCTGGATGGCTGGAGCCTGGAGATATGGTCTTGCTTCGCTGCGTCAAGAACTCATCAAACGACGCATATATGCCTTTGGTGAAAAAGTGACTCGAAAATTCTTGAATAGCGGCAAGTAACGTTACTCTCATTCGAGTCTTAGAATGTACTAGTACCATATACTCCCTCTTGTCCTATAAATAAAAATCATTCTCGCTTTCTAAAAGTCAAAAATTTTAATATTACCTAACTATGTATAAACAATGTATTAATATTCTTAGAGATATAGATGTTTCTCATTTTTTTAATAAATTTAGTCATATTTATACGAACTTTAACCAACACAACACAATTGTTCGTACGTACCGACTCTTTTATGGGATGAACTACTCTAATACTCCTCCTGTTTTCTAAAAGATGTTATTTTAGATAACGCAGGGTCTAAAAAAATGATTTTGACTATTTCAAGATGAATCTACTTACATTATTTTTATATTGTCAAAACTCAATCTAAAAGAATTTATTTATAGTCAAAGTTTAAAATATTTGACTTAATATAACCCCAACACAAACACCTTTAGGATACCGGAGAGAGAAATACGTTGCACTGCTGTAAAAAAGGGCTGGCAAATTTGGAAGAAATTGGCACCTTCTGCTGCTGGGTAGCCACGTTGTCCTTTTCCAGCGTTGCTGCCGTTCCCTTTTCCTGCCTTGCTGCTGAGGTCACGTTCAGGTGCTCCTGCAGCCTCTTAATTGGCTGCTACTGGGTCAACTCCTGCATGCTCAAGAATGGAAGAAATTAGTTGAAGCAAAAATAAATGCATGCCGCCGGCGACGCTGCGACGAAGGATATGGTCTAGCGCGTAGGTGGTCAGGACACCGATCGAACAGGAACCTGCGACGCTGCCGCCGGCGGCCGAGGAGGAGGAGGAGGCACCGGGGTCGCCTCCGCCGCCGCTCTTCCTCTTCCGGTTTCTCGCGGCGGTCTTTAAGACCTTGAAATGGACGCGCCCTTCTTTGTCCTCGCCTCCTTCATCGACGACGGCGGCGGCGGCGGCTTCAGCGGCGGCTCTTTTCGCCTGGGACTGCAGGACGCACTTGCGCCACGCGATGACCCTGCAGAGGGTGGACCCCAGCTCTCTGCCGTCGTCAAACGGCTTCTTGATGATGTAGGTCGCCTCCTGCAGCGTGCGGAGCAGCTCGTCTCCCTCGTCGCCGGTGGCCTTGTGATCCCGCTCGAGGTCTGCTTGCAATTGCAATTACAACCACCAAACCGTCAGATCGAATGATATGAACTGCATCCATGGATGATGATCCGAAGCATTGCAATGTATGCGCTCACAGTAGATGACGGGGATGAGGAGATCGGACTCGACGATGCTGCGGAAGTCGAAGCCGCACTGGGCGACCTTGGCGGCGTGGACGAGGACGACGTCGATGTCTTTGAACCTGCCATCCGAGAGGCCCTTGAGGGCATAGGGGAGGCGGGGGCATGTGACCACTGCAAGGATGATAAGGGGAGGCCCATCAAGTGAGTGAGATGCAGGGTGTGTTCTACAATAACAAAAGCTAGTGTCGTGGTAAAAGATGCAACAAGGGAACAGCTGTTTTCGTTAGATGATCGATTGCTTGCCAAAAAATTAATGTGCATGGTACGATGGAAAAATTATGATGTTAACACCCCCTTGCTAGATGCTGTTTTTTTGAAGTAGTTCTTGATGAGGCAGACAAATAATGTAGGGTCTGTTTGAAATGTAGAAGGTTCACATGAATGATACAAAAATTTTACAGGAATTAGTTTAATTTTATAGGAAAAACGTAGGAATGGGGAATTTTTCCCGCGTTCTAAGTAGGCCTATAATGATGCGAACGGATTTTGATTCTGTACGCTCCATTTTAAACCGCAGTTTTCTAGTTTCATATAATTTCTTCGTGTGCGCTTGATTTTGTTCTTAGATTTTCTCCTCCCACATGCATGGAGCGAAATGAATCATGTATATGGGCGCCGCACTGCCGCTGATACAGTGTGCTTGCAGTTTGTTGCATGGCGACAAAAAAAAACATCAAAAATGAGTCCATATAGATAGCTAGGCCAGAATGCGCCGGAAATAAAGAATTTCAAATATCTGTTTAACACAGTTTACCTAACAGCTTCCCAAGTTGTTTTGGTTAAACGGATATTCTTGTGAAGCATTTTAAAACGAGATCTTTTAAGGGATTGGCGTGGGATGAAGCTCTCCCAGCTTCAACTCAATCTGATGAGCTCCATGTACAGGGCATGAGAGCATATTTTAAGAAGCCTCATATGTAAAACTGGAAATGATAGACAAAGATACTAATCAGAGTAAGTCAATTCTCTAGCTACGGTTAATATTCCTGGGTAAGTAAGAAAAAGTTGCTTCACTAGTTAAGCGGAGCTGTGCCAAATAGAGTCTATCCGATCTAAGTGGACATTTACGTAAGTAGTAGTGTGTGTGTGATTCTAGAAAAACATAACAAACTCAAATGAAGGCATATTGTCCTGCACTACTACAAGAGTTATTTTAGCATGGTTTCATCACTGATTTGGCCAGAACTAGCGGTGAAAATACTTCGCAGTCGATTTGAAAATATACAACATACTATGAGGTGTAAAACTGGTGGAAAATTGTTTCACCGCTAGATCGTTGGATGATCTGGCGGTGAACTGTGATTGCCAGAATGTATGTACCTTTGTAGTTCAAGATGGGTAGTACCATCTTGACTGATTTGAGGAACTTGTTGTCATCGTCAACGATCAACGTTCGAATTCCATTTGGGAACATGGCACACATAGCGGGATCCATTTGACGCAACTCTAGGATTTTGATCGATGAATGTTGACCGATAAGAATAGGGAACGTTGTATTTATTGGCTAGAGAGAACGTCGTCGTTCACACAAAGGGGTGAAAGAGCGAATGGCCATTTTTTATTTAGGAGGGTGCTATGCCACAGACTCTCTGGTATAAATGAGTAAACATTGATTCAAGACATCTCCGGTCCATCTCTAATAACTAATGCACTTCTAGATATCTAGATAAATTGTTATATTCCATTTGAAGATTAGTTCACTTTATTTCTATTGAATCTACACTAGCTAGTTCTCGTTGACTGGCGATGCCTTCCACCTACCTGTTTTAATTTCGCTGGTGTCATTTATGGAGAAGAAGGAGATGAAAACAAGCCAAAAGCCATAGTTATATCCTAGGTTTTTTTTTATTTCACCGACCGAGATGCAATAGAGATATGGCTGGGTTAAAGATAGTAGTCATAATATTAAGATGTACTATTAAGAGGAGAGCTCTAATGCATTTACAGTTGTATAGTGCCAATAAGTGTTGTTTAACTTGCATATGCATTAGACCTAGTAAGATGGTGAGAAGCAAGTGAAAATGTTTTTGGAAATATTTCTGAAAAGCCAACTTAGTGCTTAAAGGTGTCAGTATTACAACACGTTTGGAATTAATATATTTGAAAAGCATTTGAGAGAAGGCTTAGTACAAACACTATAGGTACTCATTGGACTTATCCGGAGCCCCTTTGGGGGAAGCACCGAAGAAAAGGGTCCCCATATGCTCATTTAGAGATGGTAATGAGGACCGATTCCCCATGGGAAATTCTCCTTTTTAGAGAGGATGGGGATGGGGTCGATTTAATCCTCATGGCGATTTAATGAGAGAAATTTAGTCCAACTCAGGTTCGCAGGGATCTGTTGGCTTCCCACAGTCGCATATGCAGTTTTAAGAGGCTCTATGGGCCACATGATTCTTTAGTGATGGCTCCACCAAAGGCATCAAAGAATAGTTCATGAACAAGTAGTTCCATATTCAACATGGACTGTTGGATCTTCATAATGCTATCATGGTTTCATTACCGCGATAGTAATTGGGTTGTTCGACATGGGTTGGTGTGTGTACCTCTGGTGATTTAAGCACTCAGAACACAAGGTATGTATCCAGGTTCGGGCCTTTGACCCGTACATCTCGCAATGGTGTTCTTCGTGTTAATACTGCTCAATCAAGAGTTTTACAATGGAGGAATTGAGCGTGAGGTGTAGGGGTAAGTGCCATATGCTACTCTAGGGTTTTTATCGGTCGATCCCTGTTGTCTATTGATGGTCCTGTCTATAGAAGTCATGCCTTTCCTTATACATCGGGCAGGCGATATGAGTACAAAGAAGAATGATGAGTTCCTCGCCCTAGGCTTTGGTATTCTCCTTCAAGGTTGGGTCGACCGGGGGACTTTTGCTCGACCAGAGCTCCCCTGGGTCAAGAAGTCCCTGGGCCTTAGCCGAGCCCCGAGACCCCAAGCGAAGTTGCCCGAACGGGGACTTAACCTCTTGGCTTGTCTGTAGGCCTTCTCCTTGACCGAACCCTTTGCAAGCCATTCATAAATGGCCTGAAGTGTACACAACAGCGTACATAGCAAGTGAGCATTGAGCTAACTAGGAGAATTAGTTAGGGGATTAGCCAGACTGTTACACCCGGAGCTTGAGCTCAAATTGGGGAGGGGGGCTCAGTAACAACCTTGACTAGAAATGTATGAACAATAGCTAAATTACTGTTTATTTAATGGCCCCAACTAAACTCTCCCCAAACGATTTCTTCGGTTGTCACTAGACTTTTACCTCGCAGAAGATGAGGAGCTAATTAATTAGTTTGTGGCTGAAATATAGTTGCCAAAATTTATGCAAGCCAAGAATGTGTCAGTTGTTTGGTTTGGTGCCAAAATTGACAGCATCTCAAAATTGCTAATACCAAATCTTTGGCAAATTATCGGTAAATGTTTATTGAATCGTAACTAAATTATCATCATGGAACTAGGCCGAGTGCGTGAACACGTAAGAGAGCTATCATCCAACGATTTTCTGTAGCTCTTATCAGTAAAACGTAATAATCTCTCGAATGTTCTGGTGAGAAGCACAGAACGGGAACTCTTGGGCAGTAATACGTGTACAAAGATACGATGTCGCGACACACAGAAGACACCACATTAGTCATTTCTACTTTCTAGATAGATAGATCGACGGTAGCGCGCCATCGCTACCTGATCATCATGAGTAAGCCGAAAATTGCTAGGACGAAGTATCAGCCAAAAATCGTCTCCCAGCTATGTCCTCATGTAGTACACGTTAACACGACGGAATAACAGCGTGTGTAGTGCACCCCGGCCGTGTGGTTTCGGAACCTTCCCCCACTTCTTTGGCGAAGGAACGAGCCACCTAGCCGGCGGCGACGACGGTCTACTATATATCCCCTCCTCTGCAAAACTCTGCATCGGCATGCATGGCGGTCTAGCCTTCCACGTCGACGGCGACGCTTGCCCGCTTGCCGTCCCCAGCAGCTGAATTCGCGGCCGTGAATCGCCCGCCGACGTGGCCCCCGCCGCATCCACGACACGGCCAACCTCGTCACGGGCCGCTAGACCTCTATAAATCCTCCGTGCGTCCAGCTACTAGGCAGCACAGCAGCAGCAGAAGCAAAACCCCAGTCCCCAGCTGCACTGCATCGATCCGTGTGCCACAGCTACTAGCCACAGCCAGCACTTCTCTGCAACGACGACTTGCCGGCCGGCCACCTAGCTAGTTTGTGAACCTCCGATGGCGACCACGGTGATGGCCTCCGCCTCCGCGAACTCCCTCGCCTTCTTCGCCCCCGGCGCGCGCACCAGGGCCGCCGGGCGTGTCGTCGGCGTCGCGCAGCCGCCGCGCCGCCGCGCGCTGCTCGTCAGGGTCAGGGCCGCCCAGCAGACGCCCGAGGACGATGATGCTCTGGAGACGACGACTACGAAGCCGGGGCGGCGGCTGTGGGACGCGCTGGCGTTCAGCGGGGCGGCGCCGGAGCGGATCAACGGGCGGCTGGCGATGGTGGGCTTCGTGTCGGCGCTGGCCGTGGAGGCCACCCGCGGCGACGGGCTCCTCGCGCAGGCCGGCAACGGCGCGGGGCTCGCGTGGTTCGCGTACACCGCCGTCGTCCTCTCCGCCGCGTCGCTGGCGCCGCTGCTCCAGGGGGAGAGCGCCGAGGACAGGAGCGACGGCTTCATGACCGCCGACGCCGAGCTCTGGAACGGACGATTCGCCATGCTCGGCCTCGTCGCGCTCGCAGCCACCGAGTACCTCACCGGCGCGCCCTTGGTCAACGTGTAAATACGCTTGTAAAAAAGGAACTGCTGTAGTATAGATATACGGCTATATATGTACGCACGCATGTGCATGTATGATGTATGCAGTTACTGTATTTTGTACTAGGATTCTGTAAAAAAATATGTTAAAAGGAAGTTTGAGACTAGCAACACTCGTTTGACAAATTGTATTGTCTGATTGTCTCCGTGCAAAATCAACGCGCAACGTCAAATTTCAGTTTCTCGTTGTACTCATAGTTGAAATTAACTTTCTTGACATGACAAGCATGCATGCAAAGGGTATGTTTGGATCAGAACTAGTCGCGTTGTATCAAACTTTACAACAATTACGTGCTTTCCATGAAAATTATTAAATCTTCAACTGTTTTGTCAAACCATTTTGAGTTTGATCAAACTATTGTCAGTAACTCAGCACCATGATAAAGTGCTTTGTGCAAATATTTGCAAAAAAATTTTGCTTCGTAGCTGAAAATGTTGTTGAAGGATTCTCGTTATGAAAAGGTTTTTTACAACAGTTATAAAAAGGGGTTGGCTGCTACAATAAAGAATTAAGGTGCTGTTTGGTTCGGTCATTTTGGCACGTTATCGGATCACGGCGTGAGCAGATTGCGTTGTTTAGTGTTTGGTTAGAGGCAGCCGTATCCATTCACAGCGCGATCTGTTACAGCTCTATAGAACGGCGATACCGCTCATGAACCGATGCTATCCGTTCCCTTCCCCTCCGCTCGAGCGCACTTTCCACGGGAGTCGTCGCGATTCCCTCGCCGCCAGCTCTAGTTGTCGTGCCGCTTCCCCTTCACGTGCATCGAGGAAGATGGCGGTGGCCAGATCTAGGACAGTGTCGAGGAAGACGGCGGCGGCTGGAACGAGACGGCAGGCGGCGGCCGGAACCAGGACTGCGACGCGAGGACAGCAGACGCTCGTCTGCCGGCGGTAGCGGAGACACTTGACCTGCAGAGACCTCGACCAGCGGCGGCGGCGGCGGCGGCGATAGCTCCTCGCATCATTGCTCGCTCGCTTTCCTTCTGGGTTGTTTACGTCAAGCCAACCAAACAAACTCCGTTTCGCCATTATCATTCCCACGGCGAAACCAAACAGCATCTAAGAAGAATCAGCAATGCATGGGTAATATTGACATTTGATGAATTTCTGCCCCCAAATAGCTCTAATATAATATCTGCTTTGGATAGAAAACCATTAATGAACTAAGATTGCACTGTTGTGTGATGCCATTCTTCAACTCAAGTTGAGTTTGTACTTTGTCTTCTTCAGAATCCTCAGTGTAATGCGTCGGATATAATTTCTACATTTTCATTAATATATAAGGGATAAGGGATAGTTTTCTGTCAGGTGACGTTTATTAAATATATTTTATAAAACTGTAGATTGTTACAATTTTTTAGACGCAATCTGTAATTTTAGATATCGACACTAAAAAATTCATTAAACAAAATTACAAATCCGATCGCATCTAATTTGTGTTGGCACAAAAACAACTAGCAGTTTGCAACTATTTATATACAAGACAATGTTAAAAAATTAATATGTCACGATACAAAAAATAACAAATAACAAAAATAACAATTTACTTGTACTCATTGGTGGTATAAGAGTGTTCCTGAAACCATCTAGAATTTCAGGCATTTAAAATATATGAAAAGTGAATATATAAATATAAATCAAAATCTTGATCGCAAAATGAGAAAAAATATAATATTTGTTGGTACACTATGTGGAAAATATTCTCCTTAAAAAGCATAAGAGGTGGATTCTGCTACAATAAAGAAGAATAATTAACAACTCATGGGATAAGTATTGAAATTTCCAAAAGTCCACCCTCCCTCTCAAATAGGTCCAATAAAATTCTGTGGGATAGAAAACATCAATGAAGTAGCATTTTGCAACTTAAATGCACTTTGTGCTGGCATTTTTTGACTCGCAATTTCGTAAATACGTTTCTTTACAATAATTCTTTGAACTCCTTTTGTTACGTGTGTGGGCATGAAGATGAACACGATTCCGCAATGGCTTCATTCCGCATGACCACGACTCTCCAATGACTTTATTATAATCTTTTGTCGTATTCATGCCCTCATCACAGTGTACTCCCTCCGTCCCAAAATAGATGACGCTATGGGAAACGTGCGGGTCAAATTTTCTCAACTTTGCCTAGATTTATAGAAAATATGTGCAATATTTTTATTTTAAAATAAATTTATTAAAAAAACTAGATTTAAAGATCTTTCCAATGATACTAGTTGTGTACGTTCGATATGAATACTTTTTAAGATAAAATTAGTCAAAGTTGAAAAAAGCTGACTTCTCGAAAAACGAGAATGACATCTATTTTGGGACAGAGGGAGTACTTGGCAAAGATTAAATGCAATAATTTGTTGGTAGCCCAAAATGCTGGTCAAGGATTCACGACTTTTGAAGGAAAATATACACACACACACTGGTGAATTGTGATGAGGCCGCCGTAGCGTAGTGTAGAGAACAAACTAGAAATCCGCCCGCGGTCGGCAGGTTCTTCCAGAAGTTTTAATCTCACTCCTGATCGGGTTTCGCTCATTCGTTAAACCAGAACGAATGAACCTGGGACGACGTGCACGGGTGCACCTCTCTTGCGAAAATATCACCATGACAACACTGCATGCCTCTCTAGTCTCTGGTATACAGTAGTATCTCCTGCTTGGACGACACTTGTTCCAACTTGCATCTGCTGATCTGCATGTCGTCACCTGAGATTTTCGTAAACGTACGTACACGTCTCCGGCCGGGTCACCCGGTCACCCTGCGGTGGTTGTGGAATCGTCTGCCACTTTTCGCCGTCGCCCTTGACGCCTTTACCTGCGCGGCTGCGTGGCCGTCCACGTCGGTGGCGACGCCAGCCACCCACTTCGCCCGTGATCCTGCTTCCCTCCACGTCGCCTGCATGTACTCTCGCCTGCATGCGCATCAATCACCCGCAACCTACGGCCGTGAATCTCCCGCCGACGTGTTCCCCGCCGTGGCCGCCCATGCACCCCGTCTTCACGGGCGGGCGAGCCACTGCACCTCCCTCCCCTACCGCGCAGGAGTCCCCAGTCAGTCTATAAAAAGCCGCCACCCCGCTCTGGCAACAACACCACAACTCGACAGCGAGAAGAGTGAATCAACGCAACAGAAAGCCATCGACGCTGCTCACTGCTAGTGCTACAGCAAGCCTTATTGCCCGCCGCTACGAGCCAGCGACTCGATCGATCTCCACACTTCCAATGGCAGCCACGGTGACGGCCTCCATGAGCTCCCTGGCGTTCGCCACCGCCGCCGCGCGTCGTGCCGGCGCCAGCGCCTTCCCGGCGCCTTCTGCGCTTGCGCTGCGTCGCCGCCGCGCCTTGGTTGTGAGTGCGCAGAGCGAGGACGACGCTAAGCCAACAGAGGAGACGACGACGTCGCCTTCTCCGGCGACGGCCACCCCGACGCCCAAGGCAAAGGCGAAGGCGGCGAGCCCCGGGCTGTGGGACGCGCTGGCGTTCAGCGGCCCCGCGCCCGAGCGCATCAATGGCCGCCTCGCCATGGTGGGCTTCGTGTCGGCGCTCGCCGTCGAGGCGTCCCGCGGCGGGGGCCTCCTCTCGCAGGCCGGCAGCAGCTCCGGGCTCGCCTGGTTCGCCGGCCACGGCCGCCGTCCTCTCCGTCGCGTCGCTCGTGCCGCTGCTGCAGGGGGAGAGCGCCGAGAGCCGGAGCGGTGACATCATGAGCGCCGACGCCGAGCTCTGGAACGGCCGCTTCGCCATGCTCGGACTCGTCGCGCTCGCAGCCACCGAGTACCTCACCGGCGCCCCCTTCATCAACGCCTAGATGCATATGCATAATACGTACTCCTAGGCGGCTGAATGCATGTATGCAGCGACTTCAGTTCGTAGGAATCTAGTTCAATGCTATTTTTTTCTTTTTGAGGAAAAACTAGTTCAATACTTCAATGTATGTTTTGGACTATCAGTGTAATAATAGTTCATGTCCTAATAGGATGTTAAATTATTATGCATCTTTGCTATATCCTCTTATTGGTTTTTGTTCTAATGTCCTCCTACCTAGTCAGTGGCTTCATTAGCATTTCTTTGTTCTCAAACATAGTTGTTCCCCAATTGTGACGAGGGCACTACATGTCCTTACGTATACATGGAATTGGATCAAGTCAGTCACATGCTCATTATATGGCTATGCTCAAGAAACAATCAAAATGTACATGTTGGCATATTCTATTGATGAAGATTGAAAGTTGTGGCATGGATTCAAACAAGGTTAACTCAAGCGGTTTAAATTCGCTTTCATTTAAACGATAAATGATCTTTCATAAGTGTTCAAGTCAACTCATGTGAGAGTTTTCATAAGTGTTCAAGTCAACTCATGTGAGAATAGAGAAAAGAGTGCCACGTGGTTAAACTTGAGTGTTATGTGATCGGTTCTACCGGACATGTCTGGTATTGTCTTAGTGTTCGGCTACGGGTCTAAATTTCTGGGCACAGGTGCTCTGTCTTATTTAGTGTTTTGGCACATTGCATTATTGGATATGTTTGTATGCACGTCCAGAGTAAGAGGCTACTAATTCTGGTGAATACTAGACATATTTTTTAGCCTTGAGAATACTCCCCAACACTCTCTTAGTGTGTTTTTTTTATCCCAATTGCAAAATCAAATTTTTGGGTTGATAGAAATTCAAAACAGAGAGCAAAGCTATTCTTAAGCACTTGTAGGGTTCATCAATCTCGTGATTCGCATTTGTTACTCTGGAAGCTCGCTCTTGACGGCTAGAAGTTGTCGGAGAGCAACCAAAATTTGTGGTATGCCTCAGCAAGTTTGTGAAGGCTTTGATTCCGCCTCCGCAGGGGAATAGGAATCAAACTAGTGGATTGAGGGAAGCAGTTGAAAGAGAGTGGATCTCAGAGTGGTCAACTGTTATCTCCTCAATGGAGAATAGGACTCAAGATAGTCTGAACTTCGGTAAGACAAATACCATGTCTCAATTCTATTTATTTGGTATTTGTTTTTCACTTATGGTGTTCGAGCTTGTGTGGAGATTTTTTTTTTCTGTATTATATCTTCTAGTAGGTACTTGCGTCTTGGATTAAAAGGTGAAATCCAAAAGAGCAAGTTGGAGGCTGACCCTCTATCCCCGAGCATACTAGACATGTCCGATAGGAGGCCAATATGGTGAATTTGTTTAATATCTATTTTAATTTAATCTTTGTGGTGCAGGGTTGTAGGTCTTAGGCTTATTTAGCATATTTCATATACCTAGTGGTTCACTCAAGAGGGGTTGTATTTCTTTGATTTGGAGTTTCTATTTGGAAAATACCATTCTGATTGTTTTCGTATTTTAAGGTGTAATTTTCAGAAACGCCTATTAACCCTGGTCTAGGGAGCATCCTAGTGTCATTTCACTTCGGATTGGACCAAGAGCTACCACCGACTATGTTGAGACGGGCGCGCACAATCTTGGAGGATGTTGGAACCACATGTTCGCCTTCTTAATACTCCCTCCGATCCAATTTACAAGGCGAACATGCGCAACACAAGATTCAAACTTTACATTCTTTGACCAATAATTTGGTGAACAATTTTTAACTATTGCGATACAGAGTTGATATGGTTAGATTCGTAATCAAATTATATACTATCCAATTATCATAATTTTACAACCATAAAAAAGATAAAATATAGGATAAATGAGTGGTCAATTTATTATTTGGATGAGTGTGCAATGTTTGACTACACTTTATAAACCAGACCAGAGAGAGTACTTGTTGCTAATCTTTAGTAGAGGTTGTTTGGATCCACCTACGAGTAGATGATTGGATAGTGGGTTGCAGGTGGATATGAACTATTAGCATACCTATCAGTAACTCTAAACATAGTAATTATTGAAACTAATAGTTAGCAACCCTTTGATCAGTGGAGGATCGAGCGTGGGGGCCAGGGGCTACCCGGCCCCGGCCCATATTATTCATACAATCCCTATAGAAGATCTCTTTGAGTTTCTAAATTATAGATGGAGGACAAAAAAAAAGATAAGGTGAGAGAAAGGAAGAAAATGATGAACATGAATGGAAGAAGATGATAAGCACCTCCTCTCTCATGATCCTGGATTCACCACTGTCTTTTGCTAATAATTAGTAGGTTTGTTTGGATAATTGGATCCCTAATACTATTTTTCCAGTACCCCAAATCAACACTTTTTAAAAAAGCATAAAGGTGGTGCCATGGGGCCACTACAAGCACTGGACCGCATGGGCGAAATAACATTTCTAAATTTTCTCCTCTGAACATCTCCATTGGATGGAGAAAAACACTGATAAACTAGCTTTTTTTTATTGATAAGTTAGCATTTTTCAGCTCAGAAGAGGCATTGTGCATTTTGTGTTGTGATGAGGTCGCTGTAGAGAACAAACTAGAAATGCGCCGGCGGTCGGAGCTTACCTGCTAGTTAGCTCAGCGCAGCACGTTCCAGAAGTGAATGAGCGTTGTACGTGCACCTCGATCTTACGTGCAAAACCAGCACTTGATAACAGTGCCTCTCTAGTGTCGCCTGCTTCTGCTTGGCCACTTCTTCCTTTCCCTACACGTACGTCTCCGGTTGGCCCTGGACCGTTCCGCCACTCTTGGGCGGGAGCCGGCCACCTCGCCGTTGCCAACCTGCGCGGCGCCCTGGCCGGCCACGTCAATGGCGACGCCGGCCACCCAGCTCGCCCGCGATTCTGCCTCCCTCCACGTCGCGCCCATATGTCCTAGAGACCTCGTACTCTTGCCGACGTGGCCCCCGCCGTGGCCGCCCACCTCGTCGTCACGGGCGGGCGACCTGCCTCCCCTAGCTTGGCCTTCGAGCCCCAGACCCCAGTCTATAAAAGGCCGCCACCCACTCTCTCGAAGCAAAGCAACGAAAGCCAGCAAGTGCTTAGTGCTACAGTAAAGCCTCTTGCCTGCAGCTACGACGAACCAACGACTCAATCTCCACAGCACCTGATACACATTCCAACAATGGCAGCAACGATGATGGCCTCCCTGAACTCCGTCGCCTTCGCCACCGCCGGCGCGCCTCGCGCCGGAGGAGCCTTCCCAGAACGGCCGGTCCCGGCGTCGACTGCGCTCGCGCCGCGCCGGCGCGCTGCCTTGGTCGTCAGGGCGCAGAACAAGGACGCTGAGCCCAAGGCGAAGTCGCTGTGGGACGCGCTGGCTTTCAGCGGGCCGGGGCCGGAGCGCATCAACGGCCGGCTCGCCATGGTGGGCTTCGTGTCCGCGCTCGCCGTCGAGGCCACCCGCGGCGACGGCCTCCTCGCGCAGGCCGGCAACGGCGCGGGGCTCGCCTGGTTCGCGGGCACGGCCGCCGTGCTCTCCGTCGCGTCGCTCGTGCCGCTGCTGCAGGGGGAGAGCCCCGAGGACAGGAGCGGCGACGTCATGAGCGCCGACGCCGAGCTCTGGAACGGACGATTCGCCATGATCGGACTCGTCGCGCTCGCAGCCACCGAGTACCTCACCGGCACCCCGTTCATCAACGCCTAGATGCATGCATAATACTCCTAGGCGGCTGAGTCCAAGCCAGTCCATGTATGCAGTAACTTCGGTTCGTAGGAATATATTTTGTAACTGTGTATGCCGATGGACGTGATAACGTACAACTGGACTAGCTAGTTCAAGGCTTTTTTCTTCCTTTTTGAGGAAAAGCTAGTTCAATACTTTAATGTGTGTTTTGGACTATCAGTGTAACAATAGCCCCAGAATTGCGCAGCTATCTAATAGGATGTAAAATTATTATGCATCTTTGCTCTATCCTCTTATTGGTTTTGGTTCTAATGTCCTCCTACGTACCTAGTGTAATACCTCTGGTATTACTGAGTAATTAAACTGCTATGTCATCATGTTTAAATTAATCATCTGCATATGATTGTGCTTAGGGCTCTTAGAGTGATTTGATTGTGTTCATATTAGATTGTGTAATTAAATCCCAAAAAGAAAAATCTAAATTTAATTCCAATAGGAAATGGATATCAAACCCTAATCTGACCCCAAAACCCTAAGTCAAAAAATTTTGGGAATCAGATGAAAGTGTCTTAATGAAAGTTGTAGATCTTTTAAAATGGAGCAACTCTTATTTTTGGAGATTTTGAATTTATGCACTGAAAATTTGAATTGAACTCAAAACAATGACTTGAAATTCAAATTTGAAACATCAATTTAAAAACTATCAAAAATATGACAAAATACCTTTAATAGAAGTTGTAGGGCTCAGTAAGTTGAACAACTTTCATTTTTATAGATTTTCAAGTTCTATAGAAAAGTTTGAAGAATTTTAGTGAATTGCATTTGAATTTCAAATTCCCCTTTTACCCCCTTTTTAATATTTTTCAAACTGAGCCGAATTTGAAAATGATTCCAAAACCAAAAATGATCTACATGAAATTCCCCACAACTTTTGTATTTGTCATTTCTACAGATTCGAATTGGATAGAGTTTAATTGAATCAAATAGGCTTTGACCTATTAGGTATAGCTACAGTGCTAGGGAGGGTCCCCTGTTCCGGCCGCGCCCCGTACGCGCGTGCCGCGCCGCGCGCCGGTCGTCGTCCGGCCAGCCGGGGCCGGGGCACCGCCGCGTGGAGGGTCGCTGGGGGGCCCCGGGTCGCGCCCAACTTCATCCGCCCCTTTCCGGTTCTTAAAGGCGACGAGGGCCGCCTCGGTTCCCATTGTTGCCGTTCGGCTCGCCGGAATCCACTCGCGGTCGCCGGCGAAATCCACCGTCCCTGCTCTACCTCCATCCACTCCACCTCGCCAGTGCCTTCACCACATCCTAACACGCCTATAGAGCCCGTGGTTGTGTCCTCTGGTCCTCGAGACGCGCGGGCATCTCCATCTTCTTCCCCGCGTCCGGGCGGAGCGCCGCTGCAAGCCGACGTGCCGTGTCTAGCTGCCTGTGGTGAGTCTCTTCTTCCTAGGTTTCGTGTTTGGAACTCCATCACCCTCACTGACGCTCGTGCGCACGGTGGTTTGCCTTGCGGTGCCGTAGGATCGTCGGAACGAGGACCTCGCCATCGGAGAACGCCGCTGCACCCGCCGTCGCCGTTGAACTCGCCGCTCTGAGCCATCCCGAGCCCGACCGTCTCGCTGATAGAAGTCACGGTGAGCTTCTAGCCAGTTTGCACCCTTTAGCCCGGTCGCTACCGCACTGTCCTCGCCGGCGCACGGTGTGCCGCCGTGGCCGAGCCGCCATGGGCGGTGTCGTGCCCGTCGCCGTCCCGCTCTAGCCGGTTTAGGTCCCTAGGTTAGTAGTCAAGGGTTTCGGTAGTCCGCCGGAGGTCTTCCCCTCACCGGAGGAGCCGCCGGCGGTGAGCCGCCACGGTCGAGCACGTGCAGCGCTCGGCGGAAGAAGGGGGAAGCGTGAGGGAGAGGCTGATGGGTGGGGTCAACCCGTCAGCGGCACTGAGAGAGGGGGGCCGCGCGCGCGGGTGTGCGGGCTGTTTGGGCCGCGCCGTGCTGGAGTGGGCCGGCTCGGGCCGGTTGCGTTTTTCCTTTTTTTCCAGCGAATATCAAAAGCCTTTTTCATTTTAATTTGATATGAATAGTGTTCAACTTTGTTATTTTTGTAAGAATATTTCTTTGGCTCTATCAATCCTAAAAATTTTTGTAGACATTCTCTGTAATATGTAGTATTTAATAAAAATATTAAATAGTGAGTTTGAATAGTTTCTGCAGGGATTAAAAATCAGTCTTTTAATTCATAAATGCAACTTTAATGAATTTTAATTAATTCTCTGTAATTCCAAAAATCATGAAAATTGGTTTGGTACTGTTTTAGGTAAAGATGTATCTGTTGGTGAAGTTTGGTGTCAAATGAAAAATAGTTTGGTTGTTTATTAATTAAATGTTGAATAATTGGTTAATAAAAGGAATAGGAAATAAAGATAAATGTGATGTTGTGTGATTTTTGGATTGATTGAGGTTCTAGGTCAATCACCCTTAGGACCTAGGGTAGGGTGGATTAGAATAATCATGGTTAGCTTGCGGTAGGGTTATGACCATGAGTGCATTATTTATTATCGAATTATGTCTGTCATTTCATGTTGCATCGCATTGAAGCATTCATCATTGCATGCGTGTAGTGACCAGCAACGAAGGAGTCAAAGCCAGGGTTCCTGCTGCGGAGGTGGTTCCCGAGGAGATCCAGGGCTTTGATATTTGTGGTACTGACCCGGACCCGACACTCTACGCAATCCAAGGCAAGCCCCGGTGCATTTGCCCCTCCTTGTATTTAAAATGTTTTATCACTTGAGTTAATCTACTGCATTAGGTTAATAAGAGTTGAGTGTTAACCTATTGATGCATTACTTTTCCTTGACCACTGATTACACTCGATAACCTGGTTTATTTAAAATATTAAAAAATGCTTAGCCCTGCTTAATTGAATTACATTTGCTTAAATTGCTATTTTGAAATATGATGATATGCAAACAAAGAATCATTACATGGGATTGGTATTGTTCTCGTTGTTGGCAGTGTACTTGGCCAATCCATTGTCATCAATGGGGATGGGTTTCCGTGTGGTGGCCGTATGTTTGGGTTAGAGTCCCAACTTATAGTCGTCAGTGGAAAAGGGATGTGAAAACCGGGTGGTTGCCAGGGTATTTGGGTTAGAGTCCCAATGCATGGTATCCAACGGAAAGTATAAGGGACCGTTCGTTGTCGGCCTGCTGTGATCGAGACTTTGCAACTAGCCACATACTACGAAAAGCCCTATCTCCGGTAGCTCTATTGCTTGAACCGACAACCACGCACTGGGAGTGGAGAGATGGCGAGAGTAGCGTGTACCCTCGTGGCTGTCGGGCCTGGAGACGAGAGGAGTACTGTGCTCTCGGGTGGCGCAGGACCGGTTCAGGGATAGAAAAGCCGTGGTAGACGGGGTTGGTATATGCAAGCTTCGGTGCTACATATGCAGTGTGGATAGGGATCCCCAGCTGGGTACAAATCGATTCGAATCGTTGTTGCTCCTCGGTTATGGAGACTTGATCCACTGACTTGCATCGAAAAGTGGTTCGGTACTAGGATGTTTTGAGAATGAATAAGAAATTGGATTTGAAAGTGAAAGAACTGTGAACTATTGATATTGAATATTAATAATATTGAGTACAATATTGAAAATAGGATTAGTAATGCTTTTCTATAAAATATCTTGAGTCTTGCTTAAGCCTTACCTTGACTACCCTCAGCCTGTATTCCTGAGTCTCATTCCTTTTTCTTAGTCGGGTAAGTCTTGCGGACTACGCTAGTACTCAGGGTTTGTTAACCCTGTTGCAGGTAGTCAGCAGCAGGAGGTCTGCCTTGCCCCTTGCTGCGTGACCATCATCCAGGATAGCGAGGAAGAGTGAGGTGGACCTGTGGGCAGGGTCTGTGTTATTACCTATCTTATTATGTTATATTGTTGTTCTACTACTGCTACTACTATTTGAACTATGGTCTGTAATAACTGCTTCTGAATTCTATTTGAACAACCGGTTTGTAATCTAAGTACTATTTAATCTTTCGTACTTTTACTCTGATGTATTTTATTATGAAATGTTGTAATCCTGTAATGGCTTCGCAATGGGATCCTGTTGGGAAAACAGGTGCTGATGTAACCCGGCAGGGCTGTCTAGGGCTCTGTTCGCTTCAACTAAACAGCACATATTTTTCAGCTCTGGAACAGTATTTCCCCTCACAACAAATCAGCTTCAGGCCAAATCAGCTCAGCTTTTCAGCTGAAGCGAACAGAGCCTAGATCATCTGGGACACGGGCCCGGCTGTCAGAGGTCATTAGTGACAATGACAGGTGCCTGTGGGCCAGGTGATTTAGGCGGTTCTGTTACAACTGGTATCAGAGAGTTCCATTGCTAAATAATTACGGCATTTCTTCGCAAAACTTCAAAATATTTTGGATCATAAAATCTAAACTTACTATTTTGGTCCAAATTGCTTATTCTTATCTTATTCCGTAAATTAGTTATGGTAATGTTGACACAAAATGTGGTTCTTGCGTCTCAACACACCAGCGAAGCCGGATATGATCTCAAGAGCGTCAGAGCTTCTAAGATCCAGCTAGCTTCAAACCCAGTCAGAAAGTGCCGATAACCCTCAAGCGTGCCAGTCAATTTGACCTGTAATTGACAAAGGAAATATAATAATCAGTAATCACAGGGCGGAACTAACCGGTGTGTCCAAGTAGTTCCAACTATGTGGCTCTGAGAGCCAATTCAATCGGAAATCGACTAAAGAGTCGATTCCGGCATATATGCATGTTTTGTTATAGAAACAGATACTGAACTGGTACATAATCGATTGATATGCATGATCAAATAGAACAATCTACATTAAATAAATTTATGCAGGTAGTTATAACAGATTAAAGCATAATCGATTTCTGTAAACAGGTCAAATCATTCAGTTCAGACTGTCTGAACGTTCAGAATGCGATCGGTTAATTGGTTTTTCTCGAGAAAGCACAACCGTATCGGCTAATTAGCCGATTCAGGGTCTGTGAAGCAGAAAACTTGGCGGTGATTAGTTCCAAGTATAAATCTAGTATTAATACGAAGCTGGTCTAGAAGGCCTACAGCTTTGCATCAATTTAGATATATTCCCGAAAATAGTCACAAGCAAATCTAGAAGGAATACAGAGCTGGTCTAGAAGGCCGGCGGTTCTGTGTTCATTCAGATCGGCTCTTGTCAAGCATCCATAGCACGTACGAGCAAGATTATGATAATACTGGCAGAATCAAGTGATATCAAAACAAAGTATAAACATGAACGAAACATAAATGACATTTTTTCATGTGGATCTAAGGCCAATACTACGCAATCTTGATCGGGCAGAAAGATGTTATATTAATAAATAAACAATAAATGACAAATAACATCTTGATAACTTAATGAATCTAACTAAGATGCCAAATTAGTTAGAGCCGATAACTAATCCATGCACATAATCAAGCTTAACCCAAGCCTTCGTCCACCGGATGACGTTAAACATAGATTAAATAGGAAAACAAACATGAATCGATAACTAACCCTTATTTGATCTAAACCCACGTTCACCGGATGACGCTAAGCTTATATCAAATAAGAATCAACCCCGATCTACGATGCTCCCATGTCCACCGGATGACATTAAAGAGACAAAGCTTAGCGAGGCATGACGGTACTTATAAGCAAGCCTGCGTCCACCGGATCACACTCAGCCCAATTGAAGAACTCGCCGAGATCTACGTTACTCCTACTCCTAAGTTTTGGCCGGAGCCGAAAGATGTGTTGTATTGATGTGTGTCGTATTACAATGGCCGGGGCTTATATTTATACCCAGGGCTTTGATAAAGTCCTATTCGAGTTACAACTCAAGATAACTACGGAAACTAACAAACTTTCCTAAATTAAAGGTAACTTGGAGCCCAATCTTTCCTTTCCTTAACGGACTCCGAACGTGATCGCTTTCCTGGCCGAAGATCCATGCTGACGTCATCAAATCGGCTATTCGCGCCGTCTTCACCTCCAGCCCACAATCGATTCCGGGACCCGATCGACTATCTCTGCCTTAGCCTCTGTTCCCGAAAATCGGCTATCTGCATCCGGCATCGGTTATCCGCACTCAGTCCAGATTTTGGTGTAAACAGGTAGCATGTGGAACAATTTTATTACTAGCCCTATGTTAAATTTATTTATGCATTTAATTATCTTGCATTGATTTAAATTCGTAAGTACGATACATGCATCATGTTTAACTCACTATGATAATACTTCCTCCTTAAAAGTTAGGTATATGGGTTAGGATTTACCAAACCTATTCTTACTAGCCTGTTATATCTTTACTAATTCATACTTAGCTTCCAGCTGGCACGCTGCAAGCTCACTGCTCGCAAGATGACGGGTCCCCGGGGAGTGCCGCGCCACCAGCTGGCACCGCGCGATGGAGAGGAGGTTTCCGGTAGCCGCCGTCCCCGCCGCAGTCGCAAGGAGCTGAAGGCTGAGATCAAGGCACTCAAGAGGGAGGCGCAGCTCATGCAGGAGGACTTCAGAGTGGCTCGTGTCAACCACTACCGGGATGTGAGGTTGAACAACGAGCTACGCCAGGAGGTCGAGCAGCTGGCTCAGGAGAGGGATGAGGCCCTGGAGCGTGAGGATGCGGCCCGTGCAAGGGTCGAGTGGTATGAGAACTATGTGGTGCACCTCAAGGGTTACAACGATGCTCTGCATGAGGAGGTTCACAGGCTCAACAATGAGCTCAACCCTATCCTCGTTCCCCATGAGGAAGACCCTGTAGATGGTGTGATTGTGGGTCCTGAGGAGGAGGAGTATGACAAGGAGGCGACTGAGGATGACCTTGAGGTGGCAGAGGATCCCATGGAGGAGGAGATCATGGAGGATGATGAGGAGGAGGAGATCGTCCTTGACGATGACTGGACTAGTCTTAGCACTAGGAGTATCAGCTTATCTTTATCATTTGGTGTTGTAATGTTAAGTGCCAAGAACCTTAGTTTGGGTGTGGGAACTTTGTTAAGTCTCAGTTGTGTCTTTTAAGCATTATCTCAGTGTTGTAATGTCTAAGTTTGAACCGCTACTATGTTTCGTTAAGTGATGTTAGTTCTAAATTCGGTTGCAATTAAACAGATGCCTGTCCACACCCGCTCAACTGGTACCTCTGAGGATGGAAACGCTCCCAACCCACCGCCTATCCCACCGACTCTCGCCGATGCTATTGCAGCCCTGCCAAATGCCGCCAATGCAATGGCACAAAATAGTGACAATCGTGGAGGGCATCGTGGTCGCCGCGACGATGACGAGACAACTTATGTGGATTTCACAGATACTCGTCCGCCTGTGTTCATGAAGGCCGATGAGCCATTAGAAGCTGATGATTGGCTCCGCACCATGGAGCAAAAGTTCAGTCTGATTCACTGCACTGAGACACAGAAGCCTCTATTCGCAGCACAGCAGCTGCGAGGTCCTGCCAGTTCCTGGTATGTAAATCTTCTGGCAGCTCAGCCTGATGGACATCAAATGACTTGGGAATAATTTCGTGAAGCTTTTCGTGCCCACTACATTCCAGCTGGTGTTATGAAGATGAAGCTTGATCAGTTTCTGGCTCTGCAGCAAAGAGACTCTACTGTCATGCAGTATGTGGGGCAGTTCAATCATCTGGCACAGTACGCCCCTGAACACACCAACACTGACCAAAAGAGGAAGGACTGTTTCATCAGGGGTCTGAATTATAAGATTTAGCGAAGCTTGTCCAACAACCTCCACTGCACCTACCATGAGGCGGTCAACATCGCCATTGCTTTTGAAGAAAGTGACCGCAAGCACCAATAGGAAAAGAAGAAGAAGAAAGCTGGGTCTTCTGGCGGCCAAAAGCGTTGGAAACTCATTTACCACCCTACCCACCACTCTTGTCCACCCTACCCGCAGCAGCAGGTAGTTGTTCGCACTGCTGCTACATCCCACACCTCCAACCAGCAAAACACCACCCAGTCGAATGCCCCTGGCGTTCGTGTTACCACCCCACAAGTCAACTACAATCACCCGTGCTACAACTGTGGCAAGATGGGCCACTGGGCCCATGACTGCCCATTCCCCAAGCAGTACAATCAAAATGCTCAGAAGGGTCATGGACATCAGCAGCAGTAGAATCAGCAGCGTGGTCATCAGTAGCATGCTCAGAAGGGAAAGGTGGTCAAGAAGGCAGGCCACGTCTACTACACGCAGGTTGATCAGATTCCCGAGGGAGAGCCCGTCATGATGGGTAGTGTCGGTGCTAGTTTAACGGGGCTAACGCCGGCCAGTAAACTTGTGTTTTGCGGTTGAGGTTACGGGTGGTGTGCAAGGGGGAACACAGGGTTTATACTGGTTCATGCTAAGAGGGCCCTACGTCCAGTGGAGAAGAGAGTCGTGTTGCCTAGCACCGGGGTGCTTGTAGTAGGGGGTTACAAGCTAGGCGAGAGAGGGAAGTGCTCCCAGGTCTCTTGTGAGTGTCTAAGTGCGTACAGATTGCTTGTCGAAGTATGTGGTGTGTGCGAGAGCTTGAGGACTTGGAACCTGAGAGTCCCCTAAGGCTGGCCTCTGCTCCCCCTTTAAAGTCACAAGGGAGAGGCAAGGGGAGCGCGTACATTGCCATGTATGTTACACTGGGGAGTTATGGTCTGTTTGACTGTCGTCAGCTACGGTCTTGTCTCCGCGTCTCCGGGGTATGGTCGTAGTAGTCGGTACGATCTTGGTGAGTTCCAAGGCGGCAATAGTCGTCGGGATTACGGCATGACGTAGTGTCACACCTGATGGCTGTCCTTCCGCATGATGTGACAAGAGGAAGAGTCGCCTCGGGGCATTGTCTCCCGAGGCTCGGGACTTCTGGAGGCGTGATGGAACGGAGCAAGGCAATATCTCCCCTCGAGTGCATTTTCGGCTTCCGGACAGTGTTTCCCGAGGGTCAAGTGGTCCCGAATGGAAGGCCTGCTCGTCCTTTCGAGCGAACAGTGCAGTAGGTACCCTTCCTGTTCTTGCGTTGCCCGTCGTCAGGCGCTTGGACTGTCGTAGTTGTAGTTGGTAGATACCGGCGGAAAACGGGGCGGTGCACCGTAGACCATACCGGGGAGGGGATGACCGTAGTGGGCCTATCAAATCCGTTATCAGGGAAACCCTGACAGGTGGCATGGCCGTCGGGCACGTGCGAAGCACAGTCTCGTCGAGAATCCCGCCTGACAGGACAGTGCTTGTAAAGTGGTCAGAGAGGTCTCTTGTGGTCCAAGATTGCTCTGCTGACGTCAACTGCGCATTGGATGCCTTTGAGAGATTGCGCTCGAGGGCGACAAGGAAGCTCGGGCGAATCGGAGAATCGGCGCCCGAGGGTGACACTTTCCCGAGCTCTCTCGAGGAGGCTCAGGCGAATCGGAGAATTGGCGCCCGAGGGCGCTACTTTCCCGAGGGTGGGTTGGCGTTGATGCGGCATCATCATGGGTCTCTGTAGGCATGGCCTTCATGGGCTTTCGTTGGCCTTACCTGGGCCGGGCCATGTTGAGAATGTGTGTTTTTGCATCGAAGTTGGGTACCCCATACTTTGGTACCCGACAGTAGCCCCCGAGCCTGTGGCAGAGTGAAGGCACTCCTCCGTAGGTCCACAGCTGTGGCTTCCTGTCAAGGAGATGAAGTATAGGTTGTTTTTTCCGGTGGGTGCGCACGAGCGCACCCATCGGGTGTAGCCCCCGAGGCTTTGGAGGGATGTTATATCCCTCCAAAGGCTTAAAATTGTGATTATTAGTCCTCGGGTGCTTTTTGATTTATTTAGGGCAGTTGCTTCCTTGGAAGCGGAGCCCCCGAGCCTTCCCTCGTGTAAGGGAGGTCGTTCGGTGGTCTTTTCAAGGAGCAGGGTAAATTCCCGAGCCTCTGTTTTCGTATCGGAGATCAATCGGGCCCTTGCCTGTCTTTTTAATTCGACCTTCATGCTCTTTTTTCGGGAAGAGGAAGGTTTGGTCCTGCTCGACTTCCCCGCTGGGGCACGAGTCGGCATTTCCGGTGAGCTACAAACGTGTTGGTCCAAGTGGAGGTCCGTGCCCCGTTCGTTGGGGGTCAATTAGTGGATGTCAGGTCCCTTCAATGGGTCTCGAGGGCCTAATGCCTCCCACGGAGGGATTCCACGTAATCGACTCACTACTGGGACTTGGACACAGCACGGGATGTCCCTTGTGACGCTCGGGCGTCGGGATACTGGCTGTTTTCGCGACCCATCCGCTAGCTGTCCAAAACTTGGTTTCCTTGGGATGACTGTTTGAGCCACTGTGGGCCAGTCTTCGATCCCCTGGGAACGTAACGGGCGTCTGAGCCCGAGGTTCCTTCGTCGGGAAGGAGAATGTATCGGTGGGATCGAGGCGGGCGGGCGTAATCATTCGGCTCACCTTTTGAGGCGCGCAGCCTGACGGACGCGACGGTTCGGCGCAGTCGAGGCGGTTACGTGCGCGAGGTTGGCGGTGATGCGGAGATCATGGCGGGCCCCGCGCAGTTAATGCGACGGATACTCCGCATTCGCCCACGATCCGCCGCCTGAGTATATAAGAAAAACTCGTGATTTTTTCTTTCTACCCTAGCCATTCGCTCGCGCAGCCGCTCGCCTTCTTGCTTTCGCCGTCCACCCTTTCGCCTTCGTTGTTCGCTCGAGTGAGAAGCGCCACCTGCGGCCGACCTCGTTGCCTTCCCACAGCTTTCCTCCTCTGGTTCGCCATGGCCTCCTTCCCTGTTCGCACCGATGCCGCTGCCGCCGCCGCCGCCGGCATTCTTAGGTTTGAGCCGTGGCTACGCAGCACCGTGACGGAGGGGGATCTGGAGCAGCTCGTGAAGCTAGGGCTCCTATGCCCCCGCACCGACGCAGAGCGCCCGGAGTGGGTCGTGCCGTCGGACGGCCACGACGAGCCGAAACCCGATGAGGGGTACGTGGTGAGCTTCATCGCTTACCACGAGCACGGGCTCGGGTCGCCGCCGAGCCGCTTCTGCCGGGCGCTGCTCTTCAACAACGGGCTGGAACTCCACAACCTCACCCCCAACTCCATCACGCAGGCGTCGATCTTTGCCGCCCTATGCGAGGGCTACTTCGGGGTACCCCCACACTGGAACCTATGGCGCCGTATCTCCTGCGTCGACTGGTACACCAAGGCGGCCGGTTCAAAGAAGCCGTGGGAGATCCCGCGCGTGGGGGGCTGCGGTTTCGTGATCCACTCCGGCGAGTACATCCCCTGTAAGGCCCCCTTCTCCAACAAGGGCTGGCACCACGGCTGGTTCTACCTCCGCAACGACGGGGACGCCTTCCCCAAGTATACGGGAAGGGCGTTCATCGCTCCTTTCCCTCAGTGGTAGTGGGGGTGCCCGGCTAAGGAGGCCAAGCACCTTGATGCCTACTTCAGCGCGCTCCAGACGCTGCGCGATTGGGGCCTCACGGGAGCCGCCGTGGCGGCGCAGTTCCATGCGCGGACGGTGCTGCCGCTGATGGACCGCCGGCTGGCGCTGAACCAGATGCTCATCGGCACGCCGCGGGAGGACACGGCGATGCTGCCCCAGGACATCGGCCGACAAGAGGTAATGCGTCGTGTTAAGTACATGGTGGGCGGTTACCATACCTAGGACGAGGTGAACCGGATACCCAAGCGCCCCCGCACGGGATTCATTGCGCTGGTGAGCATCATCCGCTCCGTCGAGTTCGTGGTTCCTCTGTCTTTTTCCTGATTTCTTCCATTGCGGGGTCTTTTAAGGACCGGGAAGCCTTCCCTTCCGCCTGTCCCGGAGGACAAGGTTCAGCGAACCCAGAACCGCCTTCGAGACGAGACGGCGAATACGGAGAAGGACCGGAAGTCTGTGCTGAAGCAGAAGAGGGCTCGAAATATGGAGGAATCCTCCCAGCGCCGTCATCGCCGTCAGGAGGTGGGGGAGCCAGAGGAGGACACCCTCTCCGACGAGGATGGCGAGGAGGATGAAGAAGAAGAAGATTTTTATGATTTCACAGTGTTGGACCGGCCCCTCGGGGCCACAAAGCCCGTGGTGGGCGCCGACGAGCCTGGGAAGGCTCCAATGTCGGCGTCCGCCGGTGGATGTGCCGGGGCTCGTGACCCGAGCCCCCAGGCAAAACTGCCAGAGTCCGCGTCTGAAGGCGTGGTCTCTGGCAGCATGACTACCGGAGCCACGGCTCTGCCTTCCAGCGGCCGCGAGGGCTCGCTGGAGAGGCCGGGAACGGGCCTGGACCCGGCGCCCGAGCCAAGCCTGGCTGCTGCCGGCGGGACCGAGGGGATCCTGTTCCCGCGCACCCTTCCCCCCGACGCGTCGTTGATCGGCGCGCCGGCCGAAGGCGGGGGGAGCGGTGAGCGGAGACCGTCGGAGCCGGAGCCGAACCGCGCCAAGACGCCGGAACTTGAGCTGGGGTCCTCCCAGACTCAAGCTTCCCCGCCGAGGGGCGGCGACGTCGAGGTGACCCCTGGCACCCAGGCGGGGCCCTCACCTCAGGGAGGTGCTGGCCCGGACGCCGAGGTGGTGCCCACTCCTCCGCCGCCGGCGCGGCCCACGCCGTCCGTCGTCTCGTCGAGCGCGGGGGCAGCGAAGAAGAGGAGGGTGGTTCCTAAGACGAGTTAGGTGTCCTTACCTATAATTCCTTTCGTCGGAGATCTTGTTACGAGCGTTCCTTTCTTCCTTGTCTGCTTCAGGAAGCGCTCGGGGTCGGACCTCCAGGTGTCGCACCTGAAGGTCCTGAAGGTGCAGGGCCACGACATGGCCGGGGGGAGTGCCCGCTCGACGGACGAGGAAATCCGTCCCCCCTCGGGTCCGATCATGACGTCCGAGCTTCCTCCTTCGGGAGGGGCCGTTCCGGCCGTGGCCGCTGTCGTCGCGCCCGTCATCGACCTAGAGGCAGCGCCAACCTGGGCTCCCGAGGCCTCGGTCGTCACTTATGGAGGCGCCCTGGGAAGGTCAGCCGATGCCGCCCCCACGGAGCTTGCCACCGTGGGCTTGGCGGTCCTGGACGTCGACGCAAGGGCTCCCCCCGCTCGCGAGGAAGGCCCCTGGGCGTTGGCGCTGAGGCAGCCCCGGCCTCGGGAGTTGACCGCCTCCCGGATCGAGTGGGCGGACCGGGCGGATCCTCAAGCGCCGCCCGTCTTCTCGCTCCGGGTCGACCTCGAGGCTCCCAAATGGGACGCCGTTCAGGAGCTCGGGTTCAGCTCGGCGGCAGGTCTCCACGCGATCGCTGACGTCCTCAAGATGGAGCTCCCAGCCTAGCTTTAGGTGAGCCCCCGTGCCTTGTAACTTTTCCTGCGTATGAGCATTGTTTTTACCGTCTCCGCTCCTCTCTCCTTTCCAGGACCTCATGCATACCTCCCGGGACAAGTCCCCCTTCCTCCGCGGCGGGCTCGGGCTTTGGAAGCAGCTTGACCTCAAGGGGAAAGCCCTTGCCCGTGCCCAGAGCGAGCTCGCCGCCGTGACCTCCAAGCTCGCCGAAGCGAGTATTGACAACACCATCTTGAAGGAGGAGGTCACGGAGGCGAAGGGCCAAGCCGCTGCCTCGGCAATGCAGGTGCGGGAGCTGGAGGGCGCCCTGGCCGAGGTGACGAGGGAGCGCGACGCCGCCCGACAGCTTACCACCGAGAAGACCTCTATCGCTGAGGCCTTGGCCCTCGACCTGAATGACTCTCAGGAGGCGTTGCGTCTGGCGGTTGGCGCGGCGGACTTGGCCCGGAAGGAGGCACAGAAGGCTCGGGAAGAGGCTGGCGGTATGTGCAGTGATGTGCTTTTCCGCTCTGTTCGTCTTGGTTGTTTGCTGCATTTTTGTTCACCTCCATGTTTTGCTCCCTCAGTTCTGCAGGCGGCCTACGGCGGCGAGGCGGCCGATCACCTGGAACTGCAGAAGGCGGTGCGCACGCTATGTGACTCCATCGGCACCGGCGGGGAACCTTCGGAGATCTCGCTTCGGAGCCGACTGGAGGCGCTCTATTGCAGCGTCGGCGGCCGGGTCAAGGTAAAGTCCCACTATGGGAATTTTGACGCCGGCCCTGTCAGCGAAGGATTCCTTGAGGCCGACGATGCCGAGCTCCTGGCGCTGGAGGATTCGATGAAGGAGCCAGGAGAAGCGCTGGCGGGCCTCTTCGAAGCCGAAGTCGAACTCCCTCCAATGAACCTACCATGAAGAACAGCCGGGCCGTAGTGCCCTTGTAAAAAGTAGCTTTTCGTGAGTGGCTTGGAGTAAACAAACAATGTGGCCCTTCATGGCCTTTATATATATGTAAATATTTGCTGCATGTTTGTTTCGTTTCGTGCTTTTTCCTTAGGCGTTTTTTCTTGCTGATCCTATGCCCGGGCCATCGAGCCTCGGAGGACATTTTTCGGGTGTCATAGCTTTAGCGACGTAGACACAGCCGATGTCCTAGGAGTTTTGGCAGAAAGAATCCTTGGAAAAAAGGCTTAGTTGTTTCTTCCCGAGCCTCCTCCCTTTGCCGAGCGTAGATCCTATAAGTTTTCTTCCGAGTGCGAGTTAGCCTTCGAACGCGGAGTGGCGAGGGGTGATGCTGTAGCCCTGGGGCGTGAGCGGTCTCCTCGACTTGGCCGGCTCTGTTCTTTGGAACTTCTCTCACTCTTTTGAATCTTATAAGTTCACGCTTGGTTTTAGGAGGGAAGCATGTTTTATGGAGAAACGATTTCAACGAGTTTTGAAATTTTTGCGTTTTCAAAATCGTTAAGGCTCGGGAGAGTCCGGAGGTTCCCCTCGTCCTAGCCCCCGAGGGAGGATCGGCCTTTCCGTAGGTTAGGCCGAGCCTCTCTTTTTTAATGCGCGGTGAAATGAAAGGTCATTTCACTCCCGTGTGTAGGCTCGGATCGAAAATCTAAAATCAGGTAAAAAGAGTAGGACTCGGGTCTTTTTATTGATTTCAAGATTTTACAAATTGTACAATGCTCGGAATCTTAAGGATAGAAGCGACGTAGCTGTTCGATGTTCCATGCGTTGCTGTAGACCTCGCCCTTCTTGTTCGCGAGCTTGTACGTGCCGGGGCGTAGCACCTCGGCGATGATGAATGGCCCTTCCCACGGTGGTGTGAGCTTGTGGCGCCCCTTGTTGTCCTGTCTGAGCCGCAGCACCAAGTCGCCTACGCTAAAGGCTCGGCCCCGGACGCGCCGAGCATGGTACTTGCATAGTGACTGCTGGTACTTGGACGAGTGCAACAGGGCCATGTCCCGAGCTTCGTCGACTTGGTCCAAGGCGTCTTCGCGGGACGTTTGATTGCCCTGTTCATCGTAGGCTCGGACTCTCGGGGCGCCGTACTCCAAGTCCATGGGGAGGACGGCCTCGGCACCGTACACCAGGAACAAGGGCGTGAAGCCCGTGGCTCGGCTTGCGTAGTCCTTAGACTCTATATCACTGCCGGGAGCTCAGCCAGCCACCTCTTGCTGAACTTATTTAATCTGTTGAATATTCTCGGCTTAAGGCCTTGGAGAATCATGCCATTGGCACGTTCTACCCAGCCGTTTGTTCTTGGGTGGGCTACGGCCGCCCAGTCCACTCGTATGTGGTACTCGTCGCAGAAGGCCAGAAATTTCTTTCCGGTGAACTGCGTGCCGTTGTCGATGATGATGGAGTTCGGAACTCCAAACCGATGGACAATGTCGGTGAAGAATAACACCACTTGTGCCGAGCTGATTTGGGCGACCGGCGGGGCCTCGATCCACTTCGAGAACTTGTCGATGGCGACAAGAAGGTGGGTGAAGCCCTCGGGCGCCTTCTGGAGGGGCCCGACAAGGTTCAGTCCCCACATGGTGAAAGGCCATGTGATAGGGATCGTCTGGAGAGCTTGGGCCGGGAGGTGAGTTTGCCGAGCATAGTACTGGCATCCCTCGCAGGAGCGTACCACCTCGGTGGCATCAGCCACGGCGATTGGCCAGTAGAAGCCTTGTCGAAAGGCGTTACCGACTAGAGTTCTTGGTGCGGCGTGGTGACCGCAGGCTCCGGCGTGTATCTCTTCGAGTAGGCGTTTGCCTTGACTGAAGGGAATGTAGCGCTGGAGGACGCCCGAGGGACTCCGTCGATAGAGGTTGCCGTCGATCATTATGAAAGACTTAGCTTTACGTGCCAGCCATCGTGCTCTGGCTTTGTCCGAAGGCAAGATTCCTCGGACAAGCCAGCTGACCAGCGGCTCACTCCGGTCTGGCTCATCGTCGTCCATCTTGGCTTCAATCTCCATCGCCTCGGCTTCGTCGCCATCTTCGGCCAGGGTCTCGGGTGGCTCCACTTTGTCAGGAGGGGCGGCAGCCCCCGAGGGGCTTGCGTGGCTTGAAGACGATCCGGGTTCTCCCGGGGGCTCGGGGGTCTTCTTTCCATTGGCCCCCGAGGGATCAACACTGACCGAGGGCTTGTGGAGGTCGCTGGCAAATACGCCCGTCGGGACCGTAGCCCTTTCGGATGCGACTTTCGCCAACTCGTCGGCCTCTTCGTTGTACCAACGCGCGATGTGGTTGAGCTCGAGGCCGTCGAATTTTTCCTCGAGCAACCGCACCAGCTTGCAATAGGTGGCCATCTTGGGGTTCTGGCACGTTGACTCCTTCATGACCTGGTCCACGATGAGCTGGGAGTCCCCTCGCACCTCGAGGCGCCGGATCCCGAGCTCGATGGCGATATGGAGACCGTCGACCAGAGCCTCGTATTCGGCCATGTTGTTGGATGCTGTGAAGTGCAGCCGCAGTAAGTACTTGAGCCGGACCCCGAGGGGCGAGACGAAGACGATGCCTGCGCCGGCACCGGTCTTCATCATCGACCTATCGAAGTACATGACCCAATACTCCTCTTGGGTCGGGAGTGGAGGTAGCTGCGTCTCGGTCCACTCTGCCACGAAGTCCGCAAGCACCTGGGACTTAATGGCTTTTCGTGGCGCGTAGGTGATGCCATCGCCCATGCGCTGGATAGCCCATTTAGCGATCCTCCCAATCGTCTCCCGATTCTGGATCACCTCCCCGAGGGGGAAGGATGATACCACGGTCACGGGATGGGATTCGAAGTAGTGCCGCAACTTGCGCTGAGCAAGAATGATCGCGTACACCAGCTTCTGGATCTGAGGTAGCGTGTCTTGGTTTCGGACAAGACCTCGCTGATGAAGTAGAACGCTGAAAGCCCATGTCTGGTTTTGGGTAATTGATGAAACCTAGTTTGCTAATAATGTGCTCTAAGTGTTTCATGAGAACAATTAGCAAACAAGATGGAGCAAAGGATCGGGTCCGTGGAGGCCACAAGTGAAGGGCAATGACGGCATCCATTCAAATGGTATAAGTCCATCATCAAAGGTGTCCACAAGATTCATCAAGAGATGAGAAGGAAGTTGATAAGAAACCAGGAGGTCAAGGCAAAGGTATAACCAATAGGAGCTCTTTTGGTTTTGGTGATCAAGACTCCATAGAGGGAGTGATCACATTTAGGATAGATAGCCGTACTATCAAGAGGGGCGAAATCGTTGATGAAATGCGGTTATCAAGTGCCACTAGGTGTTCATGATCATTGCATATGCATATAGATGTTAGTAACACTAACTTGACCCGTGGAAAACTCTTTGAAAAGGCTAACACATGTGCACCTAAGTGAGAAACACATTGGAGTGTTAGCACCTTTGGAAACGGGGTGAAGTTTGAGGGTTAGAGAGGGTTTGGTCCTCTCTTCCTCCTGCCGAGCTTGCAAGGCAGGATTCGGCGAATTTCGGAAATGTTACAATAGAAAAACTAGCGTCGGACCATTAGCCTCGGTCCGATGGCTAACTCTTGTCCTGCTCATTCTGAGAGCGTCAGACGCTGCGTTTGAGGGCGTCGGACCATTGTCCTCAGGGTCCGATGGTGCAGAGCCGCAGCAGGTCGACATGTGGAGAGCAGAGGAGCGTCGGACGCTCGGCGTTAGTTCGACGGTGAGCGTCGGACTCCGTCCGACGCGTTTTCAGCGTTTTGGAACCTCCCTAGAAACGTCGGACGTTGGCGAGTTTTAGTCCGACGGCCTGTTGTTTCAGAGTCCGATGGTGGTTTTCGGCGGAGCGTCGGACCGGAGGTTTGGTCCGACGGCCTACCGTCCGACGGCTGTTTTGGCGCGAGAATAGAGCCGTTGTGTTTCAACGGTCGTCTTCAAACGTTGCCGGACACGTGGCGACCATCCGAGGCGTCGGACCATGCGAATTAGTCCGACGGTGTCGTTCGTTTCGGTCCGACAGTACGCAATGAGACTCTAACGGCTACAATTTTGTGAGGGGCTTATAAATAGCCCTTTGGCCGGTTTGGGGAGCAACTCTTGGCTACTCTAATCACTCCTACTTACTTGTGAGCCATCCCACTCCACTCTTACTCATCCTATTTGATTGTGATCATCATTTGGTGAGTTTGGAGAGCATCAAGTGCATTGCATTGATTGAGATCATCTAGAGGCACTTGGTGAGTGTTTTTCGCAGCGGTTTCTCTTGTTACTCTTGGAGTTTGCCGACTCCTAGATGGCTTGGAGCTGTGAGGATCGTTGAGGGGAGTTGGTGATTGTCTCCGCCTCCGATCGGTGAAGTTGTGAGGGGTTCTTGAGCCTTCCCCGTGGGAGATCGCAAAAGGCTACTCTAGTGGATTGCTTGTAGCTTGTGGATCCCCATCTTGTGTTGGTTGTGCGGCACCCTTGAGAATGGTTTGGCGTGTGATGCCAATTAGCGCGTGAACCTCCAAGTGGGTGTATCGCTACAACGAGGACGTAGCTTGCCGGCAAGCAAGTGAACCTCGGTAAAAATCATTGTGTCAATCTCTTGCCGAGGATTTCTTAATTATTGTGATTGTTCTTATTGGTACTCATCTCATCACTACACCGGCTGTATAAGATTCACTCTCTCTACTCTTTACATCCTCGCACTTACTCTTGTGTAGCTTGTTAGCTTAAGTTGCTCACCTAGGAGTAGAGTAGAAGTAGCAACTTAGCCTCACGTGTGTGAAATAGAGACTATAGCTTGGAACGGTTAGGTGGCTTGCATTTTTAGTAGGCTAGCGCAAGAATTGGCTTCGCTTACTATTTATCTAACCTCTTGCTTGAGTTGTTGGTTGTAGAATTTTTATAAGCTATTCGTCCCCTCTAGCCATTTAGGACCTTTCAAGTGGTATCAGAGCCGTGGCACCGTTGATTTGAGGCTTAACAACCTACGGTGTAAAAATAGCTCAACTCAACATTCACATCAACAACACCAAGAAGCCACCCCAATTTGATGGCACAAATTATGCATATTGGAAGAGCAAGATGACCTCACACATCAAGTCAATCAATAGAGAGGTTTGGAAGGTTGTCGAGACAAAGATTGAGATTGCCAATGCGGCCAACCCCACAACCGCCGAAAAAAGATTGCTTCAACTCAATGACATTGCGGTTTGTGCTATCCATGAGGTTCTAGATGAGAAAGTGTTTGAGCAAGTCAAAAACATTGAGAGTGCTCATGTGGCTTGGAAGAAGCTTGAGGAATCATATGAGGGAACCAAGGGTGTGAAGACCGCAAGAGCTTACATCCTCAAAGATAGATTTGCTAGCTTCAAGATGAAGGAAGATGAAAGTGTCCCAGAAATGTTTCATAGATTGCAAGTGATTGTGAATGATCTCAAGGCAGTGGATGAGGAAGTAAAGGATAGTGACTTCTCCATGAAGTTCTTGAAAAGCTTGCCCAAGCACTTTGCTACCTTGATCACGTTTTGGTGAAGACTACCTTGAGTGAGTTGACACCAAACCAAGTGCTTGCGGAGGTGATGACCGATGATGCCTATAGAGATGATGATGACAAGGAGGAGTTGATCAATAAGAAGAAGAAAGAAAAAGATGAATACTCCAAAGATGAGAAGAAGAAGAGTGTGGCATTCAAAGCCACATCATCATCAAAGGGCAAGGGCAAAGCAAAAGTTGAATCAAGTGAAGATCCATCAAGCACAAGTGAGAGTGATGAGGAGATGGCCCTTCTAGTGAGAAGATTTGGCAAGTTCATGAAGAAGAAGGGCTACCAGGTAAGAAGGAAGAAGAATGCAAGAAAGTTTGATGGGCCAAGAAGATGCTTCAATTGTGGAAGCAAAGATCACTTGGCGGCCGATTGCCCACACTCAAGTGATGATGAGCACAAAGGCAAAAAGAAGAACAAGCATGAGAAGGAGAAGAAAAAAAAGAAAGAATCTTCATACAAGAAGAAGAAGAACTAATCTCATGTGGTGACATGGGATAGTGATGCATCTTCAAGTGATGAAGATAGTGATGATGAGAAGAAGAGTAAGAAGAAGGCACATGCAAGCATTGCTATTCATGACAAGCCTTCCATCTTTGACACTCCTTCATGCTTCATGGCCAAGGGCTCAAAGGTATCATCCGATAGCGAATCTAGTGATGATGACCTAACAAAAGAAGAATTAATTGACATGCTTGATGATGCTCGTATTCACTTTGACTCACTTAGAAAGGAATGCAAGGGTTTGCGTAAGGATAAACAATCTCTTGAGAAAGAACTTGAGGAGCTTAGGGCATCTTATGAGAGTCTAAAGGAAGACCATAAGAAGCCCCAAAAGTCTCACACAAAGCTTGATGAAGCCTATTCCTCTCTAGTGGCTCAAAATGAGGACTTGCAAAGTCATGTACAAAAGAAGGAAATTGAAACTTGCAACATAGGTGTGACATGTGACATATCTTGTGAACCTATTGTTGTTGCTACCACTAACCCTTCTTGTAGCACTTCCACTACTATCTCACCCACTAGTGATCCTTCACTAGTTGTTGAGAACAAGAACCTAGAGGATGAGGTTAAGAAGCTCAATCACTCCATAGCAAAGGCCTATGGAGGTGAGGACCGTTTGCTTATGTGTTTGGGTAGCCAAAGGGCATCTCTCCACAAAGAGGGATTGGGCTATATCCTCAAGAAAGGCAAAACCGTCTTTGCTCCTCACAAGACATGTTTTGTGAAGAGAAATGGCCGGTATTGCACAAAATGCAAGCAAGTTGGTCACTTAGAGCATGAATGCAAAAGCAAGCAATCCAACTCTCATGTATCCTCAATTAAGTTTGATTCTTGCTACATTCTTATTAAGGACTCAAATGGTGTGAATGCCAAGTTTGTTGGTACATCCGTGTTGGGTCCAAACAAGGAGACCATTTGGGTACCAAAAAGCTTAGTCACTAACCTCCAAGGACCCAAGCAACATTGGGTACCTAAAAGGAATTGATCTCTTTTTGTAGGTCAATTACAAAGCCGGAGGAAGGCATTGGGTGCTTGATAGTGGATGCACACAACATATGACCGGGGATCCTAGTATGTTTGGCTCTCTCAACACAAGTGCAAATAGTGGCTATGATGCAATTACATTTGGTGATAACAAGAAAGGTAAAGTGAAAGGACTTGGTAAGGTTGCAATATCCAATGACATGTCCATCTCCAATGTGTTGCTAGTTGAAAGCTTGAACTTCAATTTACTCTTGGTTGCACAACTTTGTAGTCTCGGGTTCAAGTGCATATTTGGGGTTGATGATGCGGAAATTGTTAGTGTTGATGGCTCAAATTTGATATTCAAAGGCTTTAGATATGACAACCTATATCTTGTGGATTTCAATGCAAGAGAAGCTCAATTGTCAACTTGTTTGATCACGAAGTCAAGTTTGGGCTGGTTATGGCATAGAAGGCTTGGTCATGTTGGAATGAAACAATTGAACAAACTAGTGAAGCATGATCTAGTTAGAGGCTTGAAAGATGTCACCTTTGAGAAAGATAAGCTATGTTGTTCATGTCAAGCCGGCAAACAAGTTGGAAACACACATCCAAAGAAGAGTATGATGAGTACTAGTAAAGCTTTTGAGCTCTTGCATATGGACTTATTTGGACCAACCACATATACTAGTATTGGTGGGAACAAGTACGGATTTGTGATTGTGGATGACTACACTAGATACACATGGGTATTCTTTCTAGTTGACAAGAGTGAAGCTTATGATATATTCAAGTCTTTTGTCAAGAGAAGCCAAAATGAGTTTGAAACAACCATCAAGAAAGTTAGAAGTGACAATGGTAGTGAATTCAAGAACACCAAGATTAATGAGTTGTGTGATGAGTATGGCGTTGGACATCAATTCTCACCCAAATATACACCACAATCAAATGGCATTGTTGAAAGAAAGAATAGAACCTTGATTGATATGGCAAGATCAATGCTAAGTGAATACAATGTTAGTCATTATTTTTGGGCCGAAGCTATCAACACCGCTTGCTACTACATCAACCGGTTATATTGCCACAGTATGCTTGCAAAGACTCCTTACGAGCTATTGAATGGTAGAAAGCCCAACATTGCATATTTTCGGGTTTTCAGTTGCAAATGCTACATTATCAAGAAAGGCACAAGATTGAGCAAGTTTGAAAAGAAATATGATGAAGGTTTCTTACTTGGCTATTCAACCACAAGCAAGGCATCTAGAGTTTGGAATTTGGCTATTGGTACTCTTGAGGAGGTGCATGATGTTGAATTTGATGAAACCTAAGGCTCTCAAGATGAAGTTAAAAATCTTAGTGATGTGAGAGGCAATGACTTGGCTAATGCAATGAAAGATATGGATATTGGTGATATTAGACCGAGGCAAGTCAATAATGATGAAGATGATGGTGCTATTCATACTAGTATGCAAGTTGAAAATGAAGCAAGTGCAAGTGACTCACAAGATCAATCTCAAGAGCAAGATCATCAAGCTAGTTCATCTCAATCCAATGATCAAGTTTCTACTCTCCAACCGGTTTCTGACATCCTTTGGATCAAATCATTGGTAGTATTCAAAGTGGAGTTCAAACAAGAGTAAGGCTAGCTCAAATTTGTAAGCATTTTTCATTTGTGTCATCCATTGAGCCAACCAAGAGTGAGGAAGCATTGCAAGATGTTGATTGGGTGTTAACACCAAATTTTGGGCTGGGAGCCGATAGCCGATACCGGAGGAAGATAGCCGATTTCGGAAGCAGATTCCGCCCAACGGAAGGAAGGAAATAGCCAATTGCACGGTGAATCGGTTATCGGGCCAAGGTGACAGGAGACGTGCAGCGGCGGTATTGATGACGTCATCCAGAGTCTGCACCGTCAGGGTGCGATCACGATCGGAGTCCGTTATGGAAAGGAAAGGTGGGACTTCAAGTTACCTTAGATATAGGATAGTTTGTTAGTTTGCTTATCTATTGATGAGTTGTAATTCGACTAGGACTCTATCTACGCTCAGGGTATAAATATAAGCCCTCAGCCATTGAAAACACATCAACAATATCAATACAACACAACTTTCGGCTCCGGCCAACAAATCCTAGAGTCAGTCGAGTCCGGTGAGTTACTTTATCCAGGCTGGGTGTCATTCGGTGGACGCAGGCTTGCTTGTAAGTATCGTCAACCCCCTGTTTAACTATGTCTTTTTAGCGTCATCCGGTGGACGTGAAACCATGGCGGACCAGGGTCCTTGCTAAGCTCTGTTTCTTTGGCGTCATCCGGTGGACGTGGGAAGCACAGTGAGTCAAGGATGATTCACGCTGGTTTACCCGATCAATCTGTGTTAACCGTCATCCGGTGGACGAGGTGCAGATTAGGACGGTTTTCATGCGCGGATTAGTTATCGATTCGTGTTTGTTTGCTTGATTAATCTATCAGTTAATGTCATCCAGTAGACAGGCTATAGATTGAGATAGTTTGCACGCATGGATTAGTTATCGGCTCTAGCTAAATATGGCAATTTAGTTAGATTCATTAAGTTATCAAGGTGTTATTTGTTGTTTATTGTTTATTTACCAATATAACATCTCTCTGCCCAATCAAGATTGATAGATTTAGCCTTAGATTCACTTGAATCTGATCGTCGTTCATACTTTCTTATGCTTATTTTACCATGATGATCGGTTTCATGCTTACATCGGCTAATTCCCTATTAATCTTGTTCGTTACATGTTGTGCGTTCGGTGCTAGTTGAGACATAAGTAGTTCTGAGGTTATCGTAAGTCTTATTTTTGTGTCCTCGTTTAAGTTAAACTGAGTGTCATCCGGTGGAACAGGTTTAACCTAAACAATTGTCGCTAGATTAGACTTGCTTTAATTTGAAGTCCGCTTATGACTACGCTAGCATTTGTTCGTGCTTCATGGACCCTGCATCGGCTAAAGAGCTGATTCAGTTATGCTTTCACGAATAGATCATGCATATAGACCTATTTGGATATCAAACAATCTAGCTTTGTTTGCTGGGTTTGTAGAAGCCCGCTAGCCGTTAGACCTGGTGAACGCAGACTTGGTGAACTTAGCGAAAAGGGTTTACTAAAGCCGCCGGCCTTCTAGACTAGCTTTAGCCGATCTCTGCTTGTTTGATGTATAGATCAGATCTGTACACATGATCTATTTTCTTTTATACACATTAACTGAATTAGATCGGCTGATAAGTTATTATCTTCATATGAGTATCTTGATAGCCGTTTTACTTCATTATTATACTATCGGTTCATAACATGACGGAATCGGCTTTCTAGTCGATCTCCGGTTATATTGGCTCTTTGAGCCGTACAGTTGGAACTATCTGGACTCACCAGTTAGTTCCGCCTTGAGTTACTGATTATATTTGTTTTCTTGTCAATTGCAGGTCAAATTGACTGGCACGCTTGGGTGTTACCGACACTCTCAGACCGGGTTCGAAGTTAGCTGGATCTGCGAGAGCTCTGCTGCCTTCAAGGGTCGTTTCCGGCTTCACTGGTGTGTTGGGCTTAGGGAACCACTTTTTGCGCCAACACACTTTTTGGCACGCCCGGTGGGACAATTCACTGAAGACCATGGCAAAAGGGAAGACCGCGGCAGACGGCTCCTCCAAGGATGACGGTGTCCTCAGGGTCAGGATCGAAGATCTCAACGAGGAGGACGCGGTAGTGCTGAACAAGATCGTTGAGGAATTTGCTGATGCCTGCCTGCTTTCATTTAGCAAGCAGCGTGATGGCTCCATAGTGAAGAAGAACGCATTCCCAAGGTGGATCATGGACGGCCATTCTGGTAAATCTGAAGAGGAGTGCAAGGCCGACCTCAAACAGATGCTG
The DNA here is from genome assembly GCA_038502445.1 of Eremochloa ophiuroides. Lineage (NCBI taxonomy): Eukaryota > Viridiplantae > Streptophyta > Magnoliopsida > Poales > Poaceae > Eremochloa > Eremochloa ophiuroides. Next base: position 13,298,543 of record JAHLJS010000001.1, on the reverse strand, counting down.
GAAGAAGCAACCTGGGAGGCCGCCTATTCAGCAGTCGGCCATCACCACAAACGGCAGGATTTGGAGTCTTTGGGTCCAGTTTATTTCAACATGCCCGCAGAAGGCGCAGATCCAAAAGCAGCGGCAGGGACCTCCAATTCCTCACCGCAACAGCCGAGCCAGCCAAAAGCGCCAGTGCAAGGTGCCACGGTGGCCGGTTCGGCTCAAAAAATAGCAGCTTCTCCCAGATTATACAAAGATCATACCCCAGAGGAGATCGCCACTTTCATGTAGGCCACTGGGCAGACGGTGAACTCGATGAACTCACCAGTGGTGAACCCGGCGGCTAGAAATACGCCGGTGGTAGACACGGCCAATCCTACCCCTGGATATCACGAGGGGATTACATATCAAGACCTTCAGGCAGCGCCGCATCCGGGGTACGCCCAGACGCCCAACAATCAGCTGCTGGAACAGATGAGTGCCATGCTCCGTGATACGTTCGGTTTGCAGCCGAAGACCGGGACTGGAATCAAGTACAGACGTCCTTACCCTGAGTGGTACGACCGAGTGACGTTGCTGCCCAGGTATCGCTTGCCCGACTTTTCCAAGTTCAGTGGGCAGGACGACATCACCACTATGGAACACATTAGCCGCTACCTGACCCAACTCGGCGAAGCTTCATATGAGGTAGCTCACAGGGTCCGGCTCTTTCCGCTATCACTGACAGGGCCGGCGTTTAGCTGGTTCGCGTCCATGGAGCCTGGCTCGATTCAAGGTTGGGAAGACCTGGAGACCAAGTTCCATAATTACTTCTTCTCTGACACCGGGGAGAAAGACATCACAGATATCACCAACATGCGCCAAAATCCGAATGAACTTGGATCGGCTTTCATCAGGCGATTCAGGGAAATCAGGAACATGTGCTACTCTTTGAACCTGAACGACAAACAGCTCGCCAAGATAGTGGTCAGTGGGCTGCTCCCACACGTCCAAGAGAAGCTGGTGGGCACCAACTTCAACAGCATCAGCGAAGTGATGCAGAGGGTGGCCGCATAAGAACAGCAGGCCCAGAGTGTCACAGAACCGACCAATTTATACGAGCACAAGTACAACGATCGCATTTTTAATCGCAATCCAGTCGCACTTGAGCCAATATAAACCCGGTAGTCCAGAAATCTCGAAGGATTTCAAACATTTCATACCCCAAGGATCATTCATTCAGCAATACCCGATCACACGACACATAAGTTCGCAACCGAATTTAAACATCAGAGTACAACATAGTCTTTTACACGAATAAAGTAGTAGCGGAAGTCAACATAGTTTTACACCACAGAGTTCAAATACGAGTACCATCAAATGACCCTGTCACAGCATTCTTACAACATCTAAGGATAGATAATGACCCTGCCCTCGGGTCTAGTCTTCTTCGCCCGCAGGGGTGAAGCAATTCCTGCAATACGCGTAGTAGACTACACCATCTGCAACAATGGGAATAAAACCCTGAGTACTCAATTGTACTCAGCTAGACTTACCGGACAGGGAGTAAATAAAAAGACTCTCAAGGATATGCAAGGCTTATTTGGTGGAGCTCAGAGGGTAGCATCATTTTTGCATCAAAAGCATTACTACAGTAGATCCTCAACTTATTCTTTTTAATTGTGATAAGCTTCGATTTCAGTTAAGCTATTTACTAAGATTAGCCACTATACTAAGCATTCACTGAATATTATAGCAATCAATAAAACCATATGATTTCCGATATCCACAGATATCAACCTCATCTCACCATAATCATTATGTTCAAGTTGTTAGCCTCTACCTCACCAGAAGATCAGTTCAGTTTCTCACTAACCAGGAGAGATGGCGATTCGAATCGATTGTACCAGCTGGCAAATATGCCAATCACAAACCCTGTCAGCCGAGCCACTGGCTTCTTGGGCCACCGTTAAATCTTTCTGAGACACAATATGTCTCGAGTTTGGCGGGGACCATATTCTCAGAGACCAACCCACTTCCAGGATGCATCAGGTCCCTGACCTGCCCTTGGTAAGATGGTGTCTCCGCACATACTTCCTACCTCCAGAATATGTCTGCCTAGTCGCACCAAGGTTCGGCTCAGAAAGAAATACTCGGCTTCGTGGTCAGAACGACTTATCTGGCCAGCTATGTGACGACGTCTTTCAATCTCAACTGATGTCTGGTGGCCTCAGTTCTAGTCGGCCGCAAGCAGCACCGAAGACGGCATGACCTCAACCATGTCATGCGGCTCCCTGCTACCTAGCCTTGGTTCTCTCATTAGACACTGTGGCATGGTGGCACATATAGTCCATCATGTGGAATCCAACCCCATCATAATTAGTAACCACCTATGCTCGCGAAGGACAGGAAATCCCTCGACTTCTACTGGTCTAAGCATGGCTAAGCATAAGATCGAACCCATCCCCTTGTCTAGTAATAACTTCAGGATCAAATATAAGTGGACAAGGTATAAATGCAACAACGGTATCATATCAACTCCTATACTTAAGTGCACAATCATACGATTTAATAAAGACCAGTGCATTTGTAAAAAGAGTAGGTGGAGACTTAGGGATGCTTTAGGGCTTGCCTTTCACAAAGTTAGTAGGTTGGTGATCAGGGCACTCTGGATGTTCAGCCTCTTCTTCCTGGCCTTCGGGAACCTCTGGCACTTCAATCTCCGGCGGAACTCCCTCCTCCGGTGGATCGAACTGCAATAGCGTCACGCCTCCCGGCGATCCTGTATGCATGATATGCATATATGAGAACTGAGAATGCACATGAAATGCAAGATAGAGATGCACAAATTAAACCATGATATGCAATCAGTTTAACAATCCACACTCATTTACTGAGTACGTGCATATTTCTTCTCTAGACAACCAACTCATACTCACCCTTCTTAATCAAAGCATAGAACAATTTCTCGTCCCGGGTGAGAGGTCTACAACCTGCACTTAATAATTAACATGCATCAACTAACCTACCACAACCAACTTATAATTAACAAGCGCGAGCAACATCATATAAACAAAATATTAACCTTGCTGCCCTAAGCTCAAATTAGGATCAGCTTCACTGTTTAAAACAGGTGACAAAGCTGGAACATCACAGAAATGCATGAAACACTTCACACCAATAGATACTTGCTTAAAAACAATTAAACCAATCCTAGCTTATAACTGGACCTACTGTTTACTGTGACCAGAAAAATCCATAAAAATTACAGTAGCTATTACACATCCATACTAGCCTACTGACAAAATTTCAAGTCATTTGGACAAGTATAACAGTCTACACAAAAATAACAAACAACCAGCCTTTTAAGCAATGGAAAATACTTAACACAGTGAAAAGTATCAAACAACAGATTTTCTAATTTTCTTAGCTTATTCCCAACATAACATGGTCCAGGAAAAATATTCATGACCATATCCTTAACACATTAAGCATGGTGATTTTTGCAAGATTAAAGCATAAAAGGCACATTATACTAGACATCATATAAATAACAGTGCAACACCAGCAAACATATTTTTCTTAGATTCTACTTCCCTAAACAAGATTAATGCAAGTGGAATCACATTTTTAGCACATCTCTACAATTACTTATGCATTTATCAAGTTTGCAAGCAATTAACAATTTAAATATAACTGCACAGAAAAAGTATTCCAAAAGTACATTTTATATTTTTCCTTGATAGAGCTCAGAAATACAAACATAACAAAATTTGGTTCACCCCAATTGAACACTCCTAGCTCCAGATATGAATTTTGGAAGATTTTCTGGAAATTCATTTTATAAATCATAAAACCCAAACCCGATAGAAACTGCTACGTGCACCCGGCTCAGTGAACCAGAGACGCACCAGAATGGCTGACTCGCGGGCCCCGGGGTCAACCCGACCCCACGCGTCAGAGAGAGGGGTAGAGCCGCCGGCGCTGACCGGCGAGAGCTCGCCGACGGCGAGGTCTCCGGCGACGCCGAGGCTACCTACCGACTCGTGGCAACGAGGCGAACTCAATGGACCAACTGCCGAGGGTTGTACCCCACCGGAGCAAGCTCGACGGCGGCAATGGCGGACGGCGGCGGTCCGGCGAGCTTGCGCCGGCCGATTTCGGCCGTTACTCGCGCGGCTAAGCTCCGTTCCGAGACCCTGGAACCCTAGCGGACCTATGCGTGCGACGAATCGGACTTTTGTGCACGGGAGCTCACTGACCGCGCACGCATGGCGGCACGGCGGCGAGCCGGTTCACGGCGAGCTCGGGTTCCGACGAACCTACGGCGAGATCGACCCGACCAACGACCTAGACTGGATCTACAGCTAATGGAGACTCCTAGACGAGCAATGGAGAGAGAAGCCGACCCCGGCATTGCCCTCGTCGCGGTGACCCGAGAGCTCGGCGGCGCTCCGGCAATGGCGCGGCGGCGAGAAGCTCGCTGGAGCTATACCTTAGGTCGGCTGAGGTCGGCAACGGGTCGAGGACATAGAGCAGAGCAAGGCGAAGCTTTGGCGGAGATGGAGCGGTCGGAGACGGCGGATTTCACCGCGGCGACGGCGCGGCGGAAATGGCGACGACGGAGGGGAAAAAGGAGAGCAGAGAGACGAGAGCGAGCGAGTGAGAGTGAGAGGAGCGTGCGGGGGACAGAGTGGAGTGTCACTTTTGTAAAGCCGACCGGCGCGGCGGCCAACGGCGGCGTACGGCGCCACCTGGCGCGCGGCGTCTGATGCGGTTGCGCGGTGACGACCGGCTGCCGAGCTAAATCAGCGGGATTCAGTTTCTCTGAACCCGACTGAAACTCGATTTTGATCAAGCCATAACTCGTGATCCAGTGAGTGTTAGCCAAAACTTCACTAATATGGATTGAAGAGCTACATGAGTAGATCATTTGGTATTAAGACACTTTACTCTAGATTGGCTTGGATTGAGAGATACAGGTCGATGAACATGGGTACACCGAAACTGAAAACCAGTTTTGTACTTAGGAAAATTTTGAAACTTCAAAACAGCTCCAAATCTGCACTAATTCAACTTTTTGACCACCTTCCACCCATTTTCATGAGTTGACCCAAAAATAAAATTTGTTGCTTATAAAATTCTACACAACTTTGATTAAGGGTGCACTGACATGAAAAATCTCTAAAATGCCCTTCTTGTTTGGTCAAACAGAATAGCTTTTAGAGGGCTCTCTAGTCAACTATGAGCTAGAGGGTAATTTGGGGATTTCACCAACATGAACATTGTTCCAAATGTTATCCCAAACATGTCTAAAGCATTTAGAACAGTAAACAAGCATCACATTTGCATGTCAACACATTTAGCATGTTATGGACATATAAACAAACATATAGCAATTAAAGGAAATCAATTCAAATGAAATGATGATGATGCATGAAATGACATGATCTATGCTTGATGACATGCAAATGCAAGTGTGAAAATAGTAACTAACACTAGGGTGTTACACAGAGCTTCAAGAAGGAATCGAAATACAAGCAGTCGGCTTATGTCTGTAATTCCGACTCAGAGGATGGGGAGAATGAAGAAGTGGCTGCTGTTGAGCTCAAATGGGGTACAAAGCCCATGGCCGTGCCAAAAGGTTGGAGCAGGGAGGATCAATACGACTTTGACACGCGCAAGCTGGACAAGCTCTTCGACCTGTTAGTTAGCGCGGGCCACATCACCTTCCCGGCTGACTACGTCAAGCCGTCTCCTGAAGATTTGCAGGGGAAACCGTTCTGCCAGTACCACGGCCTCACCTCACACTTCACAAACAACTGCCGTAATTTTAAAGCAGCAATCCAGAATGCCATTAGGCGTGGCCTGTTGAAATTTGAGGCCCCTCCAAAGGGGAAGATGAAGATCGACAAATTTCCATTCCCGAAGGGGCAGAACATGGTCCAGATCGCAAACCCTCAAACCAAAGTAAAGTTGTTGACCTCCGAACGGGCCAAGAAGAACTCCTCAGTTGATACCGATGCGCAAATCACAGCTGAGGAGCTGGCGCTGATCAAAGAAAGGAGGGAGCAGAACCAGAGTCAGCTGGAGAAGGGAGAGTCCAGCGGCACCAAGAGCAGGCCCACGCACCAGCATCTCCTGAATAAGTGGTGGCGACAAAAAGAGAAGGACCATCAGAAGCAGCTGCAGCACGAAGAGGAGGAGTACCGCAGGTGGCTCCGTGAGGAAGAAGAGGCGCGCTATCACGAAGAAATGGCTCACCACCGGGAAGGTGAGGAGGATCACTGGCATTGTCCGTTCTTCCGACACTGCTGGAACGAAGGCTTGAGACTACCAACGCTACGCAACTGTCCAGAGTGCAGCGATCAGTACCGAGAGTACAGGCAGTCCCAGGTCAACCGCCGGTCCGTGCACCAGAGGCTGGGGAGCCCCAGTAGCCCGCGGGATCGGCGTGAAAAAAGGGACCTGCGCGATCGGCTTGATGAGGCGGTGGTTGAACGCCGACAGCCGGTTTGGTAGGAGAACCAGTGGTGCCCGGGAGATCTAACTAGAAGCCAAAGGCACCGGGTGCAGCGGCTCAGGAACAGGGAGCTCCAGGCTAAGGGGCATGCCAAGCAGGTGTGGCGCGAAAAGCCTTCACAAAGTAATGGGAAAGCTGTAGCCGATGCACAGATGGTGTTTGTGCTACCTGCAGAGTTCAGAGCCAAGAAGTACGATACCGATTCCGACTCAGACGATTCGGGATCAGAAGAAGGAGTGGCCAAGTTAGTGCTCGCACAGCAAGCTACTTTTGACAAGCCGGCCAAGAATCGACATCTGAAAGCCCTCTACCTCAAAGGTTATGTTGACGGCATGCCCATGACGAAGATGCTGGTGGACGGCGGCGCCACGGTCAATCTCATGCCCTACACCACATTTCGCAAGCTAGGCAAGGGTCCCGATGATCTGATAGAAACCGATCTGATGCTCAAGGATTTCTGGGGCAATTCTTCCAACACTCGAGGGGCAATCAACGTCGAGCTGACAGTGGGGAAGAAGACACTGCTTACCACCTTTTTCGTGATCGACAGTAAGGGCGCCTACAGCTTGCTGCTCGGCCGCGACTGGATTCATGCCAACTGTTGAGTGCCATCCACCATGCATCAGTGCCTCATTCAGTGGCATGTCGATGAGGTCGAAGTGGTCCCGGCCGATGACTCGGTCAGCGTGGCAACGGCGGATGCCGCGTATTGGGAAGCTGGGGATCATGACTGTTTCTCCGGTAAGGTTTGGGGAGGAGGCTCCATCAAGGTCAGCGATGAGAGTCAACAGCTGATCAGGGCAATCGGCTCTGAATCTTTTTATTAAATGGAGAACCCAATCGACGGTACAGAGGGTAAGTTGGGGCAAGGATTCACGTCGGCCGACAAGCTCGAAGAAGTGGATGTTGGACCCGGCGACAGGCCAAGGCCGACGTTTATTGCTGCCAACCTAGACCCGGATTTCAGGCAGGAGCTGATTCAACTGCTGAAGGAGTACAAAGATTGCTTCGCTTGGGAATATTATGAGATGCCTGGATTGGACAAATCTATTGTTGAGCATAGGTTACCTATCAAGCCAGGGTTTCGGCCACACAAGCAGCCTCCACGTCGGTTTAGAGAGGACGCTCTGCCTGACATTAAGGCCGAAATCACAAGACTGTTAGAAGCCAAGTTCATTCGAGCTTGTTGATATGCCGAATGGATATCGAACATCCTCCCTGTGTACAAAAAAATGGTAAATTGCGAGTCTGCATTGACTTCAGGGATTTAAATAGAGCTATACCGATGGATGGCTACCCTATGCTAATAGCCGATATGTTGGTAGACTCGGCTGCTGGGCACCAGGTCATTAGCTTCATGGATGGCAATGCTGGTTATAATCAAATTTTTATGGCTGATGAAGACATTCCGAAGACTGCTTTCAGGTGTCCTAGTACGCTTGGTTTGTTCGAATGGGTGGTCATGACGTTTGGTTTGAAAAATACCGGTGCAACTTATCAGAGAGCTATGAATTACATATTTCACAAGTTGATTGGCAAAATCATTGAAATCTATATAGATGACGTGGTGGTGAAATCCAAGAGCTATAAAGATCACCTGGCCAATCTGAGGGCCACTCTGGAGTGCACAAGGAGACATGGTTTGAAGATGAATCCTAACAAGTGTACATTCGGCGTGTCGGCTGGCGAATTCCTGGGATTCATGGTCCGCCGCAAAGGGATAGAGATCGGCAGCAAGAGCAAGAAGGCGATCGATGAACTTGTACCTCCAACCAACAAGAAGGAATTGCAATGTTTGCTCGGTAAGATTAACTTTATCAGAAGGTTCATCGCCAACTTATCAGAGAAGGTGCTGCCGTTCTCGCCATTGTTGAAGCTCAAGAATGATCAAGAGTTCAAATGGGGTGACGTGCAACAGAGGGCTTTTGACGAAATCAGAGAATACATGAAAACTCCACCTGTCTTAGTACCGCCACAGACACGGAAGCCTTTTAAGTTGTACGTGACGGCCGAAAGCCATACTATTGGATCGGCCCTTTCTCGAGAGTTCGAAGGGAAGGAAAGAGCAGTTTTCTACCTGAGCAGGCGGCTCCTTGACCCTGAGACAAGATATACACCGACTGAAAAGTTGTGCTTGTGCCTATTCTATTCATGCACCAAGTTGAGGCACTACCTGCTTGCCTCGGAGTGTGTGGTGGTGTCCAAGGAGGATGTCATCAAGCACATGCTTTCGATGCCAATTTTAAATGGTCGGATCGGCAAATGGATTCTGGCGCTCTTAGAGTTTGACTTGAGGTTCGAATCGGCTAAGGCAGTCAAAGCCAGGCGATAGCCAATTTCATCACACAGCATCACGGAGGATCGGCTAATGTAGCGGATATAGCGCCATGGACTATGTTCTTTGATGGCTCTTCGTGCAAGCAAGGTGGTGGCGCCGGAGTAGTGCTCATCTCACCGCGTGGTGTGCGCTTTGAGTATGCTTTCCAGATCAGGCCGATTGTCACAAACAATCAGGCTGAATATGAAGCCGCGTGAAAAGGTTTTCAGCTTCTGCATGAAGCAAGAGCCGATGCAGGTGAAGTATTTGGCGATTCACAACTAGTCATCAACCAATTGCTCGGCCTGTATGAGTGTAAAGACGAGATACTCAGAGGCTATTATGATCAGTGCCAGGCTCTCATCAAGAAGTTCATGACGGTATCTCTCTGTCACATCCCCAGGGCCTAGAACCAGGAAGCTAATCGGCTGGCGCAGAACGCGTCGGGTTATCGGCCGATGCAGGAGATTTGTAACAGCGAGCAATCAGCTGATGACTGGAGGGGCGAGATAGCAGGTTACCTGGCAAATCCTTCACAACAAGTCAACAGAAAACTAAGGTACAAAGCCACCAAGTATGTTTTGCTGGATGGTCAGTTGTATTACAAGACTGTTGAAGGAGTGCTGCTCAAATGCCTGGGGACAGAGGAATCAGTGAAGCTGATGAGCGAGGTACACGATGGAGTCTGCGGTGCACATCAATTGGCTCACAAGATGAAGTGGATCATCAGAAGGACTGGTTACTATTGGCCTACGATGCTGGAAGATTGTTTCAAATATTATAAAGGGTGTCAAGAATGCCATCCCGGGTCACGTCCTCGGCGTCGATGGACACGGAGAGACCGTCGGCATGAGGAACGAAAGCGACCATCAGCGTGCCGAACTCCTCCATGTCTTGGCCTGCTCGGATCCCCGGTTCGACGTTCTCCAGCACGATGCCGGAGTTGATCTGGGCAGCGGCCAGAGCTCCCGCGGCACCATGACGGACGCCGCTTATCGCCACCTGGCGGACGCGGTGGTGCACGTCCGCAAGCTGCTCCACCTGCGTTTGGCCCCGCGCGCGGAGGACGTTGGTGGCACTCGCTGTAGCCACGCGCAGTTCATGCAGCTGCGCCGTCAGGGCTGCATAAACAAGGAAGGTCAGTGCTGGAAAACGCGCCGTGCACGCCATTGGGCAAAGCGAGAGATTACCTGCCACGGCGGCTTGCGACTCCGCGAGGTTGGCCTGCGCCTCCGCCAAATCGATGCTGGCGGCAATGAGTGTGACGGCCTGGTCCTCATTCTCCTTATCCAGCCGACCGGCTTCTTTGGTAGCCTCGGAGTAGAGATTGCGATACCGCACCATCTCATGGTGGAAGTAGCGGCCGTCGGCGGCGGTGTAGGAGTCGTGGGAACTCAAAGATGATTCCGAGTTCGATCCTGCTCCGAAGGTGGTGCTGCGAGCCGGAGCGTGATGGAGGTTCGGTTGTGGCGCCGTGCGACACATCGAGGAACTGGCGCCGATCGGTGCACCGGAAGGCAGATGGAGCGGGGGACGTTGGCTGAAAGGAACCATCAGATCAGGCACCTAGATTTAGCCAGATTTAAAGATTGGCGAAAATGGTGAATAAGATACCTGCTATGGACTCCCCGTCCGCTGACCTGCATCATACGCCTGATTGGAGCCCTTACAGGAGCAGCTAAGGAGCCAACACCGGGGCGGCCGTCCCAGTTGCAGGAATAGCGTCACCATCCGCCAGGGCTGCCCGAGGAAGATCAACACCGGGGGCAGGGGTGTTCAGGCCGGCTAAGGAGCCAACAATGCCGCTGACGAGAGATGGCTGGTGACTGCGGAAACAGATCAAATCAGACAGAAACAGCAAGGAGATGGTAGGCTGACGATTGAACTTACCCTAACGTCTGCTCGATTCGGGCGACGCTAGCCCAGATGCGGCGGATGCTCCGTTCCATCTCATCGCCGTTGGCGGGCTCGGACGCCGGGCGCTTCCTACGGTCTCCATTGCCGGCCATGGTCGTGAATGAAGATTGAGAGAGCGGAAGCGACATAGATACAAGGAGGCGACCGGAAGAGTTGGTCGGCGAGACGGATACGATGGCGTGTGACAGTGCCTCAAGTCTGCCGATTATTTATAAGACAGCACGGGCACCGAGGCGATTTCTTTGGGGAGCGAGACGACGCGTCGGATTTTAGGTTGCGGTTAATCCGCGTTTCTTGAATCCGGAACAATTGCCAGATCAGGGAGATGAAGCACCGCCATCAATGATCGCACACAGATTGGCTTTTTTGGGTCAGGCTGTTTAGCCGATCCTATTTTGAGTGCCCACAAGCCAATTCATAGTGCATCAGGCTCAGGGGTTAGTTCTAAGGGAAAGCAGAACAAAGCCGATGCTAAGAAGCAGGCCCGAAAGCCGATTCGTATGTAGAACGGATCAGGCTGAGTAATCGATTCTAAGGTACAATGCAAGCCTGAGAGCCGATTCGCATGCAGAAACGTATCAGGATGAACAAAGTCAATTCAAAATAGGACAAAGCCAATATTAAGGTATGAAATCAAAGGCAGATCAGGCTAAATTTTCAAATTCAGGGTGAAACAGCACGAAGACAAAGTTGCAAATGGAAAAGAACATGCCAAGTAGTACACCCATTATGTTACAAAGTTAATAAAGATCGGATCAGTTCTACTAGTTCAGCACGGAGCGCATGGCCAGTCTGCAGCAATTGTTGATCTCGGTTTTCGGTGGACTGCAACAGGTCCAGGCGTTGGCATGTCTTCCTGCCTGCAACGACCAAGCTGCTGATTTCCTTCTTTTTCTGGGAGAGCTCGATCATGCTGGTGGAAATGGTGATTTCGTGCTCACTGATAGCCGACTCGACCGCTTCCAGTTCTTTTCTCAGCTGGTTTCGTCTCGTTTTCAATGTCTCCAGTTCTGTTTCGGCCGTGCTGATTGAAGATTTGAGCAGCCTGGCTCGATCGGCTAATCCAGTGGCCTCTTGTCTGTTGGCTGATTTGTTGCTCCTCAGTTGTTCAAGCTCTGCCAGGTTCCCATGAGCAGTGATAATCCCTGATGCTGTAATTTTAAGATCACCAAGTCTCTGCAGGGATTTCAAGGCTGTCAGATTAGGTTGCTGCTGGACAAGTTCGATTATTTGATCAACCAGTCCGGGATTGGAGGCCAGAGCAACTAGATCACCCTCTAGGTGGGGTAGAAGTGCACTCAGCCGATTGTTGAAATCTGGCTTTAAAAGTTTCTCGGAAGAGGAGGCGAGTTCGTCTCTATCACAGAATTATTCTATGTCGAATGAATAGCCGGGAGACGAAGGCTTCGGTACCTGCAATATATACATTCTCTCATCAGAAAAGGTACAATATTAGGTTAATTGTTTTCTGGCAGGGACAGGATACCTGAATGAGGCCTGAGGGTTGTAGGGTTGATGCCGATATTGCTTGTTCGACTAAGGCAGTTTTGTCTCTTGCGGCATGCGGATCCTCAGCTGTTATTGCCCCGGGCAGATAGGTTTCTGCAAACCAGAAGTAAGAGCAGTATGGAAGCAAGGATAATTGGTAACAGCCGAATAGGAGTTACCTGGATTCCTCTCAGAGGGCGACTCCTCTTCCTCAAGGTTCGCCCAGACTTCGTTAGAAGGGCTGTTCGGCTGTATTTTTTGAAAAGAAGATTTGGTTAATCAGGGCATTTGCGTCGAGGAAAGAAAAGCCCAACGAGTAGTACCTGAGTTTTGGCTCCTTCTTCCTGGATCCCTTCTTCTTGAGCAGCTGACTCCTCATGGCCGGTGGATTCCGATGGTTCTTCGGCCTGTTTCTCTCCCAAGGTATCTTGAATTGGTTAGGGTTTCACCTGGTAGAAAGCCGATTTGAGAGTCGGAGCATACTACAGTAAAGGAAGATGCTACTTCTAGATACCTGAACTTTTCTTATTGAACGACGTTTCTTGGGTGCTTGCTTTTGAAGCTAAGATGCAGTTGGCCGTTTTGAAGCAGAAGGGGGAGTCAGTATAGCAGGGCCTAACATTATTTGTCGCAGCATTGGTGCTCGAGAACCTAGCCTCGCTGTCGGATAGGGGGGATAGTATTCCACTCGCTCTGGTGGATTGGATGATGGGTCCTATGAGAAACATCTGTTTGGTAACATGTTTGACTAAAGCCGTTTTTACTGGAATCGGCTGAGAACACTTACTGCTCGGGAAGATTGGAAGTTCGAGTCCAGGGCTCTGCATTTGTCGTGGACAGTCTGGCAGAACAAGTGAGCGTGCCATCACTGCCACCAGTCATCAAAACTCTGATGGGTGATGCAGATTTGATTCTACGGCTTCGGCGAGAATGTGGGCAGGTTTGCTCCGAGTTGAAAAATTCTGCCGGCCTGAAGGAGCTCTGTAATGTTCTCCCTGGGTTTCAAGGTATTCAAGAAAGGGAGCCGAGGGAGCAATTGGCCAAAACCTAGCTGTCTTGCCGCTATATTTGGGTGATAAAATTCATAAGAGGGATAGCTAGTTGGCTTGCCGCTCGCGCTCCGAAGGTGTTTGAAATCTACTGGCAAGGCACAAGGTTTTATGATTGCATTCAAGATGCTGATAGCCTCATCATCAGAGCACCCGTTATTGAACTTGAAGCTGGAGGGCGCTGGAAATTCATCTTCATCCTCATAGAGGAACCAGGTAGTAACCTTTGGTCCCAAGCCCCTGTATAATGTTTCCAGTATGTTGCCCTTTGAAGTTGGGATGGTTATAGCAGAAGCAGCTTCACCATAGCTTTGACAGCCTCTGGTTTTTGGATCCTCCTCCTTTGAGTATTCGGTGGATGGAAAGTTGAGGCTCTGGAGTTGTGTTCTTACCAGTTTATGCAGATATAGGTTGAGCCATAACTGTACTAGCCACCAAGAGCCTGTTATGCATTGTACTTCTTCACCTATAATCAAGAAACTGAACACCCGGTTCATAAGCCTGTATGCTGCACCCAACAGGAGTTTGCCCAGGGGGATGGAGTGCTCTTGAGCCAGTTTCTCTGCTAAGAACCGATAAGGGTATGCTAGTCCAGCAGTGGCGCCACAGAACACGAATCTCTCAAGCCACATGATCAAAAATACGACGTGTTCTTTCTCCCTGACGGAAGAGGAGGTTTTCTGGTGGTGTTGAACGTAGCCACTCCACCCTTTGTATGTGTCCAGCTTCGGGAAGTACGGGTCCTTCTTGCCACTGAAGCAGAGATCCCAGAAGTCTTATGATCTAGTGATCTGAAGACCGGTGAGCATATGGATATCGCCCAGGGTAATGGTTTTTGGACCGTCTCCGAATACAAAAGCATTCAGGGAGTTGGACCAAAAGTGACTGGCGGCTATCAGGAGCGGCTCATTCCTTGCCATCTCTGATAATGATAGATCAAGACATTGGCTCAGATGGCGCATCTCCCAGTCCGCACGTTTCTTCGCCGCGACGCGGCGGAACCAGTTCCTCCATCCAGCAGGTACACTTGGCCAGTTTCTGAAGGATTTGGCCCAAGAAGAGGCGCCCATCATGGAGCTTCGGAATGGGAACTGGTTGGTTTCTTGAACAATGACATCTTTGGGGACCGGATCGCCCATCGGACCCAGGTAGTAGGTATCGGGGATGTCCTTCAGCGGAATCAGAATATCATTCCTCAGTGCCTGGATTTGAAACTCGTACTCAGTGAGGTTGAAGAGGGATTCACAAATCAGGAGGTGGATCAATGAAATTGATATCTCAGGGACCTTGGAAGGAGTCGCCATTAGCTCGGGGATGGCTTGACGGCGGCGAATCGAAGCTGACGGCGGCGGATTGAGGCTCGTGGCGGAAGTTGCGACGGTTTAGGGTTTCGTTTTGGCGCGAAAGTTTGAAGCGCCGAGAGGGATGCTGCGGTTTGACTGTTTGAAGGCTCAAGCGCTAATTTCGGAATAAACCAGTTTATTCCAAAATTGGGGGGCATGTGTTAACCCCAAATTTTGGGCTGGGAGCCGATAGCCGATACCGGAGGAAGATAGCCAATTTCGGAAGCAGATTCCGTCCAGCGGAAGGAAGGAAATAGCCGATTGCACGGTGAATCGGTTATCGGGCCAAGGTGACAGGAGGCGCTCAGCGGCGGTATTGATGACGTCATCCAGAGCCCACGCCGCCAGGGTAAGATCACGATCGGAGTCCGTTATGGAAAGGAAAGGTGGGACTTCAAGTTACCTTAGATATAGGATAGTTTGTTAGTTTGCTTATCTATTGATGAGTTGTAATTCGACTAGGACTCTATCTACGCTCAGGGTATAAATATAAGCCCTCAGCCATTGAAAACACATCAACAACATCAATACAACACAACTTTCGGCTCCGGCCAACAAACCCTAGAGTCAGTCGAGTCTGGCGAGTTACTTCATCCAGGCTGCGTGTCATTCGGTGGACGCAGGCTTGCTTGTAAGTATCGTCAACCCCCTGTTTAACTGTCTTTTTAGCATCATTCGGTGGACATGGAAGCATGGCGGACCAGGGTCCTTGCTAAGCTCTGTTTCTTTGGCGTCATCCGGTGGATGTGGGAAGCACAGTGAGTCAAGGATGATTCACGCTGGTCTACCCGATCAATCTGTGTTAACCATCATCCGGTGGACGAGATGCAGATTAGGACGGTTTTCACGCGCGGATTAGTTATCGATTCGTGTTTATTTGCTTGATTAATCTATCAGTTAATGTCATCCGGTAGACAGGCTATAGATTGAGATAGTTTGCACGCATGGATTAGTTATCGGCTCTAGCTAAATATGGCAATTTAGTTAGATTCATTAAGTTATCAAGATGTTACTTGTTGTTTATTGTTTATTTACCAATATAACATCTCTCTGCCCGATCAAGATTGATAGATTTGGCCTTAGATTCACTTGAATCTGATCGTCGTTCATGCTTTCTTATGCTTATTTTACCATGATAATCGGTTCCATGCTTACATCGACTAATTCCCTATCGATCTTGTTCGTTACATGTTGTGCTTCGGTGCTAGTTGAGACATAAGTAGTTCTGAGGTTATCGTAAGTCATATTTTCGTGTCCTCGTTTAAGTTAAACTGAGTGTCATCCGGTGGAACAGGTTTAACCTAAACAATTGTCGCTAGATTAGACTTACTTTAATTTGAAGTCCGCTTATGACTACGCTAGCATTCGTTCGTGCTTCATGGACCCCGCATCGGCTAAAGGGCTGATTCAGTTATGCTTTCACAAATAGATCATGCATATAGACCTTTTTGGATATCAAACAATCTAGCTTTGTTTGCTGGGTTTGTAGAAGCCCGCTGGCCGTTAGACCAGGTGAACGCAGACTTGGTGAACTTAGAGAAGAGGGTTTACTAAAGCCGCCGGCCTTCTAGACCAGCTTTAGCCGATCTCTGCTTGTTTGATGTATAGATCAGATCTGTACACATGATCTATTTTCTTTTATACACATTAACTGAATTAGATCGACTGATACGTTATTATCTTCATATGAGTATCCTGATAGCCGTTTTACTTCATTATTATACTATCGGTTCATAACATGACGGAATCGGCTTTCTAGTCGATCTCCGGTTATACTGGCTCTTTGAGCCGTACAGTTGGAACTATCTGGACTCACCAGTTAGTTTCTCCTTGAGTTACTGATTATATCTGTTTCCTTGTCAATTGCAGGTCAAATTGACTGGCACGCTTGGGTGTTACCGACACTCTCAGACCGGGTTCGAAGCTAGCTGGATCTGCGAGAGCTCTGCTACCTTCAAGGGTCGTTTCTGGCTTCACTGGTGTGTTGGGCTTAGGGAGCCACTTTTTGCGCCAACACTGGGTTAATGCCATGCATGAAGAGCTCAACAATTTCACAAGAAATCAAGTTTGGGAGCTAGTGGAAAGGCCAAAGAAACACAATGTGATTGGAACCAAATGGGTCTTTAGAAACAAGCAAGATCAAGATGGCATAGTAATAAGAAACAAGGCTAGATTGGTTGCACAAGGTTATACCCAAGTTGAAGGTCTTGATTTTGGAGAAACCTATGCACCGGTTGCTAGATTGGAAGCTATTAGAATCTTATTAGCCTATGCTTGTGCCCACAACATCAAGCTTTATCAAATGGATGTCAAGAGTGCATTTCTCAATGGCTACATCAATGAGTTGGTTTATGTGGAACAACCTCCCGGATTTGAAGATGTGAAGAAGCCCAACCATGTATACGAGCTCAAGGAGGCATTATATGATTTGAAGCAAGCACCTAGAGCATGGTATGAGAGATTGAGAGATTTCTTACTCTCTAAAGGGTTCAAAATAGGAAAGGTTGATACAACTCTCTTCACTAATGTAACGTCCCGCCTCCCCGAGGCCGGGCCCGCTTACATTTGGTAGCTTAACTAGGATATAGACTGCCCTCACAGACCAACACCAGTCTTTTCTGCGCACTTTGTCCTCACTCATGCGCACCCGGGAAGAACTTCCCGGTCGGTCACCCATCGCTCCAGGGCCAAGCTCGCTTAACCTCGGAGTTTTTTGCAGATGGGCTTCCGGAAAAGAAGTTGCAACTTGTTGGTATGAGTATCCTATCAATCCTATTAAGCCCTGGGCCGGGATGTTACATCCTCACCCCCTTAAGAGATCGACGTCCTCGTCGATCAATCCCAAGCCAGGAACGTCCCCTCTTGGCCACGTCCGTGTGTCCAGTGCCAGCGCATGTGCCATGCTGTGTGGCCACGCCGGATCCACACCAGCCATGCGCACCATGCCTGCGCAACTGCGACACACGCGCCCGTGAAACCGTAAGGGTCGGCTCTGATACCATTCTGTAACGTCCCGCCTCCCCGAGGCCGGGCCCGCTTACATTTGGTAGCTTAACTAGGATATAGACTGCCCTCACAGACCAACACCAGTCTTTTCTGCGCACTTTGTCCTCACTCATGCGCACCCGGGAAGAACTTCCCGGTCGGTCACCCATCGCTCCAGGGCCAAGCTCGCTTAACCTCGGAGTTTTTTGCAGATGGGCTTCCGGAAAAGAAGTTGCAACTTGTTGGTATGAGTATCCTATCAATCCTATTAAGCCCTGGGCCGGGATGTTACAACTAAGAAGCTTGGTAATAATTTATTTGTGTTGCAAATATATGTAGATGATATCATATTTGGATCAACAAATCAAGATTTTTGTGAAGAATTTGGTAATATGATGGCAAGTGAGTTTGAAATGTCCATGATCGGTGAGCTTAGCTACTTTCTTAGTCTTCAAGTCAAGCAAATGAAGAATGGTACATTTGTAAGTCAAGGCAAGTACATAAGGGACATGGTGAAGAAATTTGGATTGGAACATGCAAAGGCCATGAATACTCCTATGGCAACTAATGGGCATTTGGACTTGGATGATAATGGCAAAATGGTAGATCAAAAGCTATATCAATGATTGGAAGTCTCCTTTATGTGACCGCATCTCGACCGGATGTCATGTTTAGTGTGTACATGTGTGCAAGATTTCAAGCCTTACCAAGAGAAAGTCATTTGAAAGCCACAAAGAGAATATTGAGGTATTTGAAGGGCACACAAGATGTTGGGTTGTGGTATCCAAAGGGGTCCAACTTTGAGCTTATTGGATATTCGGACTCCGACTATGCCGGTTGTAAGGTGGATAGAAAAAGCACTAGTGGAACTTGTCAATTTCTTGGAAGGTCACTTGTATTTTGGTCATCAAAGAAGCAAAATAGTGTTGCTCTCTCAACGGCCAAAGCGGAGTACATTAGTGCCGGAAGTTGTTGTGCACAATTACTTTGGATGAAAGCAACTTTGAGTGATTTTGGATTGAAATACAAGAAAGTGCCTTTGCTATATGATAATGAGAGTGCTATCAAGCTAACCAACAACCCCGTGCAACATTCAAGAACAAAGCACATTGATATAAGGCATCACTTCATTAGAGATCACCAAATCAAGGGAGACATTGCAATTGAAAGTGTTGGCACCGAAGATCAATTAGCGGATATCTTTACCAAGCCACTTGATGAGTCAAAATTTTGCAAGTTGAGAAGTGAGCTAAACATACTAGACTACTCCAACAAGAAGTGAAAAGCATCCTACATTATATGACATGCCTCTTCTTCGACTAAAGCAAGGTAAAATTGGTTGACATGGCATTCATACTTTGATAAGAATTTGTCTAGTTCATATAGACATGAAATGCATCTTATAGGCTCATTCATGAAAAATCAAATGCTTTCATGTATATATGGTACCACTTTTGTTCTTTATGCTTGTATGATCAAGTGGTAGCATATGACATATTGATGGGCATGCAAACCTAGTGTTGAATCTAGAACATGAGCTCACGATGTGTAACTTAACATGGTCAAGATAACCCTACTAGTCAGGTGTGAAGAAGTTTGTCCTTGGATCAAACTTAGTTACATGTTCTAGGCAAGTGATTTAGATTGAACCAAAGTGAAAATGAACGTAACCCCATAAATTGACTTAATACTCCCATAATTTGCACCATTTTTGGTGATTGTTGATAAAGGGGGAGAAGAAAGTCACAAAGATAAGAATGGAAGGGGGTCAATAAAATTTTAAAAGCACACTAGTAGCGGGAGCAAGCTCATGAATAAGTTGTTGCATTTGGTTGCGCATTAACATATGATTTGTTGTATTGTCAAACTTCAATTCCTATGACTTGTTTGTTTGGTGTAATGCTTAGAAATAGGATTTGAATGGTGTTTGACAAACTAGCATGCATAGTACTTACTTGTCATACAAAGTACCTCTCTTGCTTAAATGTTGATCTCACGAGGTATTTTGAGTTTGTGATGCATGATTAGTAAACTATGGTGCTAAGGATGGTATAATTCCGCAACTCCGATGGTATCACGCTTCAAAGGTCTATTCTATATACCATAGCATCATTTGGTAGCGTTAGCTCACCCAAACTTTCAAATCCAAGCATATGTGAAAAATTGAACCAAACACAAGGAATCACATATGTAGGGGGAGCTAATACTACCAAAGTGCAAACATGTTATTCATTTCATATCTTTGTGAAGGTTGTCATCAATTACAAAAAGGGGGAGATTGAAAGCCCATGTTTGGCTTTGGGTAATTGATGAAACCTAGTTTGCTAATAGTGTGCTCTAAGTGTTTCACGAGAACAATTAGCAAACAAGATGGAGCAAAGGACCGGGTCCGTGGAGGCCACAAGTGAAGGGCAATGACGGCATCCATTCAAATGGTATAAGTCCATCATCAAAGGTGTCCACTAGATCCATCAAGAGATGAGAAGGAAGTTGATAAGAAACCAGGAGGTCAAGGCAAAGGTATAACCAATAGGAGCTCTTTTGGTTTTGGTGATCAAGACTCCATAGAGGGAGTGATCACATTTAGGATAGATAGCCGTACTATCAAGAGGGGCGAAATCGTTGATGAAATGCGGTTATCAAGTGCCACTAGGTGTTCATGATCATTGCATATACATATAGATGCTAGTAACACTAACTTGACCCGTGGAAAACTCTTTGAAAAGGCTAACACACGTGCACCTAAGTGAGAGACACATTGGAGTGTTAGCACCTTTGGAAACGGGGTGAAGTTTGAGGGTTAGAGAGGGTTTAGTCCTCTCTTCCTCCTGCCGAGCTTGCAAGGCAGGATTCGGCGAATTTCGGAAATGTTACAATAGAAAAACTAGCGTCGGACCGTGCTGTCACAGAGCGTCGGACCATTAGCCTCGGTCCGATGGCTAACTCTTGTCCTGCTCATTCTAAGAGCGTCAGACGCTGCGTTTGAGGGCGTCGAAACATTGTCCTCAGGGTCCGACAGTGTAGAGCCGCAGCAGGTCGACACATGGAGAGCAGAGGAGCGTCGGACGCTCGGCGTTAGTCCGATGGTGAGCGTCAGACGTTCAACGTTTTGGAACCTCTCTGGAAACGTTGGGCGCTGGCGAGTTTTAGTCCGACGGCCTGTTGTTTCAGAGTCCGACGGTGGTTTTCGGCGGAGCGTCGGACCGGAGGTTTGGTCCGACGGCCTACTGTCCGACGGCTGTTTTGGCGCGAGAATAGAGCCGTTGTGTTTCAACGGTCATCTTCAGACGTTGCCGGACACGTGGCGACCATCCGAGGCGTCGGACTAAGCGAATTAGTCCGACGGTGTCGTTCGTTTCGGTCCGACGGTACGCAGTGAGACTCTAACGGCTACAATTTTGTGAGGGGCTTATAAATAGCCCTTTGGCCGGTTTGGGGAGCAACTCTTGGCTACTCTAATCACTCCTGCTTGCTTGTGAGCCTTCCCACTCCACTCTCACTCATCCTACTTGATTGTGATCATCATTTGGTGAGTTTGGAGAGCATCAAGTGCATTGCATTGATTGAGATCATCTAGAGGCACTTGGTGAGTGTTTTTCGCAGCGGTTTCTCTTGTTACTCTTGGAGTTTGCCAACTCCTAGACGGCTTGGAGCTGTGAGGATCGTTGAGGGGAGTTGGTGATTGTCTCCGCCTCTGATCGGTGAAGTTGTGAGGGGTTCTTGAGCCTTCCCCGCGGGAGATCGCAAAAGGCTACTCTAGTGGATTGCTCGTAGCTTGTGGATCCCCATCTTGTGTTGGTTGTGCGGCACCCTTGAGAAGGGTTTGGCGTGTGATGCCAATTAGCGCGTGAACCTCCAAGTGGGTGTATCGCTATGACGAGGACGTAGCTTGCCAGCAAGCAAGTGAACCTCGGTAAAAATCATGTGTCAATCTCTTGCCGAGGATTTCTTAATTATTGTGATTGTTCTTATTGGTACTCATCTCATCACTACACCGGCGGTATAAGATTCACTCTCTCTACTCTTTACATTCTCGCACTTACTCTTGTGTAGCTTGTTAGCTTAAGTTGCTCACCTAGGAGTAGAGTAGAAGTAGCAACTTAGCCTCACGTGTGTGAAATAGAGACTATAGCTTAGAACGGTTAGGTGGCTTGCATTTTTAGTAGGCTAGCGCAAGAATTCGCTTCGCTTACTATTTATCTAACCTCTTGCTTGAGTTGTTGGTTGTAGAATTTTTATAGGCTATTCACCCCCCTCTAGCCATTTAGGACCTTTCAACCGGCCGCTGTACCGGTAAGGCATGCCCTTCTTCTTGCCGTTCTACGACGATTGCTGCACTCACAACTTGGTTAGTAGCAGCGACATACAACAAGAGATTCTCCTCTTTCATAGGAGGCACGAGAACCGGTGCTTTTGAAAGCAGAGCCTTAAGCCTTTCTAGGGCTTCCTGGGCCCCGGTGGTCCAGGTAAAGTGCTCATTTTTCTTTAGCAACCTGTACAAGGGAAGTCCCTTTTCGCCGAATCTTGAGATGAATCGACTCAAGGCTGCGAGACATCCCATGAGCTTTTGCACACCCATGAGGTTCCGAATCGGACCCATCTATGTGATGGCCAATATCTTTTCTGGGTTGGCTTTGATGCCACGCTCGGAAACGATGAACCCGAGGAGCATGCCCTAAGGGACCCTGAAAACGCACTTCTCGGGGTTTAGCTTTATGTTTCGCTTCTTGATGCATTTGAATGCCTTTTCTAGGTCGGCTACTAAGTCGCTTGCCTTCCTAGATTTTATCACTATATCGTCTACGTAAGCCTCAACGGTCCGCCCGATGAGGTCCTCAAAAACTTTGAGCATGCAACGCTGGTAAGTCGCGCCCGCGTTTTTGAGGCCATATGGCAAGGTTACGTAACAATATGTGCCGAAAGGAGTAATGAAAGAAGTCGCTAATTCATCGGACTCTTTCATACGAATCTGATGGTAACCAAAATATGCATCAAGAAAGCAAAGTCGTTCATGGCCACCAGTGGAATCAACTATTTGGTCAATTCGAGGTAATGGAAATGGATACTTAGGACAAGCTTTATTTAAACTAGTGTAATCAACACGCATTCTCTATTTTCCATTTTTCTTTTTAACCAAAACAGGATTAGCTAACCACTCTGGATGGAAGACCACCTTGATGAATCCGGCCACCAAAACCTTCTGCACCTCCTCCCCGATGGCCCTGCGCTTCTCCTCGTCGAATCGGCGCAGGCGCTGCTTCACCGGCTTGGACCCGGCCCGGACGTCCAAGGAGTGCTCGGCGCTGGCATATCCGAGGGACACCATGCAAACACGTCGACGTGCTTGTGGAGGAAGTCGACGAGCACGACCTCCTATTTTGGGTCGAGGGTGGTGCTGATCTTCAGCACCTTGCCGTCGGGGAGCTCGGGTTGAGGGGCACTTCCTTCACCCCCTCAGCGGGCTCGAAGGTGCCCGTGGCCTTCTTCGGGTCGGGGACCTCCTTTGCCATCCTCTCGGGGTCGGCAATGAGGGCCTCAGACTCCACTAGCGTGCCGGCGTACTCGCAGCACTCGACGTCGCACTGGTACGCGTGCTGGTAGGAAGCGCCGATGGTGATCACCCCCTTTGGCCCTGGCATCTTGAGCTTGAGGTAGGTGTAGTTCGGGACCGCCATGAATTTGGCATAGCATGGCCTCCCGAGGATGGCGTGGTAGGTGCCGTGGAAGCCTACCACCTCAAAAGTCAGGACCTCCTTCCTGAAGTTATCAGGAGTCCCGAAGTAGACGGGCAGATCGATCTGCCCGAGGGGTTGCACGCTCTTCCCGGGCACTATCTCGTGGAACGGGGACGTCATGGCCCGGAGGAGCGAGCGGCTGATTCCCATCAAGTCGAGGGTCTCAGCCTAGAGAATGTTGAGGCCACTGCCTCCGTCCATGAGGACTTTGGAGAGCCTCGTGTTGCCGACGACGGGGTCGACAACGAGTAGGTAACGTCCCAGTGATGGGACGTAGTCCGGGTGATCGTCCCAGCTGAAGGTGATCGCGTCATGGGACCAGTCGAGGAAGCGCGGTGTCGCTGGCCCGAGGGAGTTGACCTCCCTGCGCTCGCGCTTTCGCTATCGCGGTGTAGGAGCGGTCCCGGGCCCGCCGAAGATCATGAGGCACTTGTCGATGGGCGGGAACTCATCGTCCTTCCCATCCTTGTCCTCCTGATCCCTGGAGGGTTTCTTGCTGGCGTCATCCTTGAACGCCTGCTGGCCATAGTGCTTTTTGAGCATCACACACTGCCCAAGCGTGTGATGCACCGGACCCTGATGGTAAGGGCACGGCTTGTTGAGCATCTCATCGAAGCGGCCCTGAGGGGGTCGTTTCCTCTTGGGCTCGGTGGCCGTCACGAGGGAGTCGCTGCGGAGGGGGACCTTTCCCTTCCCTTTCTTCTTCTTGCTGTTCGGGCCTCGGGAAGGGGTGCCCTCGGGGGCCTCCTCCTTCCGTTTGCCCTTTGGGTCGGAGAAGAGGGCTCCTACCGCCTCGTCCCCTGAGGCGAAGCTGGTTGCTATCTTCATGAGCTCGGAGACGCTGGTGGGGGTCTGGCGTCCGAGCTCATGAACGAGCTCTTTGCAGGGAGTCCCTGCAGCAAATGCTCCGACGACGTCGGAGTCGGCGACCTGGGGCAGCTCATTATACTGCTTAGAGAACTGCCGGATGTAGTCCCTGAGGGACTCACCTGGCTTCTGCTTGCAGCTTCTGAGATCCCAGGAGTTGCCAGGGCGCACGTACGTGCCCCGGAAATTCCATACGAAGATCTTGACCAGATTGCTCCAGTCAAAGATCAACCGCGGGGGGAGATGTTCCAGCCAAGCTCTTGCAGAGTCGGCGAGGAACATGGGTAAGTTGTGGATGATGATGAGATCATCCTGCGCACCGCCAAGCTGACACGCAAGACGATAATCCGCTAGCCACAGTTCGGGGTTGGTTTCCCCCGAATATTTGGCTATGTTGGCCAGCTGTCGGAACCGGGGCAGGAATCTGGCCCTTCGGATGGCCTCGCTGAAGACGTGAGGACCCGAAGGCTCGGGTGAGGGCTCCCAATCCTCATCCGAGTCATAGCGCCCGCCCCGATGGACACGGTAGCCTCGTGCGGCTCCATCGGTCTTTCGTCGACCGCGGGCTTGAAGGATGGCTTGGACGTCGACGTCCTGGCCAAGCCGTTGGTGAATTGACGGGGCCCTCGGGACCTCAGGACAAACCGAGGCCTCGCGCTCGTGGTGTGCCGCACTGCCACGTTGGTGGCTTTCAGCGCCACGATAGCGTGACGCCGAGCTTTCCGCCTGGAGGACGGCTGCATCCTCCAGGAGGTCCTTGAGCTGGTTCCGGAGCTACCGTGCCTCCTCGGTGGAGGGCTTAGGCAGGCTCCGGAGCATCATTGCCGCCTCCGTGAGTTTACGGCTTGCTCGAGGCAGGGGTCCTGGTGTTCCGGCTCCATCGTCAGCGATGATACAAGCCTGAACATCCTGGGCCTAGCGACGAGCTGCTCCGCCGGTGCCCTGCTGCTCCTCGCGCTCGAGCGCGGCTCGTAGCTAGGTGAGGCGTAGGCGGTACTCGTCCATCCGCGCCTTGAGTTCCCGGAGCTGCTCTAGCTCCGGAGACTGGTGTGCGGGGCGAGACGTCCCAGCCCCCGGGTCCTGCGGCAGAGCTGACCGTGCAGGCCGTGGAGTCACCGGAGGCGGGGTGTGTTGCGGCTGGAGCGGGAGAGGTACGTCGTTGTCGTCCCCCGAATAGGCGTCCTCCACCCGTCCGTCTTCGGGGTGCACCAAGTGGTAGCATTCCCGAGCGGGGTCGATGTAGGATTGGTCGGAGTCGGTGACGACGCTCGGGGCGTCCTCCCTTGAGTCGTCGGGGTGGACGCTGAAGTCCATGCTTGCCCAGAACTCGTCGTTGTCATCGCTGAGGCCTCGCCGTGATGGTGAGGTCCAACCGCGACGATCCCACTCCTCCGAGTATTGTCGGGAAGTGAGACTATCAGTGGAGTCTGTCTCCTCCCCGCCATATGCCCTGCGATTGCTCCCGGGAGAGGATGGTGGGGAGGCCACGTGGTCACCCACGAGGTCATCTAGATGTTCGAGGCGGTGGACAGGTGTCTCCACCAAATCGTGCAACAGAGCGCGGACTGCACAGACGTGGGCGTCCACAGCGTTCTGGAGCCCGAAGAGAGATGACGGCGCCGTCTCCCACCCCCAATGAGGGCGGAGAGAGAGCCCTATTGACGCCAGGATCCCACCCCCGCCCGTCCTTCGGGCGGTTAACGGGCGTGTGGCTGCCGGCGCCGGAGGTGTCGGGTGGCGGCCGGTGCCGGGTAGGCGTCCCCTGCTGGGGGCACCTGGTTGGCCGTGCCTTCCATGACCAGGGGCAGGTTGGCGTGGTTGTACCTCCTCCTCCTGGTCCGCCGGGAAGCACTGCGTGCGGCGTTCCCCTCGTCCTCTGGGACGGGAGGAAGCGTCGCCGTGGTCCCTTCCCCGGCCGCCTGATGGGCCGGAGTCAGGACGATGATGGTGCGGGCCTCGGTTGGGCGTGGGTTCATCTCGAGCCCGTGGCCAGTGGCCACGAACTCAAGACTCCCGAACCGGAGCACCGCACCAGCAGGAAGCGTCATGGAGACGTCAGCCATCCGTAACCTAAGTCAACACACAAAAGGCCCCTACCTGGCATGCCAACTGTCGGTGCTAGTTTTAGCGGGCCTAACACCGGCTAGTAAACTTGCGTTTTGCGGTTGAGGTTACGGGTGGTGTGCAAGGGGGAACACAGGGTTTATACTGGTTCAGGCCAAGAGGGCCCTACGTCCAGTGGAGAAGAGAGTCGTGTTGCCTTACACCGGGGTGCTTGTAGTAGGGGGTTACAAGCTAGGCGAGAGAGGAAAGTGCTCCCAGGTCTCTTGTGAGTGTCTAAGTGCATACAGATTGCTTGTCGAAGTATGTGGTGTGTGCGAGAGCTTGAGGACTTGGAACCTGAGAGTCCCCTAAGGCTGGCCTCTGCTCTCCCTTTTATAGTCACAAGGGAGAGGCAAGGGCAGCGCGTACATTGCCATGTATGCTACACTAGGGAGTTGTGGTCTGTTTGACTGTCGTCAGCTACGGTCTTGTCTCCGCGTCTCCAGGGTATGGCCGTAGTAGTCGGTATGATCTTGGTGAGTTCCAAGGCGGCAATAATCGTCGGGATTACGGCATGACGTAGTGTCACACCTGATGGCTGTCCTTCCGCACGATGTGACAAGAGGAAGAGTCGCCTCGGGGCGTTGTCTCCCGAGGCTCGGGACTCCTGGAGGCGTGATGGAACGGAGCAGGGCGATATCTCCCCTCGGGCGCATTTCTGGCTTCCGGACAGTGTTTCCTGAGGGTCAGGTGGGCCCGAATGAAGGCGTGCTCGTCCTTTCGAGCAGACAGTGCAGTAGGTGCCCTTCCCATTCTTGCGTTGCCCGTCGTTAGGCGCTTGGACTGCCGTAGTCGTAGTTGGTAGATCCCAGCGAAAAACGGGGCGGTGCACCGAAGACCATACCGGGGAGGGGATGGCCGTAGTGGGCCTATCAAATCTGTTGTCAGGGAAACCCTGACAGGTGGTATGGCCGTCGGGCGCATGCGAAGCACAATCTCGTCGAGAATCCTGCCTGACTGGACAGTGCTTGTAAAGTGATCAGAGAGGTCTCTTGTGGTCCAAGATTGCTCCGCTGACGTCAACTGCGCATTGGATGCCTTTGAGAGATTGCGCTCGAGGGGGATGAGGAAGCTCGGGCGAATCGGAGAATCGGCGCCTGAGGGTGCCGCTTTCCCGAGCTCTCTCGAGGAGGCTCAGGCGAATCGGAGAATTGGCGCCCGAGGGCGCCACTTTCCCAAGGGTGGGTTGGCGTTGATGCAGCATCGTCATGGGCCTCTATAGGCGCAGCCTTTGTGGGCTTCCGCTGGCCTTACCTGGGCCGAGCCGTGTTGGGAATGTGTGTTTTCGCATCGAAGTTGGGTACCCCATACTTTGGTACCCGACAGGTAGGTTCCCTGTCGCAAGTCACCCTGCAATTATGCTTTTCGATTCTGGTGCATCT
Organism: Eremochloa ophiuroides; assembly: GCA_038502445.1. Classification (NCBI taxonomy): domain Eukaryota; kingdom Viridiplantae; phylum Streptophyta; class Magnoliopsida; order Poales; family Poaceae; genus Eremochloa; species Eremochloa ophiuroides. The sequence goes on along the minus strand of JAHLJS010000001.1, from coordinate 13,270,873 downwards.
CATTCATTCATCAATCGCACTTTTGTCGTCAAGCATGAGATACCAATTGGGAAAATAAAGGAAAGTTTCCTAATACATTCGCCCGGGGGGCGTATAAATACTAAGGAGGTAGTGCAACAAGTACCTATAGAACTGAGTCGGCATATATTCCCTACCACCATGATAGTACTCAAAGATCAGGATATAGATGTGATATTAGGCATGAATTGGATGTATCAGCACAAGGCTCTCATTGACGTGCTAAATAGGACCATCAGGGTAAATTTGCCTAATAGTTCAACCCAACTCCTCATCCAACTTCCAATCCCTCAAAGAGCAGTTGGTAGAATATGTGCGACCGCAGTCAAGGAAGTGCAGGATATCCTAGTAGTCTGTGAATTTCCGGATGTGTTTCCTGATGATTTGCCTGGTTTGCCACCTGATCGTGATGTGGAGTTTGCTATTGAGTTGAAGCCTGGAACAACACATATATCCCGTAGAGCCTATAGGATGCCACCCGAAGAACTGGCAGAGCTGAAAGTTCAGTTGTAAGACCTACTGGATAAGGGTTTCATTAGGCCTAGCTCATCGCCATGGGGTTGCCCTGCTATCTTTGTGAAAAAGAAGGACAAATCCCTAAGACTCTGTGTCGACTACCGTCCACTCAATGAGATCACCATCAAAAATAAATATCCTTTACCTTGTATTGACCTACTCTTTGACCAACTAGGTGGAGCCAAAGTATTTTCCAAAATTGACCTTAGGTCTGGCTATCACCAAATAAAGATCCGACCCAAAGATATTCCTAAAACAGCCTTCACCACAAGATACGGCCTATATGAGTGCCTAGTCATGTCCTTTGGCCTAACCAATGCACTTGCCTATTTCATGTACCTACTGAACTCCGTCTTCATGCCGGAGCTTGACAAATTTGTGGTCGTGTTCATTGACGACATCCTTGTTTACTCCAAAACCCCTAAGAACATGCCAACCACCTCCGTATTGTCCTGACTCGTTTGAGGGAACATCAGTTTTATGCCAAGTTCAGCAAGTGCGAGTCTTGGTTGGACCGAGTTCCATTTCTCGGGCATATTCTGTCCGCAGAAGGTGTGTCAGTTGATCCGAGCAAGGTGGAGGAAATCTTGAATTGGAAGCCACCAACTATGGTGCATCAAGTCCGCAGTTTCATGGGAATGCCGGGATATTACCGTCGCTTTATTCCGGATTTTTCCAGAATAGCCAAACCTATCACCAATTTGTTGAAGAATCAGGTCAAGTTTGTCTGGTCGTCAGAGTGTGAGACAGCTTTTCAGACTTTGAAGAAGTTGTTGACTACTGCACCAGTCCTGGCTCAACCTGACATTGAAAAGCCGTTTGACGTATACTGTGATGCTTCTGGCACCGGTCTTGGTTGTGTCCTGATGCAAGAGGGCCGAGTCATTGCTTATGCTTCACGGTAACTCAAGCGTCATGAAGAAAATTATCCCACCCATGACTTGGAGTTGGCAGCTGTAGTACATGCCTTGAAGATCTGGCGTCATTATCTGCTAGGCAGTACATGCAATGTCTATACTGACCATAAGAGTTTGAAGTACATCTTTACTCAAGAAGAGTTGAACATGAGGCAAAGAAGATGGCTCGAGTTGATCAAGGATTATGATATTGAGGTACACTATCACTCGGGTAAGGCGAATGTGGTCGCCGATGCACTCAGTCGCAAGGTTCACTTCAATTGTCTGACAGTAAGGCCCCGAGACCTTTCCTTGTGCTATGATGTGGAAAAGTTAGACATTGAAATAGTTCCACAAGGCAGTCTAGCTAACATCAGCATCGAAACACCTATCCGAGATGAGATTATTGCTGCTCAAAAAGGAAGCAAAGGAATCAAGCACATCAAGGAGAAAGTGCAAGCTGGAAAGGCAGATTGTTTCAGGATTGATGATGAAGGTGTTGTGTGGTTCAAGGATCATCTGGTAGTCCCAAAGGTACCTGAGTTGCGTCAAAAGATCTTCGATGAAGCACATTTAACAAGATTCTCCATTCATCCAGGAAGCAACAAGATATATCAGGATTTGAGACAGAAATTTTGGTGGACAAAGATGAAGATAGAAATTGCTCGGTATGTTGCCAGGTGTGATACCTGTCAAAAGGTAAAGGCTGTGCATATGAAGCCCGGGGGAGAGCTGCAACCATTGCCTGTCCCTGCATGGAAGTGGGAGGATATCAGCATGGATTTCATCGTGGGTCTGCCCAAGACATCTAGAGGTTTTGATTCCATCGGGGTTATTGTGGACCATCTCACCAAGCAAGCTCACTTCGTACCTGTGAAGACTGCATATACTGCTGCAACCTATGTGAAGCTATACATAGAAAATCTGATGAAGCTGCATTGAGTACCAAAGACCATCATCTCTGACCAAGGTACCCAATTTGTCTCCAATTTTTGGAAGGCATTTCACAAGTTGTTGGGGACAAAACTTTTGCATAGCACGGCATATCATCCACAAACTGACGGACAGATTGAAAGAGTCAACCAGGTACTTGAGGACATGTTGAGGGCTTGTGCACTCACTTACACTAACACGTGGGACGAGTGTTTAGCTTTGGCAGAGTTCTCATACAACAACTGCTATCAAGAAAGCATCAAGATGGCTCCGTTTGAAGCAGTCTACGGTCATAGGTGTCGTACTCCATTGAATTGGTCCGAACCAGGAGAAAGATGGTTCTACAGAGTTGACCTGGTTAATGAAGCTGAAGAGAAGGTCTGACTGATCCAGGAGAATTTGAAAGTGGCACAGTCACGTCAGAAAAGCTATGCCGATCAAAGGCGTAGACCGTTAGCATTCAAGGTTGGAGACTATGTCTATCTGAAAGTGTCACCCATGAAAGGGATTAACCGCTTCGGATTCAAAGGTAAATTAGCCCCACGTTACATCGGACCATTTCAGATTATGGAACGTGTGGGAAAAATGGCTTACAGACTGCAATTGCAAGAGCAGCTCTCTAATGTGCATAATGTGTTCCACGTGTCGCAATTGAAGAAGTGTCTTCGGGTGCCCGACCAAGTTGTTCATGTTGAAGGAGTGGAACTCGAACCAGATCTAACATGTTCCGAGTATCCAATTCGAGTCTTGGATCGAAAGGACCGAATTACCCGAAGAACTACAACCAGGTGGTACAAGATCCAGTGGAGCCAGCATTCCAAAGATGAAGCCACTTGGGAATCAGAAGACTATCTCGCGAAAAATTTTCCCGAATTTTTTGCTACTCTATAGATGTAAGGTTCCGAGTCGTGTAATGTATAAACTCTTCTACTCGTCTAGTGATCAAGGTTGAATTAGGTTAATTGTTACATTTTCTTACCTCTGGTATTACTGAGTAATGAAACTGCCATGTCATCATGTTTAAATTAATCATCTGCATATGATTGTGCTTAGGGCTCCTAGAGTGATTTGATTGTGTTCATATTAGATTGTGTAATTAAATCCCAAAAAGAAAAATCTAAATTTAATTCAAATATGAAATGGATATTAAACCCTAATCTGACCCCAAAACCCTAAGTCAAAAACTATTGGGAATCAGATGAAAGTGCCTTAATGAAAGTTGTAGATCTTTTATAATGGAGAAACTCTTATTTTTGGAGATTTTGAAGTTATGCAATGGAAATATGAATTAAACTCAAAACAATGACTTGAAATTCAAATTTGAAACATCAATTTAAAAAATATCAAGAATTTGACAAAATACCTTTAATAGAAGTTGTAGGGCTCACTAAGTTGAACAACTTTCATTTTTATAGATTTTCAAGTTCTATAGAAAAGTTTGAAGAATTTCAGTGAATTGTATTTGAATTTCAAATTCCTCTTTTACCCCTTTTTAATATTTTTCAAACTGAGCCGAATTTCAAAATGATTCCAAAACCACAAATGATCTCCATGAAATTCCCCACAACTTTTGTATCTGTCATTTCTGTAGATTCGAATTGGATAGAGTTTAATTGAATCAAATAGGCTTTGACCTATTAGGTATAGCTACAGTGCTACCGGGGGGTCCCCTGTTCCGGCCGCGCCCCGTACGCGCGTGCCGCGCCGTGCGTCGGTCGTCGTCCGGCCAGCCGGGGCCGGGGCACCGCCGCGTGGAGGGTCGCTGGGGGCCCCTGGGTCGCGCCCAACCTCATCCGCCCCTTTCCGGTTCTTAAAGGCCACGAGGGCCGCCTCGGTTCCCATTGTTGCCGTTCGGCTCGCCGGAATCCACTCGCGGTCGCCGGCGAAATCCACCGTCCCTGCTCTACCTCCATCCACTCCACCTCGCCTGTGCCTTCACCACATCCTAACACGCCTATGGAGCCCATGGTTGTGTCCTCTGGTCCTCGAGACGCGCGGGCATCTCCATCTTCTTCCCCGCGTCCGGACGGAGCGCCGCCGCAAGCCGTCGTGCCGTGTCTAGCTGCCTGTGGTGAGTCTCTTCTTCCTAGGTTTCGCATTTGGAACTCCATCACCCTCACTGACCCTCGTGCGTGCGGTGGTTTGCCTTGCGGTGCCGTAGGATCGTCGGAACGGAGACCTTGCCGCCGGAGAACGCCGCTGCACCCGTCGTCGCCGTTGAACTCGCCGTTCTGAGCCATCCTGAGCCCGACCGTCTCGCTGATTGAAGTCACGATGAGCTTCTAGCCGGTTTGCACCCTTTAGCCCGGTCGCTACCGCACTGTCCTCGCCGGCGCACGGTGCGCCGCCGTGGCCGAGCCGCCATTGGCGGTGTCGTGCCCGTTGCCGTCCCGCTCTAGCCGGTTTAGGTCCCTAGGTTAGTAATCAAGGGTTTGGGTAGTCCGCCGGAGGTCTTCCCCTCGCCGGACGAGCCGCCAGCGGCGAGCCGCCGCGGTCGAGCACGTGCGGCGCTCGGAGGAAGAAGGGGAAAGCGTGAGGGAGAGGCTGACGGGTGAGGTCAACCCGTCAGCGGCACTAAGAGAGGGGGGGCCACGCGCGCGGGCATGCGGGCTGTTTGGGCCGCGCCGTGCTGGAGTGGGCCGGCTCGGACCGGTTGCGTTTTTCCTTTTTTCCAGCGAATATCAAAAGCCTTTTTCATTTTAATTTGATATGAATAGTATTTAACTTTGTTATTTTCGTAAGAATATTTCTGTGGCTCTATAAATCCTGAAAATTTTTGTAGCCATTCTCTAAAATATGTAGTATTTAATAAAAATATTAAATAGTGAGTTTGAATAGTTTCTGCAGGGATTAAAAATTAGTCTTTTAATTCATAAATACAAATTTAATGAATTTTAATTAATTCTCTGTAATTCCAAAAATTATGAAAATTCGTTTGGTATTGTTTTAGGTAAAGATCTATCTGTTGGTGAAGTTTGGTGTCAAATGAAAATAGTTTGGTTGTTTATTAATTAAATGTTGAATAATTGGTTAATAAAAGGAAAAGGAAATAAAGATAAATGTGATGTTGTGTGATTTTTGGATTGATTGAGGTTCTAGGTCAATCACCCTTAGGACCTAGGGCAGAGTGGATTAGAATAATCATGGTTAGCTTGCGCTAGGGTTATGACCACGAGTGCATTATTTATTATCGAATTCTGTCTGTCATTTCATGTTGCATCGCATTGAAGCATTCATCATTGCATGCGTGTAGTGACCGGCAACGAAGGAGTCAAAGCCGAGGTTCCTGCGGCAGAGGTGGTTCCTGAGGAAATCCAGGGCTTTGATATTTGTGGTACTGAACCGGACTCGACACTATACGCAATCCAAGTCAAGCCCCGGTGCATTTGCCCCTCCTTGTATTTAAAATGTTTTATCACTTGAGTTGATCTACTGCATTAGGTTAATAGGAGTTGAGTGTTAACCTATTGATGCATTACTTTTTCTTGACCACTGATTACACTCGATAACCTGGTTTATTTAAAATATTGAAAAATGCTTAGCCCTGCTTAATTGAATTAGATTTGCTTAAATTGCTATTTTGAAATATGATGATATGCAAACAAAGAATCATTACATGGGATTGGTATTGTTCTCGTTGTTGGCAGTGTACTTGGCCAGTCCATTGTACACCCTTGGTGCCCTCATATGATTCCTCAAGCTGTATGCTTTGGCGGCCTTTACACCCTTGGTGCCCTCATATGATTTCTCAAGCTTCTTCCAAGCTTCATGAGCACTCTCAATGTTCTTGATTTGCTCAAACACTTTTTCATCTACGGCCTCATGAATAGCACAAACCGCAATGTCATTGAGTTGAAGCAATCTTTCTTCGGCGGTTGTGGGGTTTGCCGCATCGGCAATCTCAATCTTGGTCTCCACAACCCTCCAAACCTCTCTATTGATTGACTTGATGTATGAGGTCATCTTGCTCTTCCAATATGCATAATTTGTGCCATCAAATTGGGGTGACTTTTTGGTGTTGTTGATGTGAATGTTGAGTTGAGCCATTTTTACGCCGTAGGTTGTTAAGCCTCAAATCAACGGTGCCTCGGCTCCGATACCACTTGAAAGGTCCTAAATGGCTAAGAGGGGTGAATAGCCTATAAAAATCTACAAACAACACTTAACAAGCCGATTAGTAACAATAGCAAGCTTTGCAAAGCACTAGCTCTAAACTACACTATGCAAGCCTCCTAGACAAGTATACTATACTATGATCACTAATTCACACTCAAAGGCTATGTCACTACTAAACACTACTCCTAAGTGAGCAACTAACTAACAAACTACATAAGAGAGCAAGTACACAAAAGTAAAGAGTAAAGGTGATTTCAATACCCCCGGTGTAGAGATGATATGAAGTCCAATATAACCAATCAATCAAATACAAGAGAAATCCTCGGTAGAGAGATGACACAAGATTTTTTACCGAGGTTCGCTTGCTTGCCAGCAAGCTAGTTCTCGTTGTAGCGATACACCCACTTGGAGGTTCACGCGCTAATTGACATCACACGCCAAACCCTTCTCAAGGGTGCCGCACAACCAACACAAGATGGGGATCCACCAAGCTACGAGCAATCCACTAAAGATGCCTTTCGCGATCTTCCGCGGGGATAGGCTCAAGAACCCCTCACAATACCTTGATCGGAAGCGGAGACAATCACCAACTCCCCTCAACAATCCTCGCAGCTCCAAGCCGTCTAGGAGTCGGCAAACTCCAAGAGTAATGAGAGAAACCGCTGCGAATCACCACTACCAAGTGCCTCTAAATGATCTCTATCAATGCAATGCACTTAATGCTCTCCAAACTCACCAAATGATGATCACAATCAAGTAGTATGAGTGAGAGTGGAGTGGGAAGGCTCACAAGTATGCTATGATGTTCAGGAGTGCCAAGAGATGCTCCCCCAACCAGCCAAGTGACTATTTATAAGCCACACACAAGAAAATAGCCGTTTAGACTTCACTGCGTACCGTCGGACTGTCCGACGCCCCGGATGAACGCCACGTGTCACTAGCCGTTTGAAGTCAAACGTTGGATCACAACGGCCAACTTCCCACGCTAAACGAACCGTCGGACGGATGAGCGTCGGACTAAAACATACGGTCCGACGCCCTCAGCTGACCACCGTCGGACGCAGCCAGACTGAGCCGTCGGACTAACGAACGCGGCCGTCCGACGCTTCCAGAGAGCTCCCCGAGCGCTGAGAACCGTCGGACGTTGGTCCGACGCTCACCGTCGGACTAACGCCGAGAGTTCGACGCTCTCAGAGCTCGCCACGTGTCAGCTCTCGCACGATCTGCACCGTCGGACGCTTCGGCTAATGGTCCGACGCTCAGGGACTGAGCGTCCGACGCTCTCAGCAGTGTTAGCCGTCGGACCGAGACTAATGGTTCGACGCTCTGAGACTCTACGGTTCGACGCTCTGTTTTCTTTGGATTTTCACTCAAACCTTTTACCCTTTGTTCCCATGTGCTAACACCAAGTGTTCTACACTTTATGCACGTGTGTTAGCCTTTTCAAAGGAGTTTTCTAAGGGTTTGTTAGTGTCACTAGCATCTATATACAATGCAATGATCATGAACACCTAGTGGCACTTGATAACCGTATTTCATCAACGATTTCGCCCCTCTTGATAGTACGGCTATCTATCATAAATGTGATCACTCCCTCTATGGAGTCTTGATCACCAAAAGTAAAAGAGCTCCTATGAATTATACCTTTGCCTTGAGCTCCTAGCTTTTTCACCATCTCTTGATGAAGCTTGTGGACTCTTTTTGATGATGGACTTATACCATTTGTATGGATGCCGTCATTGCCCTTCACTTGTGGCCTCCACCGACCCGGTCCTTTGCTCCATCTTGCCATTTGCTAATCAATTCTCATGAAATACTTAGAGCAATCGTTAGCAAAATAGGTTTCATCAATTACCCATAACCAAACATGGACTTTCATGAGCCCAAGACGAAGTCGCTGTGGGACGCGCTGGCTTTCAGCGGGCCTGGGCCGGAGCGCATCAACGGCCGGCTCGCCATGGTGGGCTTCGTGTCCGCGCTCGTCGTCGAGGCCACCCGCGGCAACGGCCTCCTTGCGCAGGCCGGCAACGGCGCGGGGCTCGCCTGGTTCGCGGGCACGGCCACCGTGCTCTCCGTCGCATCGCTCATGCCGCTGCTGCCGGGGGAGAGCCCCGAGGACAGGAACGGCGACGTCATGAGCGCCGACGCCGAGCTCTGGAACGGACGATTCGCCATGCTCAGCCTCGTCGCGCTCGCAGCCACCGAGTACCTCACCGGCACCCCGTTCATCAACGCCTATAGATGCATGTATGCAGTAGCTTCAGTTCGTAGGAATATATTTTGTACTCCTATGTAGTATGCAATAATTAAGTAGTAGAAGTACACCCCGTGTACGAGCCTACGTATACAGTTGGACACGCTAACTAGTTTTATGTACATTTGGATAAAAAATAGCAGCAAATATTTCTCTGTCACTCCATCTGCGTACTCTCCGTGCCAAAATAAATACCTTTATTTTTTATAAAAAAACTAAATTTCTAGACATTAATATCTCTATCTAAACAAGTTTATTTATATAAAAATAGACTCAATGATCTTTTTTTTTGCCACGGCAAAGCTGAATTTCATTATCAAACAACAACGAAATTACAAGAGCTCTGCATTGCCCATCGCTGGTACCCCCCCTGATCCTCACGTTTTGAAGATTAACATAGATGGGGGATTCATAAAAGAAACCAAAGTTGGAGCCTGGGGATTGGTTGTCAGAGATGATGGGGGTTCACCTGTTTTGGCTGGAGCCGGTAATCTGGGCATGGTCCATGATGCTCTGCTCGCTGAAACTCTGGCCTGTAAGCAGGCTTTAGAAGCAGCTGAACACTTCGACATTTCTCAGATAGTGCTAGAAACAGACTCAGTGCAATTGAGGGACGCCATCACGGTAGGGGGAGCAGACTTGTCTGTTGGGGGAAGTTTGTACAGGGATGTCCGGAGTCTCATTGCCGATTGCATTACTTGCCATGCTATTTCGAAAATTCATATAGTAGATGTTCACTCTGTTCGGCTGGCTGACTGATTATTCTGAGAGAAAAACACTGCTGAATGGCTGGCTGGAGAGAAAAACACTGCTGAATGGTTGGCTGGTGCTGGCTGAACCAGCCAGCCAAACAGAGCTGCTGTAACACGGTAGCGCATGAACTTGCTAGCCGTGGCTTGAGTTAGGACCTTGTTGCCCGCGATTTGGCGGAGCTACTAATATAAGGCCGTAGAGCCGAGAGTGAGTATAAAAAAAAAATAACAGCAGGCTTACAAATCCCCAAAACGCCAAATTGCTATGAACTAAACTCAACAATCTATCTAAACAAGTTTTTTTTATAAAAAAAGACTCAACGATATATCTCATGATACTAATTATATACTATTATATTAATTAATATGTTTTTATTTATATTTAATAATTATATTTATATACTATAAATATTAGTATTTTTCGATGACGACACTTATTTTAAGACGGAATAAATATGCAATTATTGTGTTGGAAGTATGTTGATCAAAATCTGTTAAATTTTACTAAATTTGTTTAAAAAAATATTGATAACCTTTAATTTTTTAAATAAGTTTATTATGAAATATGTTTGTTTAGGCTAGCCCAATTTTCGATTTCACTACTAGGAATGAGAAATGATCAAATGAAAAGCTTGTCCCTGATATTACTGAACTTAGCAGCAGCTTCAAAACACCATTATATATAGATTTCTACATGATGAAGTATGGAATGGAACATCCACTTCTCAGGCGGGAGAATATGCTTGCAACAAAAGCAAATTCAAAGAACAACAGGTCAACAGCACTGGCGGGACGTGAGCGGTGGTAGCTCGCAGACGTCGCCGGTGAAAGTGTGGAGCAGGCGGGCGGCGGTGTCCGCGTCGCGCTGCAGCAGGAGCAAGTGAGTAACCATCCGGCTGATCCCAAATGGCCATTGGGATCGAATATCGTAGGATCTGGATCTATGCCAGCAATGCCCCCGCTGCAGCTCCGGCTCACATAAATAGGCGGCGAGCCGGCGATGCTGCCGCTTCCGATTCCGAGACAACCATGACCTTGAGCCGGGCCGCATCTGCCAGTGCCAGCGCGTCCCCACCGACTTGAGCCAGATCAATTTCTTTGGAATTCGGTTTCTCGCCGCGGCCGCCGCCGCGCACAGGGACCGGTTAACCTGGAGGGGCAGGATAATTTGTCACATGTACAACCAAACATACGGACATGATAATAAGTCCCTTTTGATTCTAGATTTGTCCAAACTCAAATATTTAGGAAAAAGCTATCCCTCGTTTGTGTGATTTGGAGAAACCCATTACTCGAATTTTCACTTCTCTAAATCTGGCCTCTGTCTCTCTTTTTTTTCCAAGTCTAGCTTCCTTAGGCGGTGGAGATGGAGACGGCGGTGGAGGCGGCGGGGCGGGGGAATCATGGACGTTTTCCAGAGTTAGAGAAAAAAGCGGCAACAGGGGGCGGGAAGGGGAAGAGTGAGGCCGTCGCAGACGCGGTAGGGTCTCGTCGGAGCTCCTTAGCGGCGGCAGAGGAGAAAAACATCGTGTGAGCCGTCGCACGGGTGAGTTATAGATATATCCAATATAGTCATCTAAATATAGTCATCTAAATTATCCTCAAACAGCTTCTCTAAATAATTATCTAAATATAGTCATCTTCTATTCCAGATTTTTCGCTAGACAAATATAGAAGATCAGAATGGCTTTCCAGACTGCGAACTGTTGGAAAATCCAGAGATATAGAGAACGATTTTTATGCAAATGACTCTCTAAATGATGATTTAGATACCACACATGCATGCACCCATTGTTTAGTATATTTAAATAAGTTTTACCGACTACTAAATTTAATTAAGTTTTAGTGCAAACAATTACAGAGCGTAACATGGCATGAAAACTTAGATGATAGCACACGGGTCATGATATTTGTAGTGATAGAATCAACTGGCGTGATCAACATATTTCTAGCTAGGTTCCATAACATAGAACATGTTTTTTTTAAAAAAAAAGATCTAAAACTAGTTTCACATATATTTTCAATATTAAATTAGGTTTCAGAATTTGTAGTTGTCTTATTTTTCATATAGAAATAGTTTTAAGTATTTTTTAGAAAATATATAAATTTAGATATTTTTATAAAAAAATATTTCTAGTCTGATTTACCTCATTGTTCTTCTAACTTAGTCTGATTTACCTCCTCTGATGGGTGTTATATCAGCAAAACCACTAAACCGCTTTTGGGGGTGTAAAAGTGAACGGTTTTCAAAAGTTGTGGAGACTAAAAATCTGATTTTGTATATGAGAGATGAAAATTGGATTACCATGATAAATTTATTTAAAATTTTAAGGGTTATCAATATTAAAAAGAAATCAATAAAAATTAACATACTTTGATCAACATACTTCCAACACAATAATTGCATATTTCCTCCGTCTTAAAATAAGTATCATTCTTGAAAAATATTAATATCTATAGTATATAATTACCAAATATATACAAGAAAAACAATAATATCATAGTACATAATTAGTATCATGATTGATCGTTGAGCGTATTTTTATATAAAAAACTTGCTTAGATAGATCGTAGAGTTTATTTTTAAAAACTTGTTTAGAGATATGTCTAGGAACTTAGTTAAATTTTAAAAAAATTAAAGGTATTTATTTTGGCGCGGAGAGTACGCATATGGAGTGACATAGAATATTTCGTGCTATTTTTTTACAAACTAGCTAGCTTGTCCAACTGTACGTAGGCTAGCTCGTACACGGGATGTAGTACTCCTTGTTGCATACTCCTACATAGGAGTACAAAACATATTCCTACGAACTGAAGCTACTGCATACATGCATCTATGCATCTAGGCGTTGATGAACGGGGCGCCGGTGAGGTACTCGGTGGCTGCGAGCGCGACGAGTCCGAGCATGGCGAATCGACCGTTCCAGAGCTCGGCGTCGGCGCTCATGACGTCGCCGCTCCTGTCCTCGGGGCTCTCCCCCTGCAGCAGTGGCACGAGCGACGCGACGGAGAGCACGGCGGCCGTGCCCGCGAACCAGGCGAGCCCCGCGCCGTTGCCGGCCTGCGCGAGGAGGCCGTCGCCGCGGGTGGCCTCGACAGCGAGCGCCGACACGAAGCCCACCATGGCGAGCCGGCCGTTGATGCGCTCGGGCGCCGGGCCACTGAACGCCAGCGCGTCCCACAGCTTCGTCGTCGTCTCCTTGTTTGGCTCAGCGTCCTTGTTCTGCGCCCTGACGACCATGGCGGTGCGCCGCCGCGGCGCGAGTGCAGACGACGCCGGGACGACAGGCCGTTCCTGGGAAGGCTCCTCCGGTGCGAGGCGCGCCGGCGGTGGCGAAGGCGACGGAGTTCAGGGTGGAAGGCCATCACCGTTGCTGCCATTGTTGGAATGTGTATCAGGTGGTGTGGAGATTGAGTCGTTGGTTCGTCGTAGCTGCTGGCAAGAGGCTTTACTGTAGCACTAGGCACTTGCTGGCTTTCGTTGCTTTGCTTCGAGAGAGTGGGTGGCGGCCTTTTATAGACTGGGGTCTGGGGCTCGAAGGCCAAGCTAGGGGAGGCAGGTCGCCCGCCCGTGACGACGAGGTGGGCGGCCACGGCGGGGGCCACGTCGGCGAGAGTACGAGGTCTCTAGGACATGGGCGCGACGTGGAGGGAGGCAGAATCGCGGGCGAGCTGGGTGGCCGGCGTCGCCATTGACGTGGACGGCCAGGCCGCCGCGCAGGTTGGCAACGGCGAGGTGGCCGGCTCCCGTCGCCCAAGAGTGGCGGAACGGTCCAGGGCCAGCCGGAGACGTACGTGTAGGGAAAGGAAGAAATGGCCAACCGGGCGACACTACAACAGAGGCACTGTTGGGACCGAGCCGTAGCTCGAGTGGTGCGTCTTCCCGGTGAGGAAGCCACCGGTCGTGTGTTCGAGCCCTACTCGATGCACTATTCTCCCACCGGGGTTTTCCCCTAAATAATATCTGCAGCCTCTCTCGCATGGAGCCATAAAAGAAGTACGACGTGTCCGTCGTCTATGGAGCGGTCCCAGTGATTTTCAGAAGGACGTGGTTGTTATCTGTGTGCGGTTGCACTGTTGTCAAGTGCTAGTTTAGCACGTAAGATCGAGGTGCACATACAGTAGAACGCTCATTCTGTCATTCACTTCTGGAACCGCCCGCTGAGCTAACTACTAGCTGGTAAGCTCCGACCGCCGGCGCATTTCTAGTTTGACACTTGGTGCTCAGTTTTTGATGTTGCAAGACAACATTAGCTTTGTTTCGTTCACCAACTAGGTGACTCACTGTAAAATATCCCTTTGCCACGGGCCGTGTGTTTTTTTCGACGAAAAAAGAATTATATTATATGATAGCTGGGTACATCAATCTGTTACAAGCACTCTGAATCACAGAAAAATACTCACGCTGTGAATAGCACAACTCAAAACCTAACCTGTTTGATGCTTTGCAGTATGAATAACCGCACAGGCAAACACTCGGCAAATGGCCTGAGAACAAATAACCAACGAACGACGGTCAACATTCCTATAGGTGAAATTGAGAAAATTCTTCTTTCTGGCGTCTTCCTTCTTCTTCTTTCTGCCACCGAAGAATGAGGAAGATCGATCTGAAATTTATTCTCCTTAGTCTTTCATTATTATCACGGGCCGTGTTGGGCCACCCCGCCCATAATATATCAGGTGGGTAACGCCTTTCTCCCATGGATCCCTCAAAAAAATAATACCTCTTCTGAGATGAAAAATGCTAGCCTGTCATTTCAAAAACAAACTATTTTATCAGTGTTTTCCTCTATCTAACACGGATGTTCAGGGAGAAAATTTATAAATGCCATTTCGCCCGTGCCCTCTGGTGCTTGTAGGGGCCCTCCGGCCCCCCACCTTTTTATTTTTTAAGGGATTTGCTAAAAATATTCTTTCAAACGATAGTTTATGTACTTTATATTAAAATTGCAGGTTTCGTTCGTTGTAATTTCTATATGCACGATCTGTAATTTTCGATACCGATAATAAAAACTTGTTAGACAAAAATACAAACAAACAAAATCTAATTTGTGTTGGCACGAAGACAATTAACAATTTATAATTATTTCTATAGGAAGATAAGGATAAAAATTTAATGTATTATAACACAAAGATAAATAAAAAATCATAACAGTAACAATGCACTACTTGTTGATAATATAAGAGTGTCGTCTGAAATCATCTAAAATTTTAGACATTTGGAATATAGGAAAAGTGTTTTTAAAGGTGTTAAATCGTTGAACAGCACTTTGGGCAACAAAAAATTATTACGTTTAATATTTTCTTTGCCAACCGTCGTGTTGGATTAATGGATTATATGGGTAAATGGTCTGTATAAATCTATTAGCATTATTAATTACTAGCTAAAATTTGCACTATAGAATCTAAACAGACCAACTAATTATTAGCCAAAGGCAGGAACGAGGATCATGAGACAGGGGGTGCTCTCATCATCTTCTTCCTTTCCCTCACCTCTCTCTTTTTTCTTGTCCTCTTTTCTCCTTTCTCCTCTTCATCTATAAATAGAAATTCAAAGAGATATTGTATGGGAATTGTATGGATAACATGGGGTAGTCCCAGCCCCCATGCTGGAGACCCGTCACTTGACAAAGGGTTGCTAACTATTAGTTTCATTAGTTACTATGTTTATAGTTACTAAGGGCACTTCCAATGGTCATTTACGGTGGTTTCTATCTCTAATAAATGAGATACTATGTAAACAAAAATAGTGACATGGCACGTCAATAAACGAAGAAGGGAAGAAACGGTTTCTGCTGCAAGGAACGATGTCGACTAAGAACCGAGGCCGGAAGAAACGACTGTTTCCGCGTTGGGAAGAAACCAGTCGTTTCTTCGCCTGCCCTGGCCGTCGTTCGCCGTACGCGCTCGCTTGCGCCTGCCCGCTGGCCGCGCAGCCGCGAGCAGGACGCGTCGGCCTCTTGCGTCGATGCCGCTTGGTCGCGCTCGCTTCTCCGCGCCGGCTCGCCGCGGACCGCCCCGCCGCGCCTCGCTCCTCCGCGCCGGCTTGCGCGGGCCGCGCCCCGCTCCGCCGAGACCGCTCGCGCCGGTCTGACGCGCCGGCCCGCCGCGAGCGCGCGCCTGCTCTGCCTCTGCCCGCCGCGGTCGTGCTCGCCGGAGCCGCGTGAAGGACGCCGGAGCCCACCAGCAGTCGCGCGCGCTCGCTTGCCCGCCGGCCGTCGCGCCCGCTCGCTCGTGCTCACCGGCCACGTCCGCTCGCTTCTCGGCTGCTGTGCGCTCGTCTACACTCCCGCCGGCCGCGCTTGACTGCTGTGGCTGCACTCGCATGCGCCGTCGCGCCCTCACTGCAGCTTGCTCGCTGGCCGCGCGAGCTCGCGCTCTCGGCCGCCGCGGTCCGCCGCCCTGCGCGCGCGCCCTTTCTCGATGCGTGCTCTCGGCCGCCGCGCGTTCGCTCGCCGCGCGAGCTCGCTCCCTGCCTGCTCGATGCCGAATGCTCTTTGGGATGAAGCTCGCCCCCGCCTACTCTCGTGGCAAGGAGAAACCATATGAGGCGGCAGAGGAGGCAGCGGCTCCGGCCACGAGGTGGTGCCAGGGGGTGTGATGGCGACGCCCAGCAGAGTGCCGGCGACCTTTTTTTTTTTGACAAGTGCCGGCGACCTTGGTCTGGCCGGAGGGGATAGAGGTAGAGAGAGAAACAGAGGGAATAGAGGCAAAATTAACTGATATTTATTACGTGAAGAAACTCTCACTGTGTGAGATGGTTTCTACTCTCAAATGTTTGCTGATGTGGCACTCTTAGATTTCGCACCTGGTTTCTACCACAGAGACTGCCCTAATAGGTATGCTAATAGTTCATATCCACCTGCAACCCACTAACCAATTATCTATTCGCAGGTCCCAAATAAACCCCCGCTAAAGATTAGCAACTACTTTCTCTGTTCTAGTTTATAAGGTGTAGTAAAAAATTCCACGGTCATCCAAATAACAATTTGACCAATTGGCTGTTCATTTACTCTATATTTAATATTTTTATTGTTGTAAAATTATGATAATTGGATAGTAAACTTGATTATGAATCTAACCATATCAAGTTTGTATCGCAATAGTTAAACATTGATCACCAAATTATTGGTCAAAGAATGTAAAGTTTGAATCTTGTGTTGTGTGAACACCTTAAAAATTGGATTGGAGGGAGGATTAGCAATTAGCTAACTACTTATAGCCATGTGGTTCCAACATCCTCCAAGATTGCGCGCCCGTCTCAAGGGTTAAAAGGTGTTTATAAAAATTGCACCTTAAAATGCAGAAATAGTTACAAATGGGAGTTTCCAAATAGAAACTCCAAATCAAAGTAATAATACCCCTCTTGAGTGAACCACAGAGTATATGAAATATAATAAATAACCCTAAGGTGAAGGTAGCTCGTCCGCCCGTGAGGACGAGGTGGGCGGCCACGGCGAGGGCCACGTCGGCGAGAGTACGAGGTCTCTAGGACATGGGCGCGACGTGGAGGGAGGCAGAAACACGGGCGAACTGGGTGGCTGGCGTCGCCATTGACGTGGACGGTCAGGCCGCCGCGCAGGTCGCCGAAGAGTGGCGGAACGGTCCAGGGGCGAGCCGGAGACGTGTAGGGAAGGGAAGAAGTGGCCAAGCAGGCGACACTAGAGAGGCACTGTTATCAAGTGCTGGTTTAGCACGTAATAAGATCGAGGTGCACGTACAACGCTCATTCACTTCTGGAACCTGCTGAGCTACCTACTAGCAGGTACTCTAAGCTCCGACCGCTAGTTTGTTCTCTACGTCTACGGCGACCTCATCTCACAACACAAAATGCATAATGCCTCTTCTGAACTGAAAAATGCCTACTCATTTACCTTATATTAATTACCACTCATTTACCCTGTATATTTTTTTATGGTTGTAAAATTATGATCATTGGTCTGTATCGCAATAGTTAAGAATTGTTCACCAAATTATTGGTCAGAGAATGTAAAGTTTGAATCTTGTGCTGCGTGTTCGCCTTGTAAATTGGATCGGAGGGAGTATTAGGAATTAGCTAACTAATTTTTATGGTCATGTGGTTCCAACATCCTCCAAGATTGTGCGCGGCCCCGTCTCAACATGGCTAGTGGTAGCTCCTCACTACCGGAGGGCAGCTAGTTGCCGTGTGCCAAGGGCACTCGGCAAAGTCTGCTAAACACTCGGCAAAGACTTTGTCGAGTGCCACCCACGTCTTAGATCACTCGCCAATTAGAGTAACGGTAAAGGGATTTTGTCGAGTGTCATTTCTTGGGCACTCGACAAACAGTTTACCGTGTGCTAAGATAGAGTTGGCAAAAAAAAAAAAAGTTTTGTCCGTTAGTTGGCACAGTGACGGCATGGCTTGCCAAGTGCCTAACGGAGGGCACTCGGCATAGACGTAGCGTTTGCCGTGTGTTGCTGCATGGGCACTCGGCATAGACATAGCGTTTGCCGTGTGCTTCGGCTCTTGCACTCGGCAAACCCTAGGTCTTTGCCGTGTGCTTTGGTTGTTGCACTCGGCAAACCCTGGGTCTTTGCCATGTGCTTTGACTGTTGCACTCGGCAAACATGGTTCCCAGAATTGTTTGGACAGCCTCTTTGCCGAGTGCAAGAGCCAAAGCACACGGCAAAGCCTATGAGAACATTCTGTTTTTATTATTTTTTACCCCAATCAAACAAATCACAATATATCACATATATGTCACAATATATCACATATAATCTCACAAATATCACATGACAAGCATCCAAGTCGCATTATATCACAAATATCAACACAAGTGTACTCAGTGTCATTCACAACCACATAACAAGTGTCATCCAAGTCGCATCACATAACATAGCAACACCACCACCAATGCAACACATGACAAGCATCATTCACCAAGATGGCCATCCAGTGTGTGGAGAAGGGTTATGAGGATTATTCGAAGCCGCCGATTGATTCTGCACAAAGGATTAGAGATTAAATTTGTAAGGAACGATCTAAAGTTTGTGGTGCGTTCTAACTTGCCCTACACAGAAATGAGTGACAGATGATGGACTAGGCAAACTCACCGGAGTAGACGCAGGAGGAGGCATTAGCTCCGGTGGCAAAGGCTGACCCATCCTCTCACTAAAAGTTTGCATCCATTGAACATCTGCTGCGTCCTTAGCCGCTCGGCCTCGTCCCTCTGTCGCCGCTCTTCCTCCAACGCATGCACCCTAGCCTGCAATATTTCGCCCGATTGTTACAATGCAAAAGCAAAGGTATACAGAAATCAATGAACGACGAATGTAACATAAATAACCTGAAGCTCCGCGATCTGGAACATTGAAGTGTTTGGCCGTGGGCGTATGGCCGGGCTTGAGCTCGTGCTCCTTGCTCGAATCTGGGAGAGAGTGGGAGTACTTATCGGATCCACGATGCTGTCGCCAATCTAATACCGACCATGTTTCTTGCCTCCTCCCACCCTCATGACGACATCTCCATCAAGGTCTTAGGTCATCGGATCATACTCCTCCCTATGGACGGTCTTTGCCATCTCTGTGTACTCAGTGAGCTGGCTGTGGACAGTTGCATTGTTGTATGCCGGCAGGTCCTCCGGATTGTAATCCACGTCGGACGCCGCCTTCCCCTTGTGGGCCAAAGCCCATGCCTTCAACTGGGAGCAAGGTTGGCCACCATGTGCCGACGACTGCGAAAAGCGGCAAGAAGGTTACAAATGATGCACAATTGAGCGATGTAATAAAGAAATGGATTTGCGTACCCATGCAGCCGCGTATTCGTCGAGGGTACGGTTGCGTTGATGGTGTGCAACACCTTTCATCATGAAACGTCGCTCCCTGCAAGCGTTGTGCATCTCCTCCCACTCGGCGCCGCACCACTTGTTCACCATCTCTTTCCAGCATTGGAGATGCTGGGCACACCACCATAGAGGTACCTACATGTCATCAAGTATATTCCATATAAAGAATGTTTGTTAAGCATGAAGTATTAAAGTTCTATATATACTTGCATGTATTGTTCCTGGGTCAGGCTCATATTTCTTGCAGCAGTCTTGTTGATCTTCACTCCAAGAAAGTGAGCATTGTATGTCACAACGGCCTGGACACGCGCCTTGTAGTGCATGTCCCTCACGAGCTTACTGCAGGTTTGGTAAGCCGCAGCCTTCACCTTCGCCTCATATCCCTCCTGGCATCTGAAGAAGTCCTGCTCATATAGATGCAAAAAGTCATTAATTGAAGAATGTGCAATGAATACGATGTATGCGAGAAATACTTACCCAAAGCTCGGTTGTGACCCGCTACGCCTTGTTGTGGAATTTCCTTCCGTCCCAGTCTTCTGCATCGGGGATGGTAGCGTAGTCCTCCCATTTGTAGGTCGGCCGAGGCCGGCCACCCACATCAACCATTCTGGGGAAGTGCATCTTGCACAAAATACCAAGGATGCCATTGACATGGCGCTTGTGATCTCCTGGAACCACAATTTTCCAACCCCTGTTCAAGTGATTAAGACAACATTAGTATATATATTATGATTTTCAACATATCGAATGAAAAAGTAGATATAACTTGAAAAGTCTCTTACCTAGCACCAGATTCCGTGGGTCGAATCATGGGGTGCCTCTCTAGAGGTATCGGTCGCCTCGGGAGGGTAGACGGGTCTCGCAACCAGATTACGGAAGAACCAGAACCCCATGCGTCCTCTCCCTGCTCCTCCTCCTGCTGGTCGTCCCTATCCGCACCATCCTCCCCTGCTCCTCCCTATTCTCATCCTCCTCCCCATCCTCCTCCTCGTCCTTGTCCTCATCCTCCTCATCCTCGTCCTCCTCGTCCTCCTCGTCCTCCTTGTCCTGCACACGCTCATGCTCCCGTGCCTCCTCTCGCTCACACTCTTGCTGCAGCTGTAGTTCCCTCTGAAGAGTCTGCATGTTCTTGCTCTTGGTCCCGCTCTTGCTCCCACTCCCGCTCCCGCTCCTCCTCGTCCCCGATGGCTCAGCTTCATTGGGTCAAAGTCTCTGGTAGAGCGACTATACCTTCCTCAAACTGCCGCCCACCATCTTGCTTAAATCACCTGCATTGGAAAAGAGTAAAGAAATAAGCATAAGTACTTAGAAAGATATGGACAATAAGTAAAACATACTTAGAAATACTTACAAAGATATGCAAAATAAGTAAAACATACTAAAAAAATAACATAGGATTACATGTATTAGAAGTATTCATCTTGATCGAGATTAGTCGGATCATAAGCCTCATCATCACTATCAACCATGTCGATATCGGCATGTCCTTCCGGAGGAATAATGTTCTCATCATTGTCATTGCCTAACTGTAATTGCTCAAGTAAATGTAAGTCATTCACATTTTCAACCTCTTCTTCAGCATCCTCGTGAACAACCGTTTCATTGTCCACTTGCATGCCGATCGCTTCGGTTAAATCTATCACGAAACTCCCTTCTAGCCTTTCTTCCTGGAAAAACTCTCCATCATTTATGTTTGGGTCTAAGTTGTATTCTTCATCGCTTGGGACAGGTAGTTTGCCGTGTGATGATACCTTGTACACAACATCCCAACCCTTAAGACGTTCGTCGGTTTGGCACGGGTATGGTAGATAATAAACTTATGTGGCCTGTTGAGCCACAATATACACATCGTCTCTTGGAGATTGAGTGGTATAACAAACACGGGCCAACAAGTGTATGGGGCAGCCAGCATTCCATACGGATTGAACCCATCGGTTGCTAGCGTAACACGTACATTACGGGTCTCTAGAGCTTTCTCACGGTGAATCCCATCAAAGTGGGTCCATGCTTCACCATCGGATGGATGCACCATCTTGTTAGGGTTGTATCGACGTCCATTCTTGTGCCATGTCATCTATTTCGTGGATTCCTCGGTCATGTACAGCCATTGGATCCTCGGTAAGAATGGAAGGTACCATAGGATTTTGACTGGGATAGAAGACTGCCTCTTCTGACCATCACCAGAGTCTACCTCCAAGAACCGTGACGATTCACACTTTGGACAATACTTTGCGTTCGCGTGCTCTTTTCTAAATATGACGCACCCCTTTGGGCAAGCATGTATCTGCTCATATGGCATCTCAAGTGCACGAAGCAGTTTATGTGACTCATACATGCTCTTTGGCAGAATGTGACCCTCCGGTAGCAAGCTGCCAATAACTGTCAACATAGTATCGAAGGCATCTCAACCTAGGCTATACTAGGACTTGAAGGCTAGTATGCGGCCAATGCCATCCAGTTGAGAAACCTTTGTGTTCTCGTGAAGGGGTTTCTGTGATGAAGACAACATGTCATAATATGCCTTTGCGGATTCATTTGGCTCTTCCTCCTTGGGTTCTACAGCGAAGTGTGCTTCATGGAAGTCATTCAACATGTCTCCTACCCCTCCATCAGCATCAAAATCATCGAGACATTGTCTGACGACCTCGTCCCTCGTACGGTCTGCTTCACCATGGTAGATCCACCGGGTGTAGTCTGTTGTAAATTCATTCTTGCAAAGATGTATACCCATCGTAGCCTTCGTTTGCCTACACATGTTGTTACACCTGCTGCAGGGACACCAAGTGGCACGTGCCCCTTTAACCTTGGCAAAAGCTAATTCCATGAAGGCTTCGGTCTTCTCAATCCATTCATCGGTCAACGAACCTGCATTTGCGCGGCCCGTGTACATCCACTGACGGTCCTCCATGATCTAACATATCGGGAAGTAATATAAAACTCAATTGCCTCCACACGATGCCTCTACTGTCTAATAGATAAAGATAGGTCCTAATCTCACCCAAGGATGCATAGATGGGGTTAGTTCCCATGGTCTACTCCGATCCGAGACAGAATTTTGGCAGCACCTCCCCCCAGTTCTCCATGTACACAAAACTCTGCCAAGGAGATTGTGTATCCAGAGAACATGAGGGAGATGCTACCGAAACACTGTCTCGCATCGAACTAGACCGTGGGAACGAACCCCATCTACGCATCCTCGGGCTGTCCAATAAACGTGGACAATTCGAAAGAGATGCGGTTATAGATATGCAAAAGTCTGTATACTTTCGAACCGTATCTTTTTCGAACTGAAGACGCCTAACTGGGTTACGTGACAGACTAACATACACAACTAACTGAATTGTAAACGAGCACGGGAAAGAATAACTCACAACACGTAGATTGTCTACGTGGGACGAAAAGCTGTCAAAGCCAAGGGAGTCGTCCACAGCTCCAACCTGCACATAAAACCATAATTGTGTTAATTCAAAAATTCGGCAACACCTCCCCTACACGGTGAGGTTTCCAAAACCTGTAAGAGAACGACAACATGGCCGACCATTCCTACGGCACGATGGCCGACATCAAAAGGCATACCTAATGGCCGCGGCACGGGCAGCGCGGACGGGGGCGTGGCACTGGCAACGGCAGCGAGGCACGGACGGCGTGAGACGAGCCGCCACGGGGCGGGCGGTGGCGCGTGGTGAGCCGCGGGGCGCAGCGAGCGGGCGGGCGGCTCGGGCTGCGGCTGGGAACTTCACTGGGTGTGGCCGGGGCAGGCTGGGTCGCGTGCCACCGCTCTAGGGGCACGTGCCGCAGCGGTCGGGGCGCGCTATGGCCGCGACACGCCACGCTGGGGGCCGGGGGGCGGATAGGGGGACGGAGGAGGGGTGAGGGAAGCAGAGATGGAGAGAGAGGAGAAAAGGGGGGGAGGGGAGAAGAGGGAGGAGGAAGGAGAGAGTGGCGGGGGGAGTGAGTAAGGAAAGAGTGGGAGGGCGAGAGCGGGGATGGGGGGGAGGGGCGGGCGTGGGCGGGCGTGGTAGCGAGCGTGGGCGGGCAGCGTGGCAGCTGCTCCGGCGAGCATGGGCTGGCGCAGTGGCGACGCCTGCTGCTCCGGCAGTCGTGGGCGGGCGAGCGGGTGTGTGTGTGTGTGAGTGAGTGGCGTGAGTGAGAGTGGCGTGAGTGAGGTGGCAGAGGCACAGGGTGGATAAGGTGGCGGCAATGTTCGCCGAGTGCCGTAGATCCGGAACACTCGGCAAAGAGGTAAGTATGCTGAGTGCCCTGATCTACGGCACTCGGCAACTTTGATTTTTTTTTTCAAAATTTTATATGCCGAGGCCAAATTCAAAGCACTCGGCAAAATAATTTTATTTTTTCAAAATCCTTTATGCCGAGTGTTTGGTGTTCCGGCACTCGGCAAATATGAATTCTAATTTTTTTATTCTTTTCCAAAATTACTCTATGCATTTCATTTTATTTAATATTGTGTTATCCTTTATTTCAAATTCAATGAACAATGTACACCAGTTGCATGCGCGAATAATTCATTTTAAATCAAATTGAACTCCATAATTACAAATAAGTGATGAATTTATGAAACTGACTCAAAAACTAATGTTCCGTTAAATAATATATGTTGTGTAATGTTTATAAAAAATTTTGAAGTGAGAACGTAAGTAGGACGCCATTATTTCATGCAGTTATAGTTTAACTTGTATTTACCACAACTAATATTCAATTATTTATATTACTAAATAAAAAATTACAAGACACTTCCAAAAAATTACCAAAATTTCACACGAACCAATTGATGTTCTGTAGTACCTAAACAAAAAATTTCAAACCAAGACCCCAAAGTGATAATCATCAGACTCCAAATCTCACTAGGATCCTTCTTAATGGAACTCTTTCGGAGATGTTGAGAGTTCTAAGCAACGTACGTGACAACATGTGCAAAAATGTCTCAATTTTTTATCACACCATCCGTGCATGATATCATGACATCTAAGCGAATCTCATGATTTTTCAGACTCCATTTGCCTTTTTTTAAATTTCAAAAACCATTCGACCCCATGTTCCTGCGAGTGTCCCACGATTAAGGTTACCATAATTTCTCTCCATTTCATAGGCATATGCTCCTCTCAACATAAATAACATGAGTATCAATTTTGTACAGATGTTTTCTAAGTATTTCAAAGACCCGTAGTTCAAATTTCCCTCGATTGAAAAACATGTTTGTAATGAAATTAATTACTAAAAAATAGTAAACAAACAAAAAAAATGTACCAAATTTGAACATGGACTACCACATGCTGTACTAAATGTCAAGAAAAAGTTTAAGGAAAAGGAAATGAAAAAAAGGAAAAAATTTGCCGAGAGCCAAAATGAATACACTCGGCAAACAGCTCTTTGCCGAGTGCCTGAAATCCTACACTCGGCAAACAGCAGACGGAGAGTAACGGTGTCAGCCGTTTGCCAAGTGTCTGTATCCTAGCACTCGGCAAAGACATGTATGTCGTGTGCCCTTTGTTTGCCGTGTGTTCGGCACTCGGCAAAGCCGTTTATGCCAAGTGTCTGATGTTTGCCGAGTGTGTTTTATTTCGCACTCGGCATAGGCCACGTATGCTTATCGCTCTCGGCAAACATTCCGACACTCGGCAAACAGCGGGTTTCCGGTAGTGCCTGCTCCAATCCGAAGGACACTAGGATGCTCCCTAGAGCAGGGTTAATTGACGTTTCTGAAAATTACACCTTAAAATATGAAAACAATTAGAATGGTATTTTCCAAATAGAAACTCCAAATCAAAGTAATACAACCCCTCTTTAGTGAACCAAAAAGTATATGAAATATGCTAAATATGCCTAAGAACTACTACCCTGCACCACAAAGACTAAATTAAAATAGAGATTAAACAAATTCACCGCACTGGCCTCCTATCGGACATGTCTGGTATGCTCGGGGATAGAGGGTCAGCCTCTAACTTGCTCTTTTTGATTTCACCTTTTAATCCAAGAAGCATGTACCTACTAGAATATATAATGCAGAAAGAACCTCCACACAAGCTCAAACACCACAAGTGAAAAACAAATACCAAATAAATAGAATTGGGACACGGTATTTGTTTTAGCGAAGTTCGGACTCCCTTGAGTCCTATTCTCCGGAGATAACAATTGACCACTCTGAGATCCACTCTCTTTCAACCGCTTCCCTCAATCTATTAGTTTGATTCCTTCCCTTGTGGAGGCGGAATCGAAGGCTGAGGCATACCACAATTCTTGGTTGCTCTGAGGCGACTCCTAGCCATCTAGGAGCGAGCTTCAAGGGTAACAAATGCTGATCATGAGATTGATGAACCCTACAAGTGCTTAAGAATAGCTTTGCTCTCTGTTTTGAATTTTTATCAACCTACAAATTTGATTTTGCAATTGGGATCACAAACACACTAAGAGATGGTTGGAGAGTATTCTCAAGGCTAAAAAATATGTTAGTATTCACCAGAATCAGTAGCCTCCAAAGGTGGACACTAGAGGGTATTTCTGGTCCATTTGAAAAACTAGTCGTTTCTAGTCGTTGGGACTCTCACTACTGCACAAAATGTTTACCGTGGCGGGCACTTTGGATTAACCGAGGCGGTTTTTGCAACCGCCTCGGATCAAAGGTCACGGTTAATCGTGGCCTTAACCAAGGCGGTTGCATGCCCGCCACGGTTAATCCAATAAAAAAACAAAAAAAAGGAAAAAACTGTGGATAAGCCCGCCAAGCCCATCCGCACCACCGCTAGCTAGATCCGCCGCCGCCGCCACTCCAGGCCTGCTACCGCTGCTGTAGCCGCCGTGCGCGCGGATCCGAGCTCCTCCTCACCGGATCCGAGCTCGTCCTCACTGGATCTGGACCTCCTCGCCGCGGGTGGTGGTGGAGAGCAGGCCGCCGTCGGAGCCCAGCCATGCGCCGCCATGTAAGCCGCCGCTGGAGCCCAGCTGAGAGCCGCCGCGCGCCTCCCAGCCGCGCCGCGTCTCGCGCCGCCTGGCCGCACCGCCGCGGGCCTTGGTCTCGCGCCGCCGGGCCGCGCCACCGTGCGCCTCGGCCTCGCGCCGCCCGGCCACGCACGGCCTGGCCGCGCCGTCCGGCCTCGCCGTAGGGGAGGAGAGAGGGCCGGAGGGGGGAGGAGAGAGGAGCGTGAGGGAGGAAGGGAGCCGTCCAGGAGAGAGCGTGAGGGAGAGGCGGCTAGGAGGGAGTGAGGGACAGAGTGAGTGAGAAAGTTAGGGTTTGTGCTTGTGCTTTATATAGTAGGAGCCCGTTATCGGGCCTGGATGGGCTGTCTGGGCCTTATATTTACCCAGGCGGGCCTCTTAAAGTGACCGCCTCAGTTAATATATTAACCGAGGCGGTTGCGTTAGGTTTGTCCGCCTCGGTAAATAGATTTTGTGAGGCGGTTTTTTCTAACCGTCTCGGTTAATAAAAAATAACCATCTCAATTAATGTCAGACATTAACCGAGGTGGTTATCCTTTCTGACCGCCTCGAAAAAGAAAAGACAAACGCCTCACAGAAGATTTTATGCAGTAGTGTCTGGACATGCATACCAGACATATCCGATAATGCAGTGTACCAAAACACTAAATAAGACAGAGCACCCGCACCCGTGTCTAGAAATTTAGACCCGTAACCCGAAAATTCCAAGATACAGACGAACACTAAGACAATACCTCAAGTTTAACCACATGGCACTCTTTTCTCTATTCTCACATGAGTTGAACACTTATGAAAGATCATTTATCGTTTAAGTCAAAGCGAATTTAGACCGCTTGAGTTAACCTTGTTTAACTCCATGCCACAACTTTCAACCTTCATCAATAGAATATGCCAACATGTACATTTTGATTGTTTCTTGAGCATAGCCATATCTTGAGCATGTGACTGACTTGATCAATTCTGTGTATAAGGACATATAGTGCCCTCACAATTGGGGAACAACTATGTTTGAAAACAAAGAAATGCCAATGAGGCTACTGATTTGGTAGCAGGACTTTAGAACAAAAAGCCAATAAGAAGATAGAGCGAAGATCGATGCATAATAATTTAACATCCTATTAGCACAAAAGAGTTTGAAGCATCGATATTCCTACACACTATGGCTAGTCTTATAGTCCAAAACGTACATTGAAGTATTGAACTAGCTTTTGTCAAGAATAATTTTTTTTAAAAAAAAAGAAATATTGAACTATCTAGTACGGAGTACACCGGTACACGGAAGGTAGTATGTACTACCAGTGCTAGCATACACAGTTACAAAATATCCCTACGAATTGAAGTTACGTGAAAGCTTTGCATTTTGGTCTTTTTTAAAACTTTTTTTTACAGATAGCCCCTAGAAAAACTATTTCTGAAAATATGATAAAGTTCGGCGTCATGCGACATGTGACATGACGCCGAGCTCCTACCATGTCAGCGACGACCATGATCACATTCGACAGCGTGACTGCAGGCCGCACAGAGCTCGGCGTCGCATCAGTTAACGCCGAGACACAGACCCTCGGCGTCACACCACCTGACGCCGAAGTCGCGCGCGTCATATTCCTATCAATCAAAGTCCGATGCTGACCAGCTGCGCATTGCAGGAGCTCATGCGAGCGCTGCTCCTTCTTTTCATCTCTTCGTTAATTCTATCTCCCTCTCTCTCGCATTAATTCTCTATCCCTGTCTCGTATGGCCATACTACAATGCACATGGTGACAGAAACACAGCCGTGTGCTCTCTCTCTCCACATCTCTCTTGGCAGCATGCGTACCCGCTCACTCTCTTTCACACGCATATACTCCCTCTCCAATAAATAAACGTTTTTTTTACTTCTACTATTTCTCTTTGACCATTCGTCTTATACAAATTTTTTATACAAATAATAAATTAAAATAGATCATAACAAAACAAATAATATTTATTAAATTTTTTTAATAAGACAAACGGTCAAACAGAATCATGGAAGCCAAAGAATTATGTTTATTTGTGGGACGGAGTGCTCATTGAGACTGAACCGAGCAGCAGCGTCCACAGCAGCCTGACATACTATTCCCGCGTGGTAAAGGCACTCTTTACTTCTCAAACTTCCCAAAACAAATTTTCCAAGATTTTCCGTCACATCAATCTTTGGACATACGCATGAAACATTAAATGTAGGTAAAAAAATAACTAATTATATAGTTTATCTGTACATATCGAGACGAATATTTTGAGTCTAGATAGTCTATAGTTGATAAAATTATCAAATACAAATGAAAGTGCTATAATACCAGAACCTAAATTTTTGTCAATGTGAAGCCTGTCACTCTGGTATAGACCTTGATCCATGCTAGCGTGCCCACTTGAGATTCCAGGAGAGCATGTGAGTTTAATGTGAACTTCTCCCTTGGACCTTTGACTCTGATGAAACCCATTAACTCCTATAGGAATGGAAGCAGCAGGGACCGGGATAGCGTGCAGTAATAACTGATAAAATTAATCTTATTTAATTTTTTATTCCACTTTAAGATGCATGAAATTAATCATATTAAATTTTTCATCATATTAAAGCCTTGTTCGTTTGTCTTAAAAGAAACGCTAATTTCGGTTGATGCTGATTTATTGTGAGTGAAAAATAGTGTTCTATGTCTGGAAAGAAGTCAAAATAAGACATACGAACATAACCTAAATTTCTTAGTTCGCTTGAGTTAGATTCAGCTTATTTTCAGTTACAGAACAGTATTTTCCTCTCCGAACAATTCAGCCATATGATTTGTCCAGCCGAATTTCAGGTCAGCCGTACAATTCGTCCTGCCAAATGTTAGCAACGATGACGCTGCACATGAGATGGGAAAAGCGCAGAGTTTATTTTTTACGCCGATTGGATATTTAGGCAGTATGTTAAAGTGGAATAAAAAAACTAATGTGATTAATTTCAAAAATCGTTCCACCAGAAAACGACATTAGGTAAAATAAAATGTCAGAAAAAAGATTTTATTTTCACTTAAACATTATGTTCGGAAATTGTTACACAAAAAAATATTAGTTTTTGACCATGAATTTAGATTTTTGCATTTTAGAAAAAATATTTTTGGCTAAAAAACATAACTGAAAACAAAGCCAACTCTTCTATGCTCACTGATCTTTTTTCCCCTCCAAACATAGAGAACGATAAGAGAGCAAGAGGATCTGATCCTGGCCATTGATGGCTCTATGAACGGGTGATAGACTACTACTGCTTATGTTGCAGTAGTAGTTACTACTGCACCCGATCTTGGTCCAGCAGCAATGATCTGTTGGTTCACACGGAAACAGTAGAGCACCAGCACCCCTATGCTGCCAAGCACTGCCTTAATCACTGAGATGAAGTGATAGCCCAAGGCAGGGAGGGCAGCTAGGAGAATCTTCGGAGGGGGAAGAGCGTCGCAGCCTCGACGTCACTGAGATGAAGTGATGACCCAAGGCAGGGAGGACAGCTAGGAGAATCTTCGAAGGGAAAAGAGCGTCACAGCCTCGGCGTCAGGTCCTATGACGCCGAGGGTCTGTGGTTCGGCGTTAACTGACACGACGCCACGTCACATACCTTCGACGTCATGTCATGACGTCGAACTTTGTCCTATTTAGAGAAATAGTTTTTCTGAGGAGCTATCTGTAAAAAAGTTTCTAAAAGGAGCAAAATGCAAAATTTTCACTTGAAGTTACTGCATACATGCAGTGGCTTGTACTCAGCTGCCAAGGAGTAGTACTATGCATCTAGGCGTTGATGAACGGGGCGCCAGTGAGGTACTCGGTGAACGCGAGCGCGACGAGTCCGAGCATGGCGAATCGTCCGTTCCAGAGCTCGGCGTCGGCGCTCATGATGTCACCGCTCCGGCTCTCGGCGCTCTCCCCCTGGAGCAGCGGCACGAGCGAGGCGACGGAGAGCACGGCGGCGGTGGCGGCGAACCAGGCGAGGCCGGAGCCGCTGCCGGCCTGCGAGAGGAGGCCCCCGCCGCGGGACGCCTCGACGGCGAGCGCCGACACGAAGCCCACCATGGCGAGGCGGCCGTTGATGCGCTCCGGCGCCGGCCCGCTGAACGCCAGCGCGTCCCACAGCCCGGGGGTCGACGACGACTTCGCCTTGGCCTTGGGCGTCGCCGGAGAAGGCGACGAGGCGGTGGTCGTCGTCTCCTCTGTTGGCTTAGCGTCGTCGTCCTCGCTCTGCGCCCTCACGACCAAGGCGCGGCGACGACGCGGCGCGAGCGCAGACGACGCCGGGAAGGCGCCAGCACGACGCGCGGCGGCGGCGGTAGTGGCGAAGGCCATGGAGCTCATGGAGGCCGTCACTGTGGCTGCCATTGTTGAAAGTGTGTGGAGATCGAGTCGCTGGCTCGTAGCGGCAGGCAAGAGGCT
This sequence comes from Eremochloa ophiuroides, assembly GCA_038502445.1. Lineage (NCBI taxonomy): Eukaryota > Viridiplantae > Streptophyta > Magnoliopsida > Poales > Poaceae > Eremochloa > Eremochloa ophiuroides. Next base: position 13,240,212 of record JAHLJS010000001.1, on the reverse strand, counting down.
TGTTGCTGTAGCACTAGCAGTGCTTCGATGGCTTTTGTTGCTCTTCACTCTTCTCTCTGTCGAGTTGTGTTGTGATGTGGTTGCCAGAGCGGGGTGGCGGCTTTTTATAGACTGGGGACTCCTTGCGCGTTTGGGCGACGAGGTGCATGGGCGGCCGCGGCGGCGGCCACGTCGACGGGAGATTCACGGCCGTAGGTTGTGGGTGATTGATCGAGGCGCATGCAGTCGACGTGGAGGGAACTGTTGTCATCATGTGATGATATTTTAGCAAGAGCTGCACTCGTGCACGTCGTCCCAGGTTCATTCGTTCTGGGTGACTGGTGAGATTAAAACTTCTGGAAGAACCTGCTGGCCGCGGGCGGATTTCTAGTTTGTTCTCTACGCTACGCTAGGGCGTCACAATTCACAAAGTGCCTTCTGGTGAGTAGTTTATCTCTCTGTGTGTGTCTGTATTTTTCTTCAAAAGTCGTGAATCCTTGACCAGCATTTTGGGCTACCAACAAATTATTGCATTTAGGCTCTGTTCGCTTCAGCTGAAAAGTTGAGCTGATTTTAGCTGAAACTGATTTGTTGTGAGAGAAAATACTGTTTTAGAACTGAAAAATATGTGCTGTTTAGTTAAAGCGAACAGAGCCTTCATCTTTGCCAAGTACATTTCGATGAGGGCATGAATACGACAAAAGTTTATAATAAAGTCATTGGAGAGTCGTGTTCACCTTCATTCCCGCAAGTAAAGGAAAGGAACTCCAAAAATTGGAGATGACAATGAAGCCATTATTGTGGAATTGTGTTCATCTTCATGGCCACACACGTAACAAAACGAGTTCGATGAATTGTAGATCGAGAAATGTATTTACGAAATTGTGAGTCAAAATATGCCAGCACAAAGTGCATTTGAGTTGCAAAATGCTACTTCATTGATGTTTTCTATCCCACCGATATTATATTGTACCTATTTGAGAGGGGGAATTTTTTTGGAAATTTCAATACTTATCCCATGTGTTGTTGATTTTTCTTCTTTATTATCTCTTTATACCAGAACCCACCTCTTATTTATGCTTTTTAAGGAGAATATTTTCCACATAGTGTACCAACAAATATTATATCTTTTTCCCTTTTTTGCGAGCAAGGTTTTGATTTATATTAATGTATTCACTTTTCCTGTATTTCAGGTGCTTGAAATTTTAGATGGTTTTACTCACACTCTTATATCACCAACCGGTACAAGTAAATTATTATTTGTTATTTGTCTTTGTGTTATGATATGTAAAATGTTTGTTATCGTCTTTCTATAGAAATAATTGCAAATTGTTAGTTGTTTTTGTGCCACAAATCAGATTTGATTGGGTTTGTAGTTTTATTTAACGAGTTTTTTTATTATCAATTCAAAAATTGCAGATTGCATCAACAGAAAATTGCAACTAAAAAAATCTACAATTCTAGTGTAAAATATATGAAATAAATGTTGCTTGCTAGAAAGCTAAAATTCATACACCTGAATTTTAGCAAATCTTTTATATATTAATGAAAATGTAGAAATTATATCCCGCATTAAATTGAGGATCCTGATGAAGACAAAGTATAAATTAACTTGAGTTGAAGAATGGCATCACACAACAGTGCAATCTTAGTCTATTAATGTTGTTCTATCCAAAGCAGAGTGATTGTATTGGGCTATTTGGGGTAGAAATTCAACAAATGTCAATACTACCCATGCGTGGCTGATTCTTCTTAATTCTTTATTGTGCAGCCAAGCCCTTTTTATAACGAGAATGCTTCAACAACATTTTCAGCTACCAAGCAATTTTTTTTGTCCACGACGGATTGGATTTATATTAGGAAAAAGATGAAATTAAAGCCACACGTTACAATATAGAAAGGGGAAATAATAGTCCATCCCAAATTTGACAAATTTACACATGTTTATATATTAATAAAACGGATGCATACATTTGTGTCTAATTTTGTTGTCGACGTCTCGACCAAGTACCAAATATTCATAACTTTAATCTTAAAATATAGGTGTGGCGTGCACTACTGTTGTTACTTTGCACAAACTTTACGCAAATTAGTTAAGATGACTTTCTGTTTAATTTTTATTTGAATGCAGTAATGTATGATCAATGCTGGAATGGGCCTGGGAATCACGGTTTTGCTGGAGCACCGGATCTTCTAAATTCAATTGGTGAACTAGACCGGTTTTTGACCAGGAAGGAGTCCCTTGCTATATTGCAGAATGCAGTCCTATTCGCACAACAAAATGACATTCTTGATGCAGCTGATGATAGCTAGATAATCACATCAGTTTAGTTTTTTATTTCAGTGATGTTGTGTTGAAATCAAGTCATATATCACCATGTGTTATTTAGTTTCTATTATACAGATTATGATTCTCCGTATGTTCAATTCTTAGATTTTCGTTATGATGTGTTAAAATCAAGTCATATACCATCATTTGTTGATCGTTCAATTTTTTTATACAGACTATGATTTTCTGGTAGTCAATAGGCCCACTCTTCTCCAAATAGAACACGATTGTACTGGTTACAAATGGGACCCGCATAAATTTGCTCTAAGAAAGAAGAATATCTACTTTGAAGGTTAAGCAATCAAACCATAATACAATTAACTCAAACAATGTATATCCGAATATTAAACTGTTTCTTTTTTTTAGCACTGAGAAGGTCAATGAAACCACTTTTCTGTGGCGCCATCAGGTTAGCTGAAAGCAACTACTAAGGAGACGGATATCATGGTTAGTTCCTTTGATGTTTTTTTATTAAGTCACATTATTTATTTTTTAATAACTTGCATTTGCAATTTTAGTGACAAAGATGAGGGACCTTTTGAAGACAAAACACAAGTCTACTATTGCTGGGAAGAATGATTACAACTTAAGAACCAATCAAGCACGCGAGCGCGAGAAAGGGACAGATGTAAAGTTATTTTATTTCACCTGTCACTGTACATGTCAGAGCCGATATTTATAGGGGTCTGGTCTTCGCTTTCTAATTGCAAATGTGCATTATGCCCATTACAAAGATTACATCTATCTGTTTTACAAGGGTGAAGTTGTCCTTTCAACTTCGTCGAGACACCTTTCTTCTACCCTACAAACTTTGTCGGCTCTTCTCTCCTTGGCGCGGAGCCGATCGGTCATGTCGTCGAAGCCCGAGCTTCTTCTGGTGGCGGAGCCAATCTTCGGCCGCGGAGCTGACCTCCTTAACTCTGAAGCATTGTTCAAACTCGCGAAGTCACTTCCTCACCGGTTTTGACTTCGCTCCCTCCTCGCGTCGTGAAGTCATATATGGGCAAGACTTCGTTCCCGTCTTTCGCCTCTTAGTTCCTGCAAAGACAGGGTTAACTCCAAAGTTTCTGGAGCTGAGTTTTGGTTTCAAGTCAAAATCCCCAAACAGCCATGGCTCGACGGTGAAGAGAACAACCTGCCTTATTTCCAAAGGGTCGGCGCCGCCGTCTCTATCGCTCAGGCTACTAGGATCGTCATTGTCCTGCTCGCGCTGGAACACCTCTGCCGCTTCGCCCATGCGTGATGCGTCCACTGCTGACCGGAGCACTCTCATGAGCTGGAGCTGCAGTGTAAATCTCAGCAGGGCACTGCCATTCCACGGCAGCTTCTACATAGCGACCTGTGATGGGAGCGGGGATTTCAGCATCCAGCGTCTAGACGCACCCCCTCCTTGACTAGGGTAGCTCGCCGGCATCATCATCCCTGCCACCACCGCAGACAATCGCCAAATTTCCAGCCAAACTGAAGATTTTGCCGCGGCTGATGGAATGCGACTCGGAGATCCTGGTGGTTGGCAGCACCGACGTGCCTGTTCTCACCTCGTGGTGATCAGGCTTGCTGACCTCCTAGTGGGACGGCCTGCCACGCCATTGACAAGCATCGGCGATCACTGCCTCTTCATTAGCAAGCGAAGCTTCGCGGTGTCCTAATGTATTGCCCCAGAACAAAGCCTTCATGGAAGACGAAACGCAAGTTGCGGTTTGGGTTTTGAAGTTATGGAGTCTGAATGAGGCATTGTTAGGATATGTTTATTATGGTGAATTGTTGCAATGATTATTCCCAAAAAAATGTTGCGATGAACTGCTTCAGTTTCTTCAGTTGTTTCACAGGAATAAGTTGTTGCTACTATTTTTAAGTTAGAATTTGCTTGGGAGGATGTAATTTCACATCAACTTGTTGAGTGTTGTTCCTTGGGAAAACTCCCACATAAATTCTGTTTACCCTCATGTGTGTTTTCAACAGGTTTCACCGTCCCTGTAAAACAAGATGTTTATAGAACATCTTTATTCCTGTTTGATTCCTAGTACCAAAGAAAATGAGAAAAGATTCCGTGGCTTCCTCAGTTCAGCAATACCTGTGCCTGAACAATGCCCTCTTTTGTATTTATTTTGTTTTCACCTATATGTTACTGATCTTTTGTGTTATTTTATTCTCTTTCATCATGACCAAATATGACCTCCTCCCCCATGAAATCAAATAATCATGCATACAAAATTCTAATCTTGTGAAAACTGAAAACTTTGGAGTCATCATTTTTTTGTGATGACTAATTTTCAAGGACAGGTTATGACTTATATATAACACTTGCCTGGACAAAGTGTGTGTTGCTAATGTTCAACTAAAGGTTAGGGCTATAACACTTAACTGTTGATAGTGTGTAACTTGTCTGAATTTTATCATATACTCTTTGTCTCAAATATTGACAATATCAAATGACCCTGACCCTCCACCTGTTTAATATACTGTCTTTTCGTTACTAGTATTTATGCTACTTATTGGCTTTGAATCAATGTTTAGCCAAACTAGATATACAGAGATATAGTTACAAAAAGATATGACAATTATATGTGCAGCGTGCTGTAGTTTTTTTATAAAGTATAAACAATTTATTCCTCTAGTTGAACTAATCCCATCCTTATGTTTGTATTCCCCCAATCTAAAAAAGAATATGACTATGAGTTATATGTTAGTTAAAGTGGTCCATGTTTGGCTAAGTTTCTCGTGAATGGTATCTATATTTATGGCTCCAAATAAATTTATTACGAAGATACATTTCGTAACCAATCTAGGAGTATTTTATTTGGTACCATAAATATTAGTATTTTTCTCTATAATTGGTCAAACTTACCAAAAGCATTACACTAGGACAGAGGGAGTATTATCCATCATTAGTCATTATATGAATTTATAGAAATTGATAGCCAAATGTATAAATATTGGATCTGTCTATAGCTCACCCATGTGACTGCTCATACGATTTTTTTTTACTCCTCCTGATGTTGTTCATGTTCCTCCCCCCAACGCCCACCGCCACCTAGCACCTCACCGCGGACGCGGTAAGCTCTTGCCGGAGCTCCACTACCGCCGTGGAGCTTCGACAAGACCCTACCGCGTCCGTAGCGGCCTCACTCATCACCTCCCCCTCCCCCGCAACTCGTCAGCCGCCGCTTTCTTCTCTAACTCTGGCGAACGGTCACGACTCGCCCGCCCCGCCCTAGCCTCACCGCGTCCACCGCCATCAGGGCCAAATTGCCCGTCTCCGTCTCCACTGCCTAAGCCAGACGGACTTGGAAAAGAAAGAAAGAGAGGGAGATGCCAGGTTTAGAGAAGTGAAAATTCGAGTATCGATTTCTCCGAAACACATGAATGAGGGATAGCTTTTACCTAAATATTTGAGTTTGGACAAATCTAGAATCACAAAGGGAGTACGTACGTCCGTAGGTTTGGCTGTTCATGTGACAAATTATCCTGCCCCTCCTGGAAACCGGTCCCTGTGCGCGGCGGCGGCGAGAAACCGAATTCTAAAGAAATTGATCGGCTCAAGTCGGTGGGGACGCGCTGGCAGATGCGGTCCCTCCATGCGACGATCACAGCACCAAGCGACGTCTCGCCTGGCCGTCGATGCCTGAGGATCTGCTGGCGCACATCGCGAACCTTCAGCCGCGACACGGGCGCCTTCGTCGGCGCCCGCGTCCCGGAGCTCAGGGATCACCTCATCGTCGTCGACTCCCCCGACGTCGACGATGAGCACAAGGTGCAGTCCTTCCGCGGGGTCGTCGCGGCCGTATCCGTTGCCCCGACGACCGTCGTGCTCGCGCTCGAGCGTATCTGCCGCTTCGCCGGCCCACGCGTCCGGTGACCGCTGGTGACCGGAGAGCTGAAGCAGCACGAACCGTGCGTGGACTGCAGAAGCCCAGAACACTGGCGTTCCATGGCATGGCAGCCTAGCTGGTCCTGGTCTGCTGGCGCTGGGGGGCCCTAGCTACGACTCCGGCGAGCCGAGCATCTTGCGCCTCGGCTCGCCGCCGCCTCCGACGTCATTTTGCGGACGAGGAGTCCTCAGCTGCCGTTCCGCTTCCGCCAAGCTCATGACTAAGCCACGGCTGGTGGAGTGCGGGTCGGAGATCCTCGTCGTGGTCGGCAGCACCGCCACCAGCAGCTCCACATGCCTCCTCGTTGTCAGGCTCGCCGACCTGTTTGCTGCTCCGAGGGCCGGCTGTTCCATTGACAGGCTAGCATCGGCGACAACTGCCCCTTCCTGGGCATGCAAAGCATGGCGGTACACGGTGCACCACCGCAAGCCACTTTGATGCAATGCAATATCTACTTTAATACGAACGCTGCACCATTCCAGGCCAGGCAGCGTGAAACACGTCGCGCGCTGGTCTCGGGCGGTTTCCCGGTCATTTTATAAAAAAGCCCTCGAACTCTAGTGAAATTAACCCACAGTCCGTCCTCCTCTCACAGATTTTTTTGCAAAGAAGCCCTTCAAACTTTGCAAAATAAATCCACCGTCCCGACCATTGTATGTGCCGGCCTGCCACCGCGCGGGCTGAGCTCGGCCAAATTGGGTCCTAAATGGTCGTCTCCTTTTTGTTTCTTTTATTAAATCTTATTGCATGCTGATTTTGTTTATTTCATATAAAAATAATTATAACTCCTAAAATTATGAAATTTTTTGTGTAGGCTTTCCATCATGTATTCTATGTAGAAAAATATGAAACTTGAAAAATAAATAAATTTGAAATGATTCAGGGCCTGTTTAGGTCTCATCACATAAATTTTACATTCCATCACATCAAATATTTAGACATATGCATAGAGTATTAAATATAGATAAAAAAAACTAATTACATAGATTGCGTGTAAAATTGCGAGACACATCTTTTAAACCTAATTAGTCCATGATTTAAAAATGTTGTGGTACACTAAACATTTGCTAATGATGAATTAATTAGGGTTAAAAAAATTCGTCTCACGATTTACAAGCGAGTTGTGTAATTAGTTTTTTATTACCATCTGAAAATTTTTTCGACATCCTATAGAACATCTAATGTGACATGCAAAAATTTTATCTTGGATCTAAACACACCTCAGTACAGAGAGACAACGTCTCGTACTAAAGGTGTACTGCTATTGCCATCAAAATTCAAAAAGGCTTGTGTGCAGTTCAACCTCCATGGTAATATCTGTGGATGCGCTGGCAAGTGACAAATTTGCAGTAGTACATGGGAATAATCAGCCACCTATGCATGCTGGTTACAAACAAGCTCAAATCTGATTTACAAGAACAACGCGACCAACCAATCTGGTGATTCAGTGTTTGTTTGGGTAGAATAGTCACAAGGCTGATCTGAAAAATGTTGGACTACGACTGCAGCAATCTAGCTGGTTCGCCATTGAAAGTGTAACATCCCGGCCCAGGGCTTAATAGGATTGATAGGATACTCATATCAACAAGTTACAACTTCTTTTCCGGAAGTCCATCTGCAAAGAACTCCAAGGTTAAGCGAGCTTAGCCCTGGAGCGATGGGTGACCGACCGGGAAGTTCTTCCCGGGTGCGCATGAGTGAGGACAAAATGCACAGAAAAGACTGGTGTTGGTCTGTGAGGGCAGTCTATATCCTAGTTAAGCTGCCAAATGTAAGTGGGCCTGGCCTCGGGGAGGCGGGACGTTACAGAAAGTGGCCACGTCGCGCGCTCCTCTCGTGCCGTTTCCGGTCGTTTTGTAAAAAATCCCTTGAACTCTAGCAAAATAGAACCCGCCGTCCATCCCCTCTCACAGTTTTTTTTCCAAAAAAACCCCTTTAACTTTCTGAAAATCAACCCGCCGTCCCGGCCATTGTATGTGCCGGCCTGCCACCGCGCGGGCCGAGCTCGGCCAAATTGGGCCCAAATGACCATCTCCTTTTTGTTTCTTTTATTAAATCCCATTGCATGCTGATTTTGTTTATTTCATATAAAAATAATTATAACTTCTAAAATCATGAAAATTTTTGTGTAGCCTCTCCATCATGTACTCTATGTAGAAAAATATGAAACTTGAAAAATAAATAAATTTGAATGATTCAAAACAGCCTCTTTTAATTAACAAAGAGACCTTTTATAATTTCTACACATCAAAATATTGAACTGAAAATTACAAAATTTGGTCCGTGCCTACTTTACGATGCTATGGGATGTTTTCGAACACTAAAAAATTTTGAGACAAATTTGAAACATTTCAACAAATTATTATCCCGCGCTCAATAAATAAATAAATTAAAAAAAGATTCGTGCTGGATCATTATAGGACTCGAAAAATATATACAACAGAATGAAAAATCCACGGCTAACATATACCATCATCCACAAATGATAATTTAAAAAAAACACGAAAAAAACTAACACATTGCACAAAGAACGATTCAGCTATCACTGCTCGTACTCATGTGTTTAACTACAAATCAGTGATGACACCTGATCGTTGGCGGCGTGCGATGGGGACATTTTCAGGGTCGATGCTGATCCGTGAACGAAGAGGCGTCTTTGTATTTTTCAATCAAGTGCAAAACGTGAAATTCTGGTGAAAAGTGTGACGAAAAAATATGATTCATGACACGGAACAATCAGTTTCTCGAGGAACATAAGTGCCTAGCTCTTCTGTGTAGATAGACCGTCTTGCTCTGTTCTGAACCGAAGATGTACTGTTAATTCTGTTTAACTTTAACTCTGATGTACTTGTACTGTTTATATAAAGATAGTTTTGTCATACATGTTAAACGGGGTCCACAGCTGCTATATTATATTTTTTTAACCAAAGAAAAAAATATATAAAAATTAATCACACTTCTTTCATAATCTGATTCACAATGACTTGCTACAATCACGAATTGTCTTCCAAATTTCGCACACAAAATAAAGCAGCAATGGTAGAGGAATTTCTTGAACTTTTCATCGTCTTTTTGTCAGGTGAGTCAAAATTTTCTCCCAGACCTTCGAACCGAAATCGAGTACTACTACAGAACCTCAACACAACAAAGTTGTCACCGCAGCGAAAGTGCACATACACAGAGTTTAGCGCACCGCCACTGACAGAAACATGTAAAACCATCAGCACTACTCGCGGAGTCTGCTGTCACTGTACATAACTACAAACTGAAATCGTGACGGCCAGTGTCCTAAAACAACCAACAAAATCGATGGTGTTGCCTAAAACAGCCACTCCGGTGGCAAGCAGCAATTACTACAGTCAGATCATATCAGATGCACCTAGCAGTTTTCCCTGGACGCCATGGTGAATGCCGGCCAATTCTCATGGAAGCAAGCCCTGCACTCTTGCCAAAGGAATTCAGAAGGCATGGAAACCAGGCAACGGCAGCAGAATTGCCTAGTCTTGCTGACACAGTAGACACAACTCAGGAGCTGCGGCCTGCAGGTTGTGGTACGAGAAAAGCCAACAGAAACTAATTGCTGGGTGTTGGGCCATCTGAGTTGAGAAAGCCCATCTTCTCAGACAGCACATTCATATCATCCTCGATGACAGGGCTATCGTTCTCCTCGCCAAGTCCTTCGTTCAGCAGTTGCTCCCAGAAGTTATCATTCAAATCCTCCTGGGGCATGTCTTGCTGTTGCTCAGGGGTCCTACCAATATCAATATCATGTGGCTCAATCAGCCCTTGGCCATCGAAAGCTGGACTCTCGAGGTCAGTTGGGATTACGTCGACAAGGAATTCAGCCGGGTCCTGGGGATTAAACAGGACAGGTGAACCTTGCTCTAGGCTGCTACCAGCCCCCAAGTCATCAACTTCAGGTCCTTGATCAATGCGGCGTCTTCTTTTCTTTGAAATAGCATCTTGGAGCTCCTTTCTCATCTCATTCTGGGAAACCAGATGCTTCAAGAATTCAGGATTCCGCATGACACGTGCCAAGAACGCCATCATCTGCTGCTGCTTCTGTTCAGTCCCTTGTAGCCTGTCCTCCATGGCTTTGAGATTTGCCTTTGTGTTCTGCTGCTCCTGCCTTAGCTTCACCACTTCTGCCATCAGCAACTGCTTGTCTCTCTTCAGCCTGTCAATCTCTGCATCATATCCAAAGTGCCCCACCTCAAGGTATGGCCCAAGGGACTGCTGGTTTGTTGCATTCTGAGCAGGAGGTTTTCGACGCCTGATGTTCTTCAGTAGGTGTCTCTGTCCCCGTAAGAAGCCCTCATTTGCAAATTCCCACCGGTCAGGATCCACCTTCCTGAAACCCTGAATAGGCCAGCAAACAACATATCAGGCCACAAGGCAAGAAGATATGAGTGGTGCATTTGCAGTAAAAAAAAAATACGGCTCATTTTTCATTAGATCAGCAGTAAGAGCTAGAGTGTAATCAAACAAAAGATAATCCTTCATAATCTCTTTAGGATATGTTGCAGTTCGCTTTGCAAAGTTTCAGTTTGCATTGTTTTCAGTTACTTCATTTAATTTGTTAGTTTTCTGCTTCAATAAATCAATATTGATCCTTTTCTATTGTTTTGAGGACCAGTCATTTGCTGTCTCGTGCAAAAGCAAATAAGCAAACAATAAAGCATTTTAAATAGAGATCCTTATGAAAATATTGTTTCACTTATATTGGGTTCATTGAGAGGAAAGAATCCATGAGAGGAATAATGCACAGCGCATAGGACAACATGAAGTTTAGCAGCTAGTAGCTGACAGTGACATGTGACCTAAGGCGTTACTAGTCAATCATGCACATAATTACAAATAGCTTCAAAGAGTGGGCTCGCAGAAGTATTCCAGCTGCTATTAATTCAGGAGGAGCGCTGGCATCAAAATAGGAAAGTACAGCGCACGAAGGGCGATGTTGCTGTTGAATAGCTTAAGGAAAATAATAATTCAAAAACATATATCCTTTGTAGTTTGCAAAAAAAAAAAAAAAAAAATACAGCCAGTGATATTTTTTTGAAATGTCAACAAGATTATCTTCTTCATTTCCTTCCTTTGAGGATAACATAAGCAGATGTAGCAAACCGTGCTCCCCATAAATCAAATCAACTTGTCTGGGATTTCTATAAGCTTGTACACAGAGTACCATGCAACTGTAGTATTAACTTGCATCAGACATTCATTCCTGAATATGCTGTTAGTTTGGTTCTCTCGCCTCCTAATCTCGCCTTGCCTTGCCGAGCGAAGCTAGCCTTGCCAGGGCTGGAGAGTGGATTTGGCTTGCTAGACTTGGTGAAGAAAAACTTGACATCACAAGAACCGAAGCAGTGAGCAAAGAGAACCAAACATTACTCTGTTTGCCCAGCCAGGCAAGGCAAGAGCCGTCGAGGGATCCAAACGTCTCCAAACTTGCTTGTTTAATTTAATTATGTATATGTTGTTCTAAGGTACAAACGTTCTTATAGTAAAAAATAAGAGATGAGATTCCCACAACTCAAATCAGAGTACTCATCAATGTTGCATTTGGGAGCTTCAATGCCTACATATGTCACTTTGCAGTTTCATTGCTGACCACAAAACATAACAGACCAATTTCAAGGATTACACCAACTAATTGCAAAAAACAGACGAACAGTCAACAGCATTACATTTGGGAGCTGAAAATTCAACACTGTTAACCCCTCGGCATCATGAACCATTCCAGGCAGAACTGTAATGGGGGGGGGGACAAGCACTTACATAGGTGTTGAGCTGCCGGACGAAGCTGGAGAAGTTATTATGCTTGAACTGCCTGGGCAGCAGCACGGTGGCGAAGGCGTGCAGATCCCACACCACGAAGCTGTTGTTGGTGACGCTCCACGACACGATCGGGTCAGTGGCTGGGTCGTCGACCATGTCATATGTCTTGGTGAGGAACGGTGGCGGCCCAGGGTCATGCAGACCCTCCATCGGCCTCGGCGCCGCGGCGGACGGCCCGTCCCTGGCCTCCTCTGTGCCTGCCAACAAGTCTCCTCCCTCCCCATGGCTCTCCTCCTTCACCGGGTTCAGCATTGGGTCCATAGCCAGACTCTACCCTCCCAACCAAGAAACAATGCTAGAATCTCTACTCTGCAGCCGGAATGGAATGATGTGTTTGACAATGTCAGTAAAACTCCGTGGTAACCAAAGAGGAATGTCAAGTAGCTCCCCCTCCCCCTAGCAAGCACGCAGCCATACAGGAGTACAGGATACGCATCCACATTAAGACACACGCACGCACGCACGCACGCACAGAGGCGAGAAAGGCCCAGAAAGCCCCAGCTGACACCTAGCTGGCCTCGATTGCTCTCGTGTCTCACGTCTCCCAGCGCCTCATCCCTATTCCGACTACTCGACTCGGCAACTCCCAGCGCAAGCGTGGCTCGGCAGGGCCCACGGCCCCCGTAGTCCGTTGCCCCAGACAGCACACTGCACAACGCGTAACCCACTCCTCCAGCTTCCTCTTCCTCCATGGTGATCTGCCAAGAGTTCCTCCATCCAGCGGTCCACTTACCACAATGCCCCGCACACCTTGGCCGCTGTTCTGGGCAGCTAGGCGCTACCCAGGCCAGGTGTGTGGCCTGATGCCACTGGATAGTACCCAGGTGCCAGGATAGCATTGCTACGACCGGCTCTTCTCTTTATTTTTGCTTAGGTAAGCATTAAGAAAGTTGACCATGTAGATTATACTAAATTTGGTGGAACGGAATTCAGAAGCTTAGAAACGAGTAGATTGTGCTAAAATATCCTCATATAGATGATTTTTTTTTTTTTTAATTTAGCATCTTTACATGTTCAAATGAACTTGCTTTACGGTTACTAGTGTCTTGAATGTGTACTAAAAAATAGAGTTGGTCTTGACTTTGAGACAAACTTTGCATATATAGGTCACAAGAAAATTAGCGCCACCCCGCAACCCCCCCCCCCCCCCCCCCCCCCAACAACACACATGCCTCCTGGATCCGCCACTGCACACGCGGGCGGCGGGCGCGCATCTAGGACGGGGATGGGAAACAGGATACGGTGGTTATCCTAGCAAGAACACCTCACCACTCCACCTGCAGCTCTGCAAGTACAGGTCGAAAGCAGCCGACATGAACCGGGGAAGGCCAGAGCACGAGCACCACGCTAGTGTGGGGGGCGGAGAGGAAATCAATTCCGCCGCGTGCCTGAAACGACGAACACAGCAAGAAGTTGAGCTTCCGCGGCGGGAACCAGAAGCCGGGAGGAGAGATTTGAGCGGAAAAAGGCGGGAGGTTTTGGGACCTCACTCACCAGGACGGGAGCTTTCCTGTCGCCCGGAGCCGCGGCGGGGTGGGGGGGGTGGCGAACGGTCACGAGCGCGGGGGAGGAGGGTAGGCAGCTAGCTCGGCAGCAGCCTGGCCCCCGAAGGGTAGGGTGTGGATTTGTTTCGGGAAAAGGAAGGTTCTGGAAGGTGAGGGGACGGGGGATGGGGCCGTTAAAGCGACGGGGGAAGATTCTGGAAGCGGGGGTTGGGGGGAGAGAGACGGAGGAGCCTCGCTTTCAGCGGCGCTGCTCGGTGGAGTGAGGGAGGGCGGGGCACGTGGCGCGGATGAAGTGGGCCTGGGCCGCAAATGGGCCGACGTGGCACAGATGGGCCTGGGCTGCTCAGTTGCTCACGCACGACATGTACTTTTTTTTTTTTTGTCGACTACTTCTCTGGATGCTTTTATTTTTGTCTGTCAGAGCCCATGGTGTCATTAGCGCCGCTGGTCTCGGAAGCTACATCATGATGCCTGATGTATGGAGGGGTTGTGGGGTATTTCGTTGCCAGCTCGATGAGAATCTAGGTTGGCTTTCGACTCCTATCTTTTTTTTCTTCAGTTTTCCTTTGAGGTTAGTCGTTGTCCGGTGAGCTAGAGGCTCTAGTTCTTGTGACGTTAGTTCCTTTGGTGTCCGATGAGGTGACGTTCGACGGCCATCTCTTTTCGCTAGATTGTTTAGCGGTTTTAAAGCAGATCTTTGACTTGCTGCACAAAACGGCAAAAAAAACTGTGTTTCTTCGCTGAAAAGGAGGGCGGCTTGAAACAGTGTGCTCGGTCGCCAGAGGCGATGTAGACCGGGAGGAGTTTACAAGCACTGAGCTGTAATTTTCTTTTTTTCATGGGGATTCTTGTAAGATTTGGATTGTAACCACTAAAACTTTTATGTGAAATATAAACCTGGTTAAAAAAAAAAAGTTGCTCACGCACGACGACGAGGGTGTGTTTCCTGCACCGTCGACGTCTAGTCTTAAAAAAATCGAGCCCTTCAACTAACTGTGTGCCTCTAGTACAGAGTGTAGATTGTGAGCAAGGAGCTCCGGTTTTTCTCCCCTCGTCAACAGCAATTTCCAAAAATTGTCAAAAAAGATTAATAACCAAATAAAATCTATCTTATTAAATCACAATAAATATTACAGAAGAATTTGAGTTTTAGAGTAGAAGGTTCATAATATAAGATTCAACTATAGTTTCTAGTGGGGTGGGCTTCTCTTAATGCATGTTTTGCTATTTAAAATTTTTTAGTGTAATTTTTCCGTACTAAACGTCCCCTAGTGATATTCCCATATACTATAATTAGTGATAGTGTTCTACTACTAGATAAAAACAGTAGAAGTCCACCACTTTAGTGAAGACTTCTTGGCTCTTATCTATTTTTTATATTTTTTGGTGGGGGGAGGGGGAGACGAATGGATCATTCAAGTTGGCAGACATAATAGTAGAGATTTTATCGAAAACTTATGGCAGCTTGCCAACAAATGTTAATAGGAAAAATACTGTCGATACTTAGATTAGCGAGTGCTTCATCCGGCTAGTAAACTTAGAGATTGCGGTTGAAATTACGGATAGTGTGCAAAGAGGAACATAGGGTTTATACTGGTTCAGGCAAGGAATGTCCTACGTCCAGTGTGAGATCGAGTCGTGTTGCCTTGCACCAGGGGTGCTTGTAGTAGGGGTTACAAGCTTAGTCGAGAGAGGGATGGGCTCCTAAGTCTCTTGTGATTATGAGTGTTCGTGTGTGTATGTTCTTGAGTTTGTAGATTGTATGTCTGGAGGTTCTGGTGATGAGTGCGAACGTGCCTGTGATCGGCCTCTGCCCTCCCTTTTATAGTTACAAGGGAGAAGGCTAGAGTTACATGTGTTGCCATGTGGTTACAGTGCTCGGCATGGCGGAGTCGGTGGTGACTGGTGGCTATCGTCAGCCACGCCCTCGTCTTGGCGCCTCGAAGGTATGGCATTAGTCATTCGGTTGATCCACCACTATTCCATTGGTGAGTTCCAATGCTGTCTCACGGTGCTAGACATTGTTTGCCGCGTGGCACTACGTCATGCCGTTGCGTCCGACCCTGCACAGCGCAACGAGTAGATAGGTTGACCTTTGAGTACAAGCCCCCGAGGCTCGGGAGACCTTGGTGTCGTCGACGGCGCGATGGGACGGAGCGGGAGGAGTGTCCTCCCTCGGGTGCTTCTTTTTTCCTCGTGAGGTACATTCCAGGGGGAGGCGAGCCTGATCGTAAGGCTTGTCCCATTCCCCCGGGTTGGCCAGACGACTGTCATTCCCCTTTTCCTGGTGTCACACGTGCGGTCCGGGGCATGGCAGTCTCCGTCGTAGTTGGCGAATCTCCTCGTCAGCCTGGAGGGTCGTATAGTTGACCGTCCCTGTAGCGGTGTGGGAAGAGTTGGACCATCAAATCTCCTGCCAGAGGAGATGGGGCGGTTGGTACGGCGAATGTGCGCGTTCGGGGCGCAGCTGTGTCACGGGGCCCATCCGATGGGACCGTGCTCGTAAAGTGGTCAGGGAAGGTCCCTTGGCCATCAAGTTTGCCCTGCTGACGTCGGCAGGGCTCGGGCGAACCCGAGG